>JASUUG010000442.1:4342500-4720846 GCA_030449905.1 Luvunga scandens | reverse complement strand
GCACTTTATGTAAGCTTAACCGGAAAGATGTGGCATTTGATTTTGATGAGGCATGTAAGCGGCATTTGATAAGCTCGAGGAGTTATTAACCTCGTCTCGATTATCTGACCCACGATTGGAACGCTTCCACTTTGAAATAATGTGCGGCCAGTAATGCTTCGATGTTAGTCTTGTTCTTGGACAAAGGGTTGGAAGAAATTGCTCATGTTATATATTACGCTTGAGGACACTTGATAGTGCTCGATCTGATTACTCGACAACGGAAAAAGAACTTTTAGCTATTGTGTTTGCTTTAGAAAAGTTTCATTCATATTTATTAGTGTTAAAGTGATTGTTTATTACGATCATGCGACTCTTAGATATTTGCTCATAAAGAAGGAAGCGAAACCAAGACTTATCCATTTGGATCTTACTACTTGGGAGTTGATTTGGAGATCCGTGACAAGAAGGGAGCGAGAGAACTTGGTTGCGGACCATCTTAGTAGATTGACATCGAGTGAAGAAGCGGCTGAAAGATGATTTCCCAGGATGAGCATTTTTGTAACTTTCGAGGTATGGTTCCTTGATGCGACATTGTCAATTATTTAGTTACAAGAATACTACTAGTGATCTAACGAGGGCTCAAAGATAAGATTAAAAGTGATCTTAAATATTATGTTTGGGATGACCCGTACTTGTGGAAACATTGCTTTCGATCAAGTAATTAGAAGGTGCGTATCGAATCAAATTCATTCTATTCTTGATTTTGTCACTCGTATGCATGTGGAGGTCATTTTGGTCCCAAGAGGACAGCATCTAAGGTGTTAGAGTGTGGTCTATTTTGGCTACTTTATTTCGTGACTCATATATATTTTGCAAGACGTGTGAAAATTGTCAAAAGGTAATTTAAGTCATAGGAATCAAATGCCACTTACTCTATTCTTGTGTGTGAAATATTTTATGTGTGGGGCATAGATTTTATGGGACCCTTTCTTTCATCCTTTAGCAATGTTTACATTCTTTTAGTGTAGATTATGTTTCTAAGTGGGTAAAGGCTAAAGCCACGCGGATGACAATCTTAAAGTTGTTGTAGATTTTGTCAAGTCCCGTATTTTTGCTAGATTTGGTGTCGAGGCGGTGATAAGCGATAGAGGCACTCGTTTTTATGTCGGATGGTGGAGGTTTTGTTCAAGAAATATCATGTCACCCACCAAGTGTCTCACGCCTATCATCCACAATGCGGACGAGAGATATCAAGCAGAGAAATCAAGTCTATCCTTGAAAAGGCGGTTAATCCGACTCGAAAGGATTGGAGCTTGCGACTTGATGATGCATTGTGGGCGTATCGTACTGCGTATAAAACCCCCATAGGTATGTCCCCTTACCGTTTAATTTTTGGTAAGCCTTGTCACTTACTTGTAGAGCTTTAGCACAGAGCGTACTGGGCTGTCAAGCAATGTAATATGCGGATGGATGAGGCGGGAAAGCAGAGGAAGTTGCGGTTACGAGTTGGAGGAGATTCGAAATGAGTCTACGAGTTCGCGACTTTACAAGGAGAGGATGAGGACATTTCATGACAAAATGATTTTGAGAAAAGAGTTTTCTATTGGTCAAAAAGTTCTCATTTTTCATTCTAAACTTAAACTTTTTCCTAGTAAATTACGCTCTCGATGGGTTGGACCTTTTATTGTTACTAATGTTTTTCCTCATGATGCAGTCGAGATTCGAAGTCCTACATCTGACAAAATTTTTAAGGTTAATGGTCATCGTTTAAAACCTTTTTATGAAGGTTTTTCAGTGAATATTGTGGAGGAAGTGGCTCTTGAGAGCCCTATTTATGGAGATTGGCGTAAATATGTCTGTGAAGCGTAAAGCAAGTACATTTGGGAGGCAACGAAAAGATTTAATATTTATTTTAAATTTATATCGTTTTTGTTTTTGGTTTTGATTTAATTGTTTAAAATATATCATCTTATTTTAATGGGACGAAATTTTTTGGTTAAGGCGTTACTGCGCATAACTAATAAACTCTGCATTTAATTTATTGAATATGTTATAAGGCGTTACTTGCGCCTTAGCCCAATAAGTATTCGTGTTTTTATTTATTATGGTAGGTAATAGAACTGTACAGGCCAATGCTTTATCTGAAGTTAATACAGAAATTTTTTAGGTTTTAAGTATTTATTGTAGCTTTTATTTTCTAGTTTATTTAAAAAAAAAAAGAAATGAAAAAGAAAGAAGCTGATCATGTGTTTGATTTTGAAACCGAGCCCCTTTTCACGATCCAAAGGCGCATTAGAACCCACATCCCACGAGACCGACCAAGCCGGTACCGCCAAGCCATCCGCGTCGTGATCCACGCCGGACGCGATCTGCAGTTCGGTGACCCGCGATCCACGGTTCCGGTGACCACTTATCCAGCTACTACCAGTTCGGCCTACGACATCTCCCCTCCCAACCGATCCAGCCCACCACGAGCTCCAACCAGACTCACAACCTCGTGACTCCGTCGAGATCCACCCGCCTCCATAATCCGCGGATTATCATTCTGAAATCACCACCACCACTCCCCCACTTCATCCGTTTCCGACTACAAGACACCACTCTCAACAATTTATCACAACATGAATATCACCAGACACGCCACAACCCATTTCCACACATCAACTGGTGTGCGTAGCTGATCGTTTAAGCATACAACCGGTGAGTTTAAACAATGCCGAAAAGAAAGCTCTGACTTCCAAGTCACGTGATTTAAAAAGAAAACTGTCGCGACAAAATCTAAGGCTACACTGCTCACGCCATGGCGTGTCATGGAACGTAGTTTAATTGCGCAAGCAAGTAAAAAGAGGTCGAAACATGGGAAGCGGGAAAAGTTTTTGCTTGCTGAATCCAATCTCGGCGCTGTCGCATTCACCACTCAACAAGAAAGAGAGGTACGAAAGATATTTCAAGCGTACTTCTGACTAAGTATATTCATTTATCCGAGGCTAAGAAAAGTTGAATGTTAAGGAAAATTTTTAATTAACTTTAATTGATAAGATTGGTTTCCCACTTGAAGTTTATTAATATTGAAGTTTTGCAGGTTATGTTGAATTGATTGGGAATTTTATTACACTTTTCAATTTAATATACCGACGAGTTTACTTTGCATACTTGAATTTATAAAGTTTTAGGTTATTGGGATGTAATTTTTGCAATCAATCACAGATTTTTAATCCAGCTTTAGGATTAAATTGATGATGATTATTCTTTTAGTGATATTTAGGGACAACTTGTGACTTTAGCGAAGAATTTTAGGCCTTATCGTCTTTGGCATGATTTATCTTTGGATAGCAAGGCCTATGACGAAATGCATCAAAGAGTTCATTTTGCGTGATCACTTGTTTTAAAATGTGATACTTGATTTTAGCGTATAATTTTTAGGGAAGAAAGACAACTCGGGGGTTTTCTCACAGCGGGATTTTATTTTATTTGGTGCGTGTTGAATGATGTGAATTTAATTTAGGTTTTGGTTAGCGGTCGATTTCGAAAATGTCTTAAAAGGTTTAAACTTTATTTTGGGTGTATCAGCTACGATGGGCGTAAACATGTGTGTGGATCTTGACAATCGTGGTACGTTGTTTGCAAGGAATTTTTGGATATACACTTTGTTTGAAAGAAAACGGTATAGTGGAATTTAAGGCGAAATTCGGTTCTGCCCGGAGCAGGACCCTTTCGGCTTCAGAAGCTTTATCTTTGGAGTGGTGTTACCCGATGATGATGAGTTTGACGGCGATGCTGGCGGCCCCTTAGCGATTCGCCCCATACGTACCGCAGCAGAGTACCGGTTGGAGAGAATCGAGCATAAGTTGAACAAGCTTAAGCGAGAATTTTGGAGGGGCGTTAATTCTTGGAGCGTGGGATTTAGCCCACCATTTTACGCCAAGCCCATAGGCGATATGGGGACAATTCGGGGGGCGTTTTTCTTTGCGCTTTAATCTTTTTGTCCATATCTTTTTATTTCATTATGTGAATTGTGACTATCATACATTGAGGACAATGTATGTTTCGAGTAATGAAGTGATTTTTACAATATTATTTAGTGTTATTTTTGTTGTTTTGAAGATGATTTTGAATATTCGTTCTTGGTTGCGTCATTTTTTTTCTTTCTTTTCTTTTATGGAATCATTTTTGTTTAGATTCTGCACGTCCTGAATGATTTTGGAGTTATTGTTATTTTTCTTGGATGCGAGTTGAGATCATGAATAGATTCGAGTTTGATTAGCTTGGTCTTGGTTTTAACTGAAATGAATAACTCGCAGCTATTGATAGTTGATTCATTTGATGAGTGTGCATGATTTGATGGCAAATTCACTAATTTTGAGAGGATTTGAGACTATGAGCAACTACTTTTTTTTATTTTTGTTGAGTGAATATCGATCTTAGTTTGTTTATTAGAACTTCTTTGTTATGCATGTTGAAAGCCAGGCATTCTGGGATTTTTATGCATTAAAATGATAAGGAGCAAACTATTTCCATTTTCTATTTTCACATTTCTTTTCTTTTTTCCACCCAAAAATTTTATTTGTTTTAATTTTTTACGCTGTTTAATCATGGCAATCTTACTTCCTCATAAATCTAACTTGCAGTTTCATAACTTTTTGACGCTTAATTTGAGAAGATTTTTGAACTCATTGTTTAGATATATTTTGTTGCTTTTGCTACCTTAAATAAAGTTTCTCAATTACATCGTTAAATTATCTTGAACAAAAATTATGCAAGATTCATCGAAAAAAAAAAAGATGAAAAAAATGAAAAGCAAAAAACCCGAAAAAAAAAAAACTCTTGACGACTTAAGTAGCGATAAACATTTTGATGTCATAAAGTTCATTCAATGGGTTAAATTCTTCTACATTTTGATCTCTTTTTCTTCGTAGACCTTTATTTTTCATTGATCCATTAAGCGCATTCTGTTACTATTAAGACCACTTAGATTTTTGCATTTAATTCATGTTTTGTGATTGAGATGTGATATAAACAACCTTATGGTAATAGCATTCTTTGATTTGATTTGAGTGCATAAATGATATCTGTAACACTTGAGTGCATTGAGTGAAATCAATGGGAGAGGCTATTAAATTTTTGTTACACTTGGATTTTGAAAAGATTGTCTTGGTGGTTGGTGACTTTATCTGCCCAGCCACGAGATTCTATGCTTTGAAATCCTTGTCTTGAATGTTGATTGGTTTAAATCCTTGGTCTTGTTTCTTAAGATTGTTTTTTGGATGAGTTGGAATGAGAATTGAGGAAGATTTGGGATTATTCTTGAGTTATATGTGAGGACAAAGCATTATCTTGAAGTGTGAAATTTGTTATAGTCATTTCATGCCTTTAGTTTGCGGTGTTTAATCACTTTGTATATGATGTTTTGCCTCAATAGTTGTGATTTCGTTTGTTTATTTTTATAGGTACAATTCTACATTGATTAGTCTAAATTGAAATTTCTGAATGATGATTGAGGATGAAATGGCTTCTTGGATAAATTGTTAATTTCAGAAGAAGTTTGTCGATAAGGCGTGGGCGCGTGGCGGTCGATTTTGAGAAGAAGTTTGTTGATAAGGTGTGGCGCGTGTTATCAGTGCGGACTTGGCGTTTTTTTTTCTTTTAATGTGTTTATCTTTTCATGACTCTTTGTAAGTTTAGATAAGATTTTAGATATTTTTATCTTTATCGGCTTTTAAGAGAACTATAAAAAGAAGAGAGAAAGAAGGATTAAGGGGGAGGATTAGGAGTTCGATTATCAATTGTGTTTATTTTTTTGAGGTTTCTCTTTTTCTCATGAGGAACTAAACTTATTTTTAGTTGAAGGTTAATGAAGCTTTGATTCACTTTATTCTTTGTGAGATCTTTCTTGTGCTTTTAATTGTTTTATTGCTTTTTGGTATTTGTTTATTCACGAATTATTGTCATGATTATCTTTGTTAATTCGATAATTGGCCACTATTTAATTATCAATTTAATCTATTGCCAATTGAAAGATTCATCGTATGAAGATTTGATGTTTGTGGCAAATAACATAGCGGTGAGTTGTGTTATGAGAATAAATAATCTAATTTAAATGAACCATGCGTATCGTTTGTTAATTATGATTTGGAGTCTATACAATTTTTGTTTGTCGATTGATTAAATCTTATGATCGTATCTAGGATTGTCATTGATTAGGGAAATAACCAGCGATCATCAGCAGTTATCGGTAATTAAGGAGAGATTGACTATTAGAGTGTCTCGATGCTATAACCGATCTGTTCATAGCGATAATGATTTATAGTTGTATCGATGATCGATGGTCGAATCAAAGTTGAATTAATTCCTTGACGGAAACTTTCCATTTGAATTACACCTTTTAATTTGCATTTTTATTTATTTAATTTGATTTTATTATTGTCAACAATCCCCCAATTTACATTTTCATTTTAAAAGGATTTAATAATTCTGCGTCTCGTGGACGCGACCTTTCTCGTCGTTATCTGATTTTGTTAGAGTAGGTATTTATATTTCTTTGGCTTCGACACCCGTCAAAGTGTTTTATCCTTATTCTTTAAAGGAAAATCCATGTAAACCAAGTGAAGTCATCCTGGCTTGCGTAATATTTATAACCTTATAGAAACAACGGGAGCAGATCCGCATAAATCGGTATGTAGGATTTAAAGGACAACTTTGTTTTGGTATCTATGACTAAACAATGTAACTTGTGTATTTTTCGAAGTTGACAAGCATCATAGAAATCAAAGAGTTTGCTTTTATTGACATTTTTGAAAGCTAGGCATAATTGTATTACATGATTCAAGACCTTAGAATTTGGATGGCCTAGTCTATGATGTAACACGTAAGTACTCAGAAACATTTTAGAATTTATACAAGATGCTCTACATATGCAAGTAGAAAGTTTTATTTGTGAAGTCAAGATTAACAAGCTGAAAACATTGAAGAGGAACAGTGGAGCAATTGACTCAACACAAGCAACATGACTTTGGTAGACGGGGAAGAGTATGTCTTATTTGAAGAAACTAATAGCAATCTGTAAAGGCTTTTTTCACTTTGCCTGTGTATGGTCAAATTCTTCACCTTAGCCTTCCTACAAAACAAAATTTATCGAGTGAATTAAATCACAATATCCATGTCTTTGGTTAGTTGAGATATCTTAATAAGGTTTTTAGTAATTTGTGGTACTAAAAGGATCTTTATTAAGTTTAAATGCAATAGAGATAGTGAAATTTTGCATCTTTAAAACTGCATTACCAATGTGTGTTATGCATAACCCAGAGCCATGACCAACTATGAGTTTAGATGTACTTGAGAAGGGTTCAGAAATATGCTTGTTATTCATGTCATTTGTAAGGTGACGTGTTGCACCACTGTCAAGGTACCAATTGGTATCAGGTGGACCATCCATGTTGGCTAGATATGTAATGTAGGATTCCTGTTTGGTGGTGGTCTATAACCTCCAAAAGTGATGAATTCTTCAAGTTTCCAGCAAATGTTTGTAGTATGACCTGTCTTGAAACAAATTTGACAGGTTGGCTTAGAAACATTCCATTGTGATATAATATTTCCAGATGATTTTCCATTGTTAAAACCACCAATTCCAACAACTCCAGTATTTTTATTCCAATTTGCTCTTCCACCTCTTTGATTATCACCTCGATATCCTCTCTGCTAATTATTTGCAGAAAAAACATTACTAGAGGAAGCAGAACCTCCATATCCACTCTTATAACCACCAAAATTGTATAGAAAGCCACCTGAATTTTTGCTACATGATATATTACCATAATTGCCATATCGTCTCCTAAGTCCTCTGTTTTGAGTCAAATTATCTTTAAAATTTTGTTTTACATCCATGCCAACAAGCATATGAGTTTGCTATTCAATTCTAGCCTCTTAAGTTAGAAGTATAGCATAAGACTCATTTAAATATGTTTTGCCAACACCTACTTGTCCAGTGATATAAGTAGCAACAAAGTTATGTTCAAGTCCTAAACCAAAGAGGATATGTAAAAGTAGATCATCATCACTTAGTGCACTTCCAACAGCAATCATATTATCGGCTATGTTTTTCATCTTAATGAAATAGTGATTGATTTTCGGATCATCTTTTCTAGCAGAGTTCATCATGTGCCTCAAATGCAATAGTCTAGATTTTGATGTGATCCAAACTATGTCTCAATAGCTTTCCATACCTTAATTGAAGTTTCCAGATTGAAGACTAAACCGATGATGCCTTCACTCATTGATGAAAGCAACCAACCAAGAAGCATTTGGCCTTGTGATCTCCATGCTGCATATTCTGGATTTTCCACAAATCTAAGATCATCACCAAGCCTTTGAGCAATGTGAGAGGTAGGTGGACCAATGGATTCATCAATGAATTTCTTAAGCCTTTGCCTCGAATTAAAGCAAGAACCTATGAATGCCAAATCAGATAATTTAATTGATCTAGATTGATCTAGCTTAACAGGCATGTTAAAAGTAAATGTAGTTGTTGTTGAGTTGGCAGTAGTTTTGAAAGTTGATTTGAAGATGAGGCTAGATTTGCAGAGTTCATTTTTGGCTCTGATACCAAGTGAAAAATAATGTTTGGATGCCGAGAAAATGAAAAAAGACTTTAAGAATCTTGAAAGAGAATCAAAACCAGATCTGAGAAGCTTCTAGTTAATCACAATTCATTCAACAACGCATAAATGTGCTCAAAGCTGGTATTTATACAAAGCTGATATATGTCACTATAATATTCTAACTAACTACTATTTTGATTACTGAGTACAGCTAATTACAACAAACCAATTAGCAAATGCATAAGCTACTGTATAACTACCAAATGCCAGCTGGCATTCCATCTCATCAACACGTATATTGCAAGTGTTGTAATGCTCTGCATTGCTAACCAAGTTATTTAGACTTGTTCTCTTAATGC
The DNA here is from genome assembly GCA_030449905.1 of Luvunga scandens. Classification (NCBI taxonomy): domain Eukaryota; kingdom Viridiplantae; phylum Streptophyta; class Magnoliopsida; order Sapindales; family Rutaceae; genus Luvunga; species Luvunga scandens. Next base: position 4,711,911 of record JASUUG010000442.1, on the reverse strand, counting down.
AGCTGCTGGAATCTACTGCATTGCTAACCATGCTGTTTACATGAGCTTCCTTAACAATCATCTTCACTCGCTCATACATTCCTAGGTACTGATACTGAGATATCCCTATCAGAATATTTTGAAGCTGGGTATTTCACTCAATCCCAATTCAACACATCACCGAAAGGCAGCACATAGTGCTGAGATATCAAAACAGGAACACACTCAGCAAAAATGGCCTCAACAATTCTTGGACTTGCAACTTCGTGCCCACTTGGGCAAATGCAAAACCTGCTCTTTTTCAACATGTCCTTGTATGATAATTCTTTGGTAATGTTTCGTAAACTTGTACATCTTTATCTCTCTCCTTCCAATGCTGAAGAAGCGCCAGCCTAATTTTCCCGCGTAATCCACCAACAAAAAATGCTAGGATTGTACGATTAGATGGAGGCAAGTAGCCTATAAGATTCGTAATCTCCCCCGTTATCAGATTGATTTCAGGAAATGATGCATCTTTCTTTGGATTGAAATTGTTGCACTTAGAATGGAATACTCCAAATTCTAAACCCCAAGATTTTGCCACGTACTGATCTTATTAAGCAAGAATGTTTTGTAAAGAAAATCAGAAACAAGAAACAAATGCAATTTGACAGAAAGAAGAGTAAAGAAACTGGACAGGAATTAAAGAGGTTCGGCTTGTGAGCATACATCCTCTTGAGAAACAGAAGCCATACTATATTTATTGATGCTCAACAGGTTACAAGCTGGAAAGGAGAATTACAATGAACTGAATCCCCTAAGCTAAGCCTTAGAAGCCTTATATACAGCTCAGGAAGGCTCCAGAAACCAGTGCTGCTCACCAGCTCAGGTTCTGGGTTTGTTGAAAACAAACCCAGAACAAACTCCCGCCAAAAATGACAGTCATGAACAGCCTTTCATCACGTGATGTACATGTGATATTCTTAAGCAATTAAAACAACACTTGTAGCTCCCGTTTATTGCTAAAATGACTTAATAAGCACACGTGCAAATCACATGCATTACTTACGCTCCTTGTATGACAGAAGATTAATGTCATATGAGCTGCAGAAACTTTCGGACGACTTGTCGTCTTACAGTCCTTATTGGAACCAACAAAGTCGTTTCTCCTGGAACTGGCAATCCAGGTTCACATATGAACAGAAATGCTCGGAGGTATTTGCATTGCATAGTACCCTGATTGAATTGACATAAAAGTTCAGGCACATACCGTGTTGCCCGGATCAAAGATTTTTATTATTAGTACCCTGATTTTTTATTATTGCAGAAAATAACCCCTAGATCAAAGATTTTGATTAGGGTGGGCAAAATCGACCCGGCTTTGGAAAAGTTAGGTTCAAGTCTTTTTTTTTATTTTCTGTGAAAAAAAAAAAATTCAATAACCTTTAATCAAAAACCAAACTGAATTTTGGTTCTATCTTCGATTCAAAAACTAAGAATCAGTAACAAATTGAAAAAATCAATAATATTATTTAATAATAATAATACCATGTGGCATGGTATAAGAGGCCATTAGTTTATATTTATGTCTTCAAATTATTAAATTATGTAAGAAAATAAAAAAATGTAAATATTTAAAAAATTAATAAATTGAACTAGAATCAAACGGAATGGGTTCGGTTCTAGTCTAGTTATTATATTATTTTAATTTTTTTTTTCAGTTTAGTTCTGTGTCAACAATAATATAGATGTGTACTATTAAATTTAATCAACCACTCAAAAAATTAGAAGTTAGTTTGAATAATATCTTGATTTTGACTATTTAAAATTTTAATTAACCAGTAATCAAACCGGTTAAGCAGTTTCTCTAAGGATTCAATAATAAAAATAATTATAGTCTATTTTTTAAAAAAAATATAAACTGCTCATTATGGTGCGGAAAGTCCTCCACCCATGCAACAGAATCATAGCAACGAAGAGCATTTGCCACTTGGTTACAATTTCTGGATACATGTCGAATCTTGAAATCTTGCTTTGGAAATAACAAGTGTTGCGGCTCTGAAATAATCCAAAACAGCTCAGTATGAATATCGTGCTGTCGCGACACCAATTGATCAATAGGAAACGAGTTTGACTCAACAACAAATGCAGATAAACTAATCTGAGTTGGAAATCGTAATCCAAAGCATAGGGCCCCCGCTTCAACAACACCAACATCATCTGAATACACCCCAACATCAAATCCCGCGGCACAGCAGCGTCAGTGTAAGCTTATAATAGCCACCAACCTGTTGTTTTAAAAAAGTCCCAACTGTCTCTCTAAACTTTATATGTTTTGTTGTATTACAATATTAACATAACTCGGTCTTAGTTTTTCATCATATTCTCCTTAATCTTAATTTTCCATCATATTCTTTTTCTTTTCCACGGTAATTTTACTAGATTAATAAATATAACAACAATGATCAAGAAATTAAAAATGTATTATGCAAATTATCATTGACAAAAGAGATCACCATTATCATGTATTGTTGAAAGATCAACAATTTTGATTCATTTTCATGATTTGCACATCTAAATTAATATGCATATTTCCATGTTTAATTTTTTTATTTTGTTACCGATTTAGAAAATATTTATCAATTTATCAATTAATGTTACGTGCACCTTGAAAATTATTTAATTACCTATTGTTTATTTATTAAGCAATTAGTTACTTATTCAATAAATTAAATAAATGATAAAGGCAGTTAAATCTAAGGGTCCAAGATAACTCCATTATCAAAGCTATACATGATAGAAAAATCCAAAGAAAAATACTAAACAAAAATATTAGTCTAGTTTCTTTATGTAAAAGAGTTTATGAAGGTGCCAATTTTCTAGCTAAAAATATTAAAAAAAAAATGCTTCAAAATAATTGACGTTGAGTGAGAAGACTCCCTTGATCAAGGCCCTCTGAGGTTTTTGTTCGTTGAAAATCACCAAGTCAACGATGGATCATGGATCATTTGCATGACTCAACAACACCAAATTAACTAGAAGCACGAGCAGGAGCACCTTACTCTTCCCAGTTCCCTCATAATAAATTTTCTCTAGTTTCTAGATTTATCAAAAACAAATATGGCACCTACATAAACCCATCAACAACTTTATGCGTCTCATTCAAGACTCAACAAGAGTACATGTATGTAGCTTATCTAAAGCGGCTACAATTCCACTTAGATCATTACCAATTTTGCTGAATTGATTAGCAGAACTTTTGGCAAGACAAAATTTGAATGTGAAGCATTCCTTCAGAGGAAATTTTTTGTTACTCTTGACTCCACCACCCCGTTTATTATGGTAGCCGGGAAAATCTTCTTTCAGAAACTCCACTTTCTCTTTCAAAACAAGACCCAGTTCGTCAGCAAGCCCCATCACATTCCATTGATTGTAAGGATGATCATCCCTTAGTGTAACATGCACTTCCCCCCCTTCACCAAGCATCTCTCTTCCATTTTGCAAGAATGCTTCCACTAGCTTCCTGTGCCTCCTATATATGCAATTGAATTACACAATAAATGATCAAATGCAAAATCAAAAAGTGCTTTTCAATTAACATTGAAGTGATCATTATTCAGAAGTACTTCTTAGTTCTTATATATACTTACTTGATGAGGTCGGTGTCTTGTTCACGTAAGGGAGGAGAATGACCAGCATGAGGGAAATTAAAAATGATAACATCGAACTTCATTTGGGATAGAGTTGGATGCCGATCCATAACATGCACATTAACTCCATGCAACACCAAACATCCTCTACTCCACAAGCTTTGCAAGTGTGCCTCGCTAGTCCAGTGCTTTGTCTTCAAAGTACCTACAGCATATAATACAATCCAAAATAAAACTCCAAAAAAAAAAAGTTATATATAAATAAGTATTATATATAGCAAGTTTTTAAGCTGTACGTTTAGAGTCGAGGGATGAGGCAACCATGTTGGTGGCAGAACCAAAAGCTCTGGCTAAACAATCAGAGAATGAGAAATCGCCTTCACCAACAAGCAGTATCCTTTGGTTGTTGTTGTAGTGACTAATCCATTTCACTTTCTTATTACTCTTCTTCTGGGACATATTTGTGTTAATTGTGTATCTGTTCTTCTTTCTTTCAACTCATGGGATTCATGGAATATATATATATATACACACACACACACACGCACGCACACACTTCAAAAAATAAAATAAAATAAAATGAAAAGGAAAGAACCGAAAGGATTGTGAGTATACTAAGTGATGAATATAATCGTATAGTTCCCAAAAGATGAGGGGAAGCTCGAGGACTTGGATATGGAATATCCAATGGGACCAGTGCTGATGAACGTTCAAAATTCTCGATGGGGTGCATGCAATATTAATTCTTGATTGGCACATTGCTCGACGGTTCAATTCTGTATTGCCTGCCAATTGCCATGTATATCGCTAGGAAGGTACAAAGAGTAAAGCAAAATGCTAAAACCGATGCCAATTGCAAAATTTTACTGCTTTTGTTCAAGTTTGCAGCACAAATTTGTTTTAGTTTTTGCTGGAATATTTGTAGTCACGACGGGTCAAAACTCTGATTGCTGCAAATAATATATTTATATATAATGTCAAATGGGCCAGGGCCAGCTATGCCCAACCAGGCTTGTTGAGTCCGAATTTTTATTTAATTTATTAATTAATACGATTGCAAATTGCTACAATTGGCGAAAATGTATGCACAACAATATAGCATGCATGATATCATTTATGCTGCTTTTTCTAGTCAGTAATCAGAATGAGATAGAATCGAAATTAAGAATAAGAATTAGAATAAATTATTTACTTGAACTATAAGAATTGAAATTGGAATTGGAATCGGAATGAGATTCATTTTTATTGATGTATTTACTTTGTTTTAAAATCAAAATGAATTATCACAATTTATTAAAATGCCCTTTATTAATTATTGGCAATTGGTGATAATAATAATAATAATAACAACAACAACTTATTATTATAATAATTATTATAAATTTTAATTATAACAACATTTTCATAAATAATAAGAACAACAACAACAACAACGACGACGACGAAGACATTAGTAAACAATAATATGAATACTATTTATTAAAATATTATTATTATTTATTATTATTTATTAATTTCATTATTTTATTATGTTATTATTATTTATGAAAACATTATATAATTAAAAATTATTATTATTATATAATGTTTTCATAAATAATAATAATATAATAAACTAATGAAATTAATAAATAATAATAATATTTTAATAAATAGTATTCATATTATTGTTTACTAATGTCATCGTCGTTGTTGTTGTCGTCGTTATAAGTTATTATTATTATTTATTAAATTATTTTTATAAGTTATTATTTTTTTAATAATAATAGCAACAACAACTTATTATTATAATAATAATAATTATAAATTTTAATTATAATAATATTTTCATAAATAATAATAAAAATTAATAACAACAACAACAATAATAATTTCATTCTTCTTTTTCTTCTTTTTCTTTTAATTTCATTATTTTTAATTTTTAATTTTTAATTTTTAATTAGTATTTAAATTAAAGAGAAAATGGTTATTAGGAAGTTTAGCTAGGAGTAAAAAAGTCATTTTTTTGGATGAGTTTTGATTCCCAAGCCTTTCCTTATGAATCAGAACTCTAATAATAATTCCCAAATTTGTGGGCCCAAAACTATTTTAATTCCGATTCCGATTCCGATTCTGATTCCCAACCTAAAATTTACAAGTAAATATGTCATTAATTCCGATTCAAGAATTCTGATTCGAGAATTCCCATTCCCATTGTTGGTAAGTCAACACACCATTAGTGCCATGATTTGATTTGATTGAACTTTTCTCTTAATTAAGCTTGATCGTACATATAAAATATTTAACCAATTCTCAAGTGAATAATTACAAAACAATATCTATTTCCAACTTCTTTTGTGATTTGAACAAGTAAAGTGAAGCTGCAAAATATTTGTGTATATTTTTTACATAGAAAATGAATGATATTTTCTATTTCAACAATTAACACATGCATTTAATCTACTAACCCAAATTGAATGAATTGTCAAATTAAACACATCATATCTATAACATGATGAAGTAGGGTAGCAAAAGTGGAATTGATACGGTAGGAAAATATTAGATATTGTTTTAATATCAAACTTAATCTATGCTATTAGTTTATACTCTAATCGAAGTGTGATTAAACCTCGTTTTAATCTAAACAAATTAATGAGATTTTATAATGCGTTAGGCGAGATTAGATAGAGATTTTGATAAATAGTCCCAAAAGAAATTTTTAAAAGAGGGTTTTTTTATATTAATCAAAGGTTATGAAAATAATAACAATACTTCTCTATTTATAATAGAGTAAGCATACTTCCCTAAGTTAACGTAAAAGGAAAAACAAATTGCAATTATCAGATATGAAAAAGTATTTTAAAAGAAAACCAGTGATGCTACCATTTCCAAAGAGAGGTGAAAGTGGTCTAGAAAAACAAAAAAAGTTTGACTTAGAATTGTCAAAACTTCCTTTTAATCCTAAACAATTACTCCCAATCTCTTCTTATAATCCTAATGTTCAATAGAGCATATTTACAAATGGGTCCTTCTCAACCTAAATTCAGCAAGTTTTGTAAGTTTAAATTTGGGCAATAGCAGCAACAATTCAATCTTACTTGGTCAAACTTATTTGCCTATTTGCATCCATTGATGTTGTTCGGTTTCTTTTATAACAAGGGCTTGCATTTCGTGGTCACGATGAATCTTAAAATTCAAGTAACCAAGGAAATTATCTTCGAATTTTGAGATTTCTTGCCGATCACAGTGAAGATATAAAAAAAGTTACTTTGAAGAACACTCTTAGAAACAACATGTTGATTGCACTTTCAATTTAAAAAGATTTTGTAAGGGCTTGTTCTATTAAAACTACTAATGTTATTATTAGAGACGTAGGTGATACATTATTTTTTGTTTTGATTGATGAATCCTGTGATGCATCTATGAAGGAGAAGATGGTTGTCATATTGTGATATGTAGATAAGAATGGATATATTATTGAGCATTTTATAGGTCTTAAGCACGTTACTAGTGCCACTATTATCTCGCTCAAGGAAGTTTTTGATCAATTATTTTTTAAGCAAGGATTGAGTATATCTAGGTTGCGCGGGCAAGGTTATGATGGGGCTAGCAACATGTAAGGCGAGTTCAATACTCCTAGAGCACTTATTATAAATGAGAATGAGTATGCTTATTATATACATTGTTTTGCTTATCAACTACAATTAGCTATTGTGGCTGTGGCAAAGAAACACGATCAAGTTAATTCTTTCTTCAATGTAGCTGCTAATGTTGTTAATGTTGTTGGGCTTCATGTAACTGTTGAGATATTCTTCTAGAAAAGCAATTACTTTCAGTTGCTAAAACACTTGGAAATAATGATCTACCGAGTGGGCAAGGCCAAAATCAAGGGACTATATTGAAATGTTTTGGTGATACACATTGGAACTCACATTATAGTACGTTACGTCGCATAATCTCTTTGTTTCCACAGGTAATTAGTGTGCTTGAGATAGTTGCAAAAGATAAGTCAAACTCAGGAGCGTCTCTCCCTTTAGGCAACTTAGGCAATTGCCTAAGCCACTACATATAAATGCACCAAAGTTCTCTTCAACATTATAGCTATTAAAGTATTCATTTATATTTATTATTATTTTATAATAATCTTTATCATAAATAAATTATCAAATCTCTACAAAATCTCTTTCTAACATTATAATAACAATTTTAATTCTATTTATTTCTATAAAATATCTATTTAATGCTATTTTATTTAAAACTCTATAAAAGCTACACATTCATTGTTATCCATTAATATTTTTATCAATTAGAAAAAAGGAATGGGACATTCAATGCTTTAGTGCATAAGGCAAAAAAAAAAAAAGTAAAACCGCTTTCTTTAATTTTAACTTTAAAAAAAAATCAACTATTTCTATTAATAACTATTGTTTAAAGCTTCAATCCATCAAAGTAAAAGTTCTCAAGTATCCAATTTTTTCTTCCTACTCTCTTCTTAATTAGTTGTTTTATTCAATTATTATTGTTTCTTTTTTAAATGCAATTGTTGTTTTCTTTTAATTATCTATTATAATTGTTTGCTTGTTTACTCTTATTTCACTAAAAAAAATGTCTAATAGAAAATGTGCATTAAAATATGAAAAACTTAAAAAAAAAAATAAGAGAGAAGAATAAAAAGGCCAGTTTAATCTAAAAAAGAAACTCTTGATATGTTTGTCAAAAGTAGTAAAAAATATGTGAATTTGAGTAAAAAAATTAGTAATTGATGAAGTTTTTTAAAATTAAAATTGATAAAAACTTATTTAAGATCAATTAAGTCGCATGAAAGATTAAATGGATTAGTTATTGTTTATTGAGAAAAATATAATAGCGAAATTAGAATATAAATTTTGATTAATAATTTTGCACCTAAGAAAGCTAGAAAATTTGATTTTAAATAAATAAAATTTTAGTAAAAGCAATGCATATATTTGACCTTAAATTTTTTAAAAGACGTTATTGAAATAATTCACCTAAGGCCCCAAAATTAGTTGAGCTGCCTCTAGTCAAACTCTAGTGAACAGAGATTTCAAGCAAATTATTTGGTTGAGTTTATGCAATCTTCTAATTTTGTGCTTAGTTTTTATTTGATAAGAGATATACTTACACTTTTAAATGAGTTGTCACAAGCACTTTAAAGAAAGGATCAAGATATTCTAAACATCATAAAATTGGTTGACATATGCAAGAAAAACTTGCAAATGATGAGAGACGATGGGTGGGATTATTTGCTTCGTAAGGTTTCTTCTTTTTGTTTGAAACATGATATTAATGTCCCTAACATGAATGATGTGTTTTTCCCACGGGGTCAATCACGACATAAGGCTCGAGAGATCTCAAACATGTATTACTTTTGGGTTCAGTTATTTTTTATTGTTTTAGATTTGCAACTCAAGAGCTAAATAATTGTTTCAATAAGGTGAATATGGAATTGCTTCTTTGTTTGGCATGTGTAAGTCCAAATGACTCATTTGCTGCTTTTAATAAGGTTGTTAGTACATCTTGCTCGATTTTATCTAAAGGATTTTTCACCGATAGAGCTTATGGCACTTAAAACTCAACTTCAAACTTACATAATGGACATGCATTCTAGTACTAAGTTTGTAAGATTAAAAAGAATCGGTGACCTTGCTAAAAGAATAGTTGAGACAAAAAAAAATAAGGTGTATCCATTAGTATATTCGTTGGTGACGTTGGCATTAGTTCTTCCAGTTTCTATAGCCACAGTAGAGATAACATTTTCAACAATGAAATTTGTGCAGAATGAACTTTGGAATTGGACGAGAGATGAATGGTTGATAATTTGATTTTTTTTATGTAGAAAAAGATGTATTTAATAGTATTGATAATGAATCAATTGCACAACGTTTTTAGAATATGAAACTGCATAGAAACCAATTATAAATGTATTATAAAAAATTTTATATATTCAAGTTTCTGTTTTTACATTTTACTATTATTTAATTTATCCCTCACTAAATTATTTTTCTAAATCCACCATTGGGTGGCAAAACTAAAAGCTCTAGCTAAGCAAGCAGAAAATGAGAATTCTCCTTCACCAGCAAGCAGTATCTTTTGGTCATTATTGTAGTGCTTAATCCATTTTACTTTTTTATAATTTTTGCTTGGCATATTGTATAAACTTTCTCAGTGGATTGATTGAATTTATGCTAAAAATTTTAGAAACAAGGAATTGAAACGATTTTTGAGTATTAAATGACGAAAAAATTATCCAATATTGTAGTTCGATGAAGCACATATGCATATGGAATTAATTAATTAGTAGGCATTTCTCAACGTTCAAAATGCTTAATGCAATAAAAATTATTGAAATGCTCTAAATTAATGGCACCTATTGAAAAAGCTAGCTGGGTTTGCTTATTTGACATTTTAGCCCATATTCTAAAGAGTTGAATGGGATAAGAGAAATTCTATCGTATGTCACAGGCTCCACATTATAATCTGATGTGGAATTACTGATTAATAATAATCAAACACATGGCAATACATGTTGGAAAATTTTTAAATTCACTCTTTTTATTAACCCTTCTTTAAAATTTGAAAAAATTAGAGATAATAAATATTAATCTCGCTCTTAATTTTCTCATTCTAAATACATTTTTTTTTCTCTCTTTCCAATCTTCTCAGTATTCTAGTCACCGTCATTTTTTAAATTACCTAAGGTACAACAGAATTGATGACATCCGCATATATCATAGACAAATTTAAGATCTGTTTGAAATTAAGGTTAGGCAGTTGTAACTAAACAGTTGCAGTACTAAAGTATTTAATAAACAATAATAACAATAGCTTAGAAGTTATGTTGATATGATTTTTCAATTGTTTATATGATTTTTTAATTGTATGATGGAAAATTTATTATATTCTTTATAATTTTGTCAAAATTATTATTTAAAAAAATTTATGTTCATCACATATTATTGATTTTTATTTCATAATTACAACTTTTTCTATAACAGCCATAACTTAAAAGTTACAGCACCTCAACTCAAACCATACTTAAACCATATATACTAGTGGGTGGAATTGGAATAGAAAAGCATATGATTTTATTCCTCCCAATTTTCCCCAACTTGTCCAGATTCTGAACCACCATCAACACCAACAAGGCAACGACGCCCGCACCCGTGCCTGCAGTGAATACCCAACAAATGTCAAAGTATAATCTTAACCAACCACCTCAAAAACTCACACTCTGCATCAAAAACCCACCTTGCAGCCTTCAACAACCCACCATCAGACTTTGTCTACCCAAGTTTGTCATCAAGCAAAACTGCACGATCACCATTTTTGTTTCTAAACTGGTTTAAATAAACCCATTTTTTATTGTTATTTAAAAAAGAAAGAAGAAAAATGGCAGCCACTCATGCGTCAAAAATCATCTTCTTAGTCATCAAAAAAAAAAAATCATTTTCTCCTTCTTCACTAGTATTCACAACAAACATTTTGGCTTTGGGTAAAAAAGGTTGCCAAAATCATTTCATCAGCAAATGCCTTCTTCTTCTTCAATAGGATTCATAAATGGCAGTAACTGGATTAAAGATGAAAATTGGAGAGAGAGGGGAAAAAATAATAAGAATGAGATAATAAAGTGTGAGACTACCATTTATTGTCTCTAGGTTTTTTAAATTCTATATTTTGGAGGAATAATGAAAAGAGAGAATTTAAAATTTTTCTATTATGTATTGTCATGTGTTTAATTATTATTTTTCGGTGGTTCAACATCAAATTATGAGGTGAATCTTCCAATGCATTATAGAATTTTTCATTCGTTAGGTCATTTTACCACCTCTATTAATGAAGGCACAAGGGACTGCTAATTATAAGGAATGTAGGGTATGCAGTTCGGTAATACCGTAATTGAATTGAACTAAACGGTATTTTATTAGTTTGTTTGTTCAAATGATAGCAACTAAATCGCTTGAAAATCTCTAAAATAAGAATTGTATGTTTGATTCAGCTCAAAACTAAACCAAACCAAAGAACCACTTGACTCAGAGAGTAAAAATAAAAGATTACAATTAAGCTTTTAAAAAATAGAGAAATAAAAAATTAGAATGCAAATGGAAAGTCGCCTAGAACCTTCACAATCGCCACATTCCCCCGCAGTCATTCAGAGAGCCAACCCAAAGATACACACGTACATAGACCCCTTTTTCTTTTTCTTTTTTTTAATCTTAGACAAATGGTCTCAAATTAATTTTGGAGAGAATTAATACATTCAATTTTCATTTGCATATTTTAATTATTTCCATGTGCATGGTTTCATTTATTTTCGTTGAAGTTCTTTCATAAACGGTGAATTATAAGCAAACTTAAATAAAATAAAATTATTGCCAAAATGCGCGTGGCAAATTCTCTATTGAGTGATTGTGGTCCCATAATGCTGCTCTTCATCAAAGGAGATTCTATGTTAATTTTGTTTTTAAAAAAACGAATTGTAGGGGGAGGCGTCCACGTCAATGCGGTTGGTTCCCGCCAAAAAGCGTGACGAAGGTTATACTTTCTTTGTCCCCACAAACGCTTTTCGCGGTAATTTCACGCATTACGACGGCGCATCTTGCCACGTGTCCACTCTTTTCAGCAGTTCCAGCCACGTAACCCCAATCTGCCCCACTCGTCAAATCTGAGGGAACCCGAAAGTGCTTCCGTTTTCGAATACTGCTTTTGCTTTAGCAGGCAGGCAGCAGTAACAAGAAGATAAAAATGAAAATCCACCACTCTTCCTTTGAACCATGAACCGTGTGCTTCAAGACTGTGCTCAACTTCCCATTTTCCCCTTCTCTTGCTCTGAAACTTTCAGGCAAAAGCAGTACCATGAAAGTTCCAGTAGGGTTTTTTGAAACACTTTGGAGTTTTGTCTCCTTTTTGCCCTACTTCTTTCTCCTCTTCATCCTTGGCCTGCTTAAAGGTTCGATCTTTCTTCTCATCTTTTTCAAATGATTTGCACATATTTACACTTAGTTTGCACTTTATGAACTATCACTTGTACTTGTTGCAGGCCTTATTGTGGGCGCATACATGAACATGCTTATCGTGTTATTGTTTATTAACATGATGATTGATTTATTATTATTGTTATTTTTTTGAATCTATGATGAATTTGTAATTTTTAAGTGAATTTATGTACGTTAGTGTTATATAGTATGTTGTATGTTTTCAAGGGCATGTGAATTAGTGGCATCTATGTGATCCAATTTATGCAGAAAAATGGATTGATGGATTGTTTATTTAGTCATGTTTATTTTCTGTCTTTAATTTTGCAGCAGTAATTATTTGTCCGATTGTGGTGGGAATCATTTTGATTGCAAATTCAGCTGTAATAATTGGACTTTGGCCTGCACATTTTATCTGGACTTTATATCGTGTGTTGAGGTATGCTTCAGTCCTTCAATTCAGTGCTCATGTTTTTTTTTCCTTTTTCCTTTTATTCACATAATGTTTAGTCCTCATTTTTTTTTCTGGGATTATGATTGCAGAACCAAGAGGCTGGGAACAGTTCTGAAGATCGTGGCGCCATTAGTGTTGCCAGTGCCTTTGATTCTTTGGCCAATTGTTGCAATTGTTGGTAGCCTTTTGGGAGGAATAGGATATGGGTTTTTCACTCCTCTTATTGCAACTTTTGAGGCAGTTGGAGTGGATGTCACTGACAAATGCTACCACTGCTTTGCTGTGAGTTTTTGTTTCTGCTTTGGGCTCTGTTTACATTTAAGGAAGTAGCTTTCTATTTGCAAAATTATCTTTCCGTTGCCTTAGTTGTCAACTAGTGATTTACCTTAGCTGTTTAGTTGTCGTGAATTTCAATTGTTTTTTCCATGGGTGTGGTGTTTCTCTCCAAACTCTCCACTGCTTTTGTTAATGCTAATACTTTATAAGTTGTCAAATATCTTTGTCATTAACATGAGTTTCTGGGTGATTGATTGATCTTTCTACAAATCTTTACATTCAGAATATTCTTGTCTTGATTATTTATGGTCAGGGAATTTTTGGCAATCATATTAGTGGTTTACTCTTTGCTTATTAGGATGGTTGTTTGTCCACTATCAGAGGAAGCTGTACAGCAGTACAGGATTTTATTGATTTTTGCTTCCACTCGTACTTCTCCTACATGGATGAACTAAGTGAGAAAGTGCCCAAGGATGAAAAGCCTATAGACATAAAGTAAGGATTTTCTCTTGTCAGTTCCTTCATTCTGAGCAGAAAATATATCAGTAAATCTTTCAGATATGTTCCGTTTTGTCTTTACCAGGTTATCAAAACTGCCGAGTTGTCTTTTAGCAACCCTGGTTGGTGTGCCAGTGGATGTTTTTCTGATTACAGCCCTTGCCTTGTGGAAGAGTCCATTCATGTTGTTCAAAGGATGGAAGAGACTTTTGGAGGACTTGATAGGCAGAGAAGGACCATTTTTGGAGACAGTTTGTGTTCCATTTGCTGGTCTTGCAATTCTGTTGTGGCCTCTTGCTGTTGCCGGAGCTGTATTAGCTGCTATCATCTCCAGCTTCTTTTTGGGACTCTATGCTGGAGTGATTGTTCATCAGGTCTTTAAAGTTGCTTTTTCCATCTTGTCACTGCTGTAATGGATTAATGTTTTTCTGTGACCTTTTTATTCTTTTATTGGTTTTAAATTTTTTCTGAACAAAACATGCACACAATACCCAGGAAGACTCACTTCAGATGGGGCTTGCCTATATTGTGTCTGTGGTTTCGATGTTCGATGAGTATGTAAATGATTTACTCTACTTGAGGGAAGGATCGTGCCTGCCCAGGTAGAATAACAATGCAATTGTCTTTCACTTTAAAAGAGTAATAGTCATGCAAGTCTTTCAAACTACTAATTTGAAGATTAAAGTCCAGTCACATGAAATTATTTTTCAGATAAGTTAATTTCTTGATTGTGGGGCATCTTTGTGGTCGCTAGGCCTAGATATCGTAGGAACATGAGGACTACCCAGGAGAAGCAGAATTTGGGTGATGATGACAACAATGACTCGAGTATTAGAAGAGAAGGCTCTTTAAATATGAAACTTGCATCAGAAGGATCGAGAACATTGAGGAAGGCAATCCGACAATATAAACCTGTGCAGGCAAGGCATCTTGCAAACACAAATAAAACTTTTTTCTTTTTTCTTTGTTCTTTTTTTTCTTTTTTTATGTAAGGACTTTATTTTTTAAGCTGCATCTTGCAATGATACAGGTTTGGGACTGGTTGTTTAAATCCTGTGAAGTGAACGGTAGGATACTCCTCCGCGATGGCCTGATTAACATCAAAGATATTGACGAATGCATTAAAACAGGCAACTGTAAGAAGTTAGGCATCAAACTACCTGCTTGGTCCATTTTACAGTGTCTGCTCATATCGGCAAAGTCTGACTCACCTGGGTTGGTCATCTGTATGTTCCTTCTCAAACTTTTGCCCTGAACTTTATATACGATATTCCGAGTTCTAAACATGATCACGAATTAACTTTTCCAGCTGATGATTTGGAGTTGACTAGGATAAACAGTCCAAGGGATAAAGTGTTCGAGTGGTTCATCGGGCCACTCTTGATCATCAAAGAACAGATAAAGAAGCTCCAATTAGACGTCAATGAGGAAATTTCCCTGAGAAAGCTAGTTATGGAGTGCAAAAATGAAAAACCTGAGGATTGGCACAACTCTGACTTTCCATCCAGTGACAATGTCAGAAAAGCACAATTGCAAGCTATTATCAGAAGGTACATTCATAAATATGGTCTCTCAGACTAATTTTTCTCTAGCTTCATCATCTGATGCACAAGTAACCTTACGATTTAACAGTTATTTATCATGAATTTCATTCCTGAGACAGACTGCAGGGGATTGTAGCTTCGATGTCACGTATACCAACCTTCCGGCGTCGCTTTAGGAACCTGGTAAAGATTCTATACATAGAGGCTATTCAGGCCAGTGCTTCATCTAATCATATTGGAGGTATCACACAACAGAGACACAACAATAGCTCGGCTGGAACTGGAGATGTAAAAGACAGAGATGGAACTGTAAATGTATCAGCTGAGAAGAAACCCGACATTGGAGGTATGGTTTGAATGGACATTTTTTAGTCACATTTCTCATATGATTTGGAAGAGGCTTGTGATTGTAAATAAACGCATAATAGTGTATTCTTGAAATTTTCATGTTTGGACCTTGCAGAGGATTCCCCGCTTAACTTCTAGTGGGGATTTTATACAAGATAAGTTACATGCTTTAAATTAAATATCATCAGCTGATGGATCAACCAGAGGATCAATTTTTTGGTTTATATACTTCTTGAACTGAAACGAATTGGCTGGTTTGGTTCGGTCAGTTTGGTTGTGTCATTGTGATTCTAATTTTTGGTCCAGTTGGATATTGGTTCACTATGAAAAAAAGAACTAATTTATAAAAAAAATTTTAAAAAATAGATAAGATAAGAAAACGAAAAAGTCTGAAAATTGCTCAAAAATCGAGGTTTATTACATAAGGTAACCTGAAGTGTGATGCTGACGCCTGATGGTACAGACAAAAGAGGAAAAAAAATTTAAAAAGAAAAAAGAGTTTAATTTACTTTTCAAACATAACAGGCTCACGACATGTTGATAGAGAGGTTGGAAAACAACAATACCATGAAAAGAAAAAGTGTTGGTGGTGTACAAATTATCCTTCTCGTATTTACTCCTAAGGCTGAAAGCATATGTTTCAGGTTTCTTGCTTCCTACTCCAACTAGTGTACGCAACAAAACGGCATGGAATTGTAGAGATTCTAAGTTAGAAGAAATTATTTTGCATTTGCAGCTCGTCTCTTTCCATTTGTGTTCCTAGGAGAATGGTCAATGGTTTTTAAAATTTTTCTTGTTCAAGAAAAGCATATAAAATAACGGTGAGGAGACTGAATCACTTTTATCAAAGTATTAGTAGTAAATAATTTTATCGAAGTATTCATAGTAAATAATTTATGGTAGATTATCGGTTGAACAAGATTTAGATCAGACAGATTCGGCGACTCCTGGGCATTACTTAGGAAGTGGTGTCAAATGTCAATTAGTTGTTAAAGTAATAATTTTTAAGTTGTCACACATGTAAACACATTATTTTTACAGGTTATCATAATACTTTTATTCCGATAACTAAATGTTAACACTTGTACATCCGTAGATCTTTCTAAGTCCACGATGTTCCAAATTGTGAATTACTTCATTTTAGATTTATTACTTTGGTAGCATGGCATTTTTTAATCAACTGTAAATTACTTACCATCTAAGAAACTATGACTATAAGTAATTAAAAAAATTACTTATTACGTAATTAGTTTTAAAAAGTATTAAACAAAGTCACCCATAAAAGAATTCTTTAATTGTTTACCAAAATAATAAATAAATGCTCGACTCAAATAATAATAAATAAATACCACTGCTCATAAGTTGACTAAACAAAATGAAATACAATCAAATAGATAGAAGAAGTCCTTAAAAACAAACGGGAGGTCTATTTCATTAAGTTAGCTTGTTCCAAACGGTGAAAAAAAAATTATAGAGTTTAGAAACAGATGGAAAAGCTGAAATGCCCACTCACTAATTAGTTTTTTTTTTTTTTTTGTAAATTTGTACAAACAAATAATTTTATAAAAAAGAGATAATAACAAGATTAGTCAGAAGTAGACTTATTTATTAAAATTATTTTCTAGTAATTTATTAAAATAATGGGTTAATTTTATTTTATCCCTAATGTTTTGAGCCAGCCCTTTGGGAGGATTGGACCAAAAATTTTAAAATCCATTGTAAATTGGTTTAGAAAAGTTAAAAACAAATCTGGGCGCCTCAGCCCAAAAAAAAAAAAAGAAAACAGCCAAATTCAAGCTATTGAGTTTGTAGCTTGTTATGTTGTGTTGTTAATATTTTATATATTAGAATATTAATCTATTGTGTATTGGATAATTATCTTTAATTTTAGTATTTTTTAACTTTTAACTTTATTAAAAATTTATTTTAAAAATTAATGGAGCCCAAGCCCATCATAGACCCATCAAAACCCCACCCAAGCCAGGCTTGTCCAAATTTATATAGACTTCTAGAAAGCCTTAGTCTATTATTGGGTTGGCAATAAAATTTGGATCCGGCCCGGATCCGCAAAGATCCGGAAGATCCGGATCCGGAAAAATCCAGATCCGCATGTTATAAAATGCGGATCCGGATCTTAAAAGTGAAGATCCGTGCGGATCCGGATCCGGATCCTGAAAACCGGATATCCGGATCCGCATTATTATATAATTTATTTGTGTATTTAATTAAATTTTAATTAAAAAATATATAAATTAAAATATTTATAAGCATAATTAATTCTATAATCTTCATTGACTATAAAAAAATATGTTAAAAAACTAATAATAATAATAATAATAATTAAAGAATATTATAATGAATTGGTTTACTTTAGTTTTTTTGTTTTTTATATTTTTTATTTATGTTGTGAAATTATCATTTGTGAATTTATGGTGATATTGTATGTTATTTATATTGAATTGATGTTAAATTGTTAATTATTAAATTATAATTAAATTTTATTTGATATTATTAAAGTTAAAATTATATTTAAATTTAAAAATATGTGGATCCGGATATCCGAAAAATCCGCCCGCAACCCGGGCGGATCTTACCCGCATCTGGATCCACATATTTTTTTCGGGATCTAGATGCGGATCCGAATGTAAAAAATCCAATGAGGATCCGAATCCGGATGCACATACATCCGGATCCAAATCCAGATTTTACCATCCCTAATCTATTACCAATGCATGCCTATGCCTAAGCCTAAGCCCGCAATTTGCTATTCTAATCGTACACATCATAATGTAATACTATTTGTACGGTAATTTTGAACGGCCAAATTTTTACAAGCCCTTCAAAGTTTTACATATCATCATTACGGCCCCTAGCCGTTAGTTGCCCCTATTTCTTGATGATTTTGAATTGCCAAATTTTTAGAAGCCACCTGTCATTGAAAATGAGTAGGCATAAGAGTCTCTAAATAGTAAAAGAATTTAGAGGCAAATTTGTTGAACCCCGTATAATGCGGCCATCTTTTTTCTTACGGCCTCTAGATTGAGAATTTTCCTCTTTACTGATAACAAACGCTTTCATGTTTGTTCCTCATTTCTGTTTTTCCTTTCCCAAAACAAAAAAAATTTCTTGCAAATTTCTTTCATTTTCCCGTCACATTTTATATGTTGGGTTTCTTTGCAACATCATCAAGCAATTGTGCTATCAACAATTTGCCAAGAACCCAGATAGCTCAAGTCTCATGACTCTTCTCAGGTAACGTGCAACTGTTATAAAGTTTTTCTTCTTGTTACATACAATCTATAAGCTCATCTCATGTGCATTGTTATTGTTATTATAATAATTATTATCAAGCAGTGACAATGGCATTTCCAATAAGAGCATATTCAATGGCAAATCCACCGTTAGCAGAGAAAATAACAGAGGATCCGGTAACAAACAAGACTGCTCAAAGCACAGTCACATGTGGCTACCAGACTCATATCGCAGGCTATTTACGTAATGTGACTGTCCTGTGGTGCAAAAATCTAATGAATCATTCCCTAAGTATTATGATAAATAGTTTAGAAGGTGATTATCATTATAGTTGCAAAGTTGACCTTAAGCCATGGCATTTTTGGAGCAAGAAAGGGTATAAATCCCTCGATGTCGAGGGTAACCAGGTTGAAATTTACTGGGATCTTCGTTCTGCTAAGTTTTCTGGTGGCCCTGAGCCTTGTGGAGATTTTTATGTTGCTCTAGTTTGGGAGGAAGAAGTTGTGTTGTTACTGGGAGATTATAAGAAGAAGGCTTATAAGAGAACAAAGGCAAGGCCAGCACTAGTTGAGGCACTGCAGTATTACAAGAAAGAGAATGTGTTTGCAAAGAAAAGCTTTGCAACTAGAGCTAAATTTGATGAGAGAAAAAGGGAACATGACATTGTCGTTGAAAGTTCAACATCGGGGCCGAAAGATCCTGAAATGTGGATTAGCATAGATGGGATTGTGTTGGTTCATGTGAGAAATTTGCAGTGGAAGTTTAGAGGGAATCAGACTGTGTTAGTAGATAAGCAACCAGTGCAAGTTTTCTGGGATGTGCATGATTGGTTATTTAGTACCCCTGGAACAGGCCATGGATTGTTCATATTCAAGCCAAATGCACCTGAAATTTCAGAAAGTGAAGGCAGCAGCCAAGGAGGAGGTGACAGTGATAATAGCAACGGAAGCAAGTATCATTCATCAAGAAATTCATCAAGAGGTAACACAGCACCTGAGTTCTGCTTGTTTCTTTACGCATGGAAGATTGAGTGAGAGTCTAAGTTTTAATCATTGATATATATGCAACCAAACCTGTTGCTGTTGCATTATTTCACTAGAGATTTATATGGGTTAAGAAAGCCCTTTATGTTGTTGTAAATTATGTTGATTATGTCTTGTAATCCCCTGAGATGGGGCAGCATTTTTTACAATTTTGAGGGGTTGAGACTTGAGAAATTATGTTTCCAAATTATAAATGGCCTATATGCTCATTTTCGTTTTAGGTGAAAAGAGTAAAATAGTGTGAGGCTAGGACACATATCTTGGGAGATCTTGCCTGATACGCTTTTGGATTTTATGAACTTGTTTATATGTGCTAATTATTTTTTATTTTTTAATTAAATGCATATGTGAATCTACAGTCTCAATTTTTTCTCATAAATAGTTGGCAAACTTTTGGCCATTCATCAAGTCGTTTACATTGAAAAGCTAATGCAACAAATTGATAGCAACCAGTTGTCCATAAAATAAACTGAATTGAACTTCCTGTTTACATATGTACAAGAGAAGCCCGTCCTTTCGAGAAAGACGACAGGTCTCTTACCCATGCAAATGCAAGAGCTGTTCATGTTTTCTGCTTTGAGGTTCTCTCGCACAAACTTTCAGATTGAGAGGAAACTTTTGAAGGATTCAAGTCCTCTGCTAAATTGATGTGTTAATGCCTCCCACTGTGAATGATTAAATGTTTTCGTAAAAGCGAAATTCATATATAAAACTCCCAAGACAACACATAAAAGAAGAAATTGGTAATTCTTAATGCCATTTCATTGTTTATTTTGACATCTTGAATCTTGCAAAATAGTACCAATTTAACTGTGTAAACGAGAATGGTAAAAAAGAATATGAGAAAAAGTTGACATCATCGTCACCTTCCAAAACATCTCAGTATTGTAGAGATTAGTGATGAAGACAGAAACTTCAGGCCAAAGGATCCTCCCGGGAAGTAGGAAAGGGCATAGTATGATAGTGCAAGGACCTGGCATGTTTGAAAAATACTTCAATTTCTACTAAAGACCAACTTACTTTTGATATGAACACAAAATCAAAGTTAAGAATTTACGACAAAATCAAGTGGACTGCAGAATGCAGTGAGCTGAATGATTCACCATCTCGAGGCTTAACTCAGGTTCAGAACAAGCGCCCTACCAGATCACGGTAGTGGCCACGTTCCCCAAGGTGAGATCAAGTCACAAGTGAAGATTACAACGAATCAAAAGTATTATAAAAGTTAAGAATACCTGTAACACAGAGAAAAGGACAGAGAGAATGTAACTGTGAAGCACCATGGAAACATAGATGGTTCCTACCATGCTGCTGATAGATATCAATGTAAGAGGAAGCCTCTGAAAGTTGAAAAAAAGAAATCAAACAGAAAGTATTAATGACGAAGCATTTTAGTACAAAAGACAAACACTTCTATAGTTTCAAAATTGTGCACTGAGTGTACATTGATAGCTTTTGTAGAAAATTTAACCAAAATCTGTACAAAATAATTGAAACGAGATAAGCTACCTCTTTAGAGAACATGTGAGCAAGCTGATTTCTAGGACCTTTCAAAGCAAAGAACGAGCCAACAATAAGAGCACAACCAATAGTGAAGCAGATGGCAAATTTCTGTGGCAGCAGGACAATGACTGGAAGGAACATAGTGAACGCAATGAAGATAAAGAAAATTCCAACGGCAAGAAATAAACCAAAGTACAAAAAAGATTTCCCAGAAGGGACATTGCTGGTTGAAGCTTGAAAATTCCCTGCTAAGTCCCTGACTCCTTTTGAAACCCTAACCATTCAAACAAGAATCAATCAAACCAAGCACTGCACATTAAGAATAAAGTGATTACCAAGATAACAATATGACCAAACTTCAATATCAACTTATACATCAAATTAATATGTATGAAAGATAGCATATGTAGAATGCACTTTTAGTCGTAAAGAAAAGATGGCGTGAGATTTTTTAAAAAAAGAACGGGGTTGAACTAAACTCCAAACACACTGGCAACCCGTAGAATCAACTGTCGTACTGTACTGATAACGTGGTACGATGGAGTAAAATCAGTTACCAAGTAAAGAGGGTGTTTACGATTTATCAAACACTTTAGCCATAGTACTTTTGAAGTTAAAACTCAAGCACAATTATATCATAAGCATAAACACACCCTATGTCCACACAATTTGACGGAAGGCAATTTGAGCGTAACATTGAATAATGAAAAAAAAGAAAAACGGTAAAAGGAAATTGACATGAGGTTTCAGTAAAATTACACGTTGAAAGTTCCGGTGACGTTGTCGGAGGTAGTGCGGACGGCGGCTTCGAGATCGAAAGCGGAGGAATCGGATGATGATTCTTGAGAAGCGGCGTAAGAGTTCCAATCAGCAAGCAGTGACGATTGTTTCTGTTGTTGTTCTTTAAACTTGCCGCCGCTTGGACCTCCCGTGAACCATGATTGTGCCGTCTTCTGCATTCTTTATTTTTTTTTTAATTGTCGGTGATCGGCGAAAATATCTGTTTTTGAGATCTGGTGCTGCTTTCGCGCCACCTTATTTGCTTGCCAAAGGCACCGTTATTATTATTAATATACGGCTTTATTTTTTAAAATGATCATTTTGTTAAATTTTAAAAATAAATAAACTTGATTTTTTTTTTAATTAACAACAGAAACCTACATGTCGTATTATAACTAAAACATAACCGACAAATAGTGACTTTTTTACTCCGGAGTAAATATCTACCGACATGTCGTAAACATCTTTTACTCAAACTAATTTATCAAAACACGTGTAACGGTAGATCGTTTTGGCTGCTCTGCACCAACATCATTACTGAAATTCTTCTGACCGCCGAAGCGATGAAGGTTGCCCCGAAACTCATCTTCCTATTGAGAGACCCAGAAGGCTTAGTTACTGCCATCGCTGACGCTTTTCACTCTAACCCTAGCTCCTCTTATCGCAGACTGTTAGTTACTCCTTTGGCAAACTGGGATTTTCTCTTGTTTCTGGTTAGTTTTTTTAGAGTATTAATGCAGTGGTGTTGGTTTTGTTTCATTATTTGCAGAGAAGAATCATTCGAGTTGTCACTGGAGCAGCGATATGGAATTAAAGAACAGAAAGCACGCGGCCAGCTGGTTCACTTTATCGATGATAAAGGCGATTATCAGGTATCGCTGTTTTTGTTTTTATTTTTTCGATTCTCCAGCATAAACTGTAATTGGTCAATCGAAATATTATAAAATTTATTTCTGTAATTTGTGTGGCATTATGAATCATGGGTGTGTAGATTGATGAATCCAAGTAATTTGCAGTGTCAAGTGTGCTAATAAGAGTCTTGAGTTCTATTGTCTTTGGGCTAAAAACTTGGAATTGGTTACAGAAATCAAATTTTTACTTGAGTTATGAAGAGACCAATTGATCTTCAATCTTTCTATGGATATTGGTGAAACGTAAGGGCAAAAAAAATGAGGGATAGGGGCATCATTGGTATATGCATAGTAAAGGAGGAAATGAAATGCATTTCAATATCCAGGGTGGAATTATGGGTATGCATATTGGACAGCTGTTTATAAGTAGCAAATAGGACTGATAAACTCCCTCACTTCTAGAATGGAGAAGCTTACGTTTCGTACATGATCAGGAGCATTGTTTTGAGAGAGAGGCTGAGATCCTGTTGTTTCTCTGGCCTTATCTTGCTTTCCTTTTTTTTTTTGGATGAAACAACTTTATTTTGTTCTTAACTAATTGGGAAGTCATTTAGCTATATTGCATTAAGTGTAACCTATGCGGTTGATGTTGCATATGTTGGGAGTTAGCATGACAAAATATCTGTAAGTTTACTTAAAAAGGAAAAAAAAAAAGGTGGTTATGTTCATTTGTTCAATGTTTAATTGTTGCTTCGCATGTAAAACTGAATCGATCAGGAGGATTATTGGCTGCTGCTTATTTCTTTATGTTACTGCTCTCAGTACCAAAATGCTCTGTGTCTAGTGTTGTTTATTTTGTTATGCAGACATTGTCTGTAGAATATTTCTTCTTATCAATGTAAGTGTTTTCCTACATCCGATCATCTATAAAAATGATTTTCCAAACTTATATGTTAGGTATTCTTTGTCGATGATGTTTGATTGATGAAGATTTTCATATAAAAAGAAATAGAAATAGAAAACTTCTTTGCTGGCTTCATTACTGGCATTTAGCCTCCTCTACTGCTCCTTGACCTCTTTTATTTAAAATACACATGATGTAAGATTAAAAAATCCTGCTTGGACTGCATAGACAGGCAGCTTTCAGACCATTGATTAACCAAAGCTTAGAGTTTAATTTTGTAAATCATGACTTTATGTGTTCTTCATTCATTTTCTACCCAGGTTTCGGTGTTGCTCTTGCAAAACTATGAGCCACCAGCACTGGTGTGTGCCATAAGTGAAGTTTTGGTACAATTGAATTGTGAAACATCGACATTGCCGCTGCTTTTGGCCCCTTTTGTTGTGGAGTCATCAAAGCTCAAGGGGCAAGAGAAAAGCTTGGCAGCAAGTGAAAGCAAGGTTTCACTCTATGGCTTACAAATAGGTCTGGAGACAGACATAACCCAAGCCATGGCTGCCAGAACCCAGAAGGCACCATCGTCATTGCAGATTCATTGTGAACCTCTAGCCTGCTTCTTGCAGCTTGTCCGCATCTTGAAGTTGCCAACTTTTATTCTCATTGGCCAAAGAACTAGAAGCCACTCTAATAAAACTTCAGGAGGAGAGCTGCAGGTATTCAATAATCTGTCTATGTTCAATTATTACGATTCATTATTCAGTAACTTTCATCTGCTAAATTGTGGCTGATGGTTGATTCTGCAGATACTTCATGAGATGGGAGATCTATTGGCAAGCAACACTGGCTTGAGTTTCCGGAGAGAAAAAATCATATGGAATCCAGTAAAAGAATCTAAAGATGCTCAAGAACCATGGCGAGCATTGTATGGCTAAATCTTATGCACTTTCAAGCTTTAGAAATTTAGATGAATGTGCGACAGGTTGATAGAAATTTCCCAGATTATGTGTTTTGTTATGCATGGAAAAACCTGAAAAAACATGATGTTGAAGAGTTTAGAAATGTCAATGGCTTTGCATTGCACATGTACTTTTGATCTTTCACTAACCTGTGTAGGGATTATGCTTGGGGCAAATATTTTCTTTGCTAATTTCAAAAAAGGAAAAAAAATTTCGTTGCTAATGATGCATGGGGGCCATTAATAGACTCCATTTTAATATTAGTGACAAGATTATCAAAAATATTATTTCATATACTGAAATGGAATTGAAATTCGTATTTTCCAACATTTGAAAATATAACCCAATTTGCGAAATGGCAACCCAATTTCCCCCTTATTCATGTAGTGGTGCTGAACCCAGACATCCATTTCGGCTTCTATACTTCATCAATTTATCCAAGGGAGTATTGGTATTGGTATTGCTGAAACTCTACTGATTTTACTCTTGGAGGTCGAAATTTAGGATGAATCTTTTACGTGCCTGCCAAAATATATGTATATTTTTAATTTCCTTAACCATTTCTCTAAATCGCATAGCCTTTTTTTTTTAAATCTAAATTGCATAGCTTGGTTATTGTGAGTTTTAATAGTTGAAAGCTTCTTGGTTGCATGCATGTCTTAAAATGCATTTTATCGAAATTTTGAAGAAAAGAATGAGTGATTTTCATAGAATTTCTTCACCATCTATCTCAAATTGCATCGGCCTTTTATATACTGGTTGCATGCTCGTGATTTTTGTCAAAACAACGGACTTTATGTTGATTGGAGTGAGATAGGTAGTGCACGTGGTTATGGGCGTTTTGGTTTTTAAAACTGAAAAGTTTATGGAGATGGTTGATGCAATTTTCCAGCAGATCACCCACTGAATTCTAAAAGTTGTCATACTCTTCCAAAGAATTGGTTTTACGACTTGTCACCTATCATCGAATTTTTTTCCAACAGGCCACTCGTCGTCAGATTTTAGAGTTGCCATATTCCTCAAAAATCAATTGGTTTTACAACATGTCGCTCATCACCCATCATTGTGTTGATGAATTTGTAGCAATATGGAGGCAAACAAGGGAAAAGAAATGGAAAGGTTTGAGGCGTGTATGTACACTTTCCTTTAAGGTTTTATTTGCCCTCACCATACTTGGTTTGCTATAGAATTGAATGGCAAATTACCTCTAAGATACAACAAACCTTGAATACAATCTTTAACAAATAAAATTGTATTCTCAGAACATATTTTTAATCTATAAATCTGTATATTTATAATTGTAATTCATTGTTTTCTTTTAAGAAGAAGGTGTTGTTTAATGAAAGAGCACAACCATTAGCTATGACACTCATTCAAGATATCAAAACTCTTCAAAAAAACACAATTCGGTTTGAAATTTAACTGTTTTCAGGAAATAAACGGTTAGCCGTTTGAAATTATCGGCTCACCGTTAGTTTCCAGTGACTTTAAAATTGCCTCTGAAAATTATCGGCACACCGTTAACACGAAACGGTTTGCCGTTAACATACAACATGCTCTCTGGAATTTATCGGCACACCGTTAACACTAAACGGTTCGCCGTTAACATACATCATGCTCTCTGGAACTTATCGGCAAACCGTTAACAATAAACGATTCGCCGGTAATATACAGAAACAATTCTATTATTCAAACTTCAAAATTTACAAATATCACAATCTCTTTTACAATCCCCCACTAGATTGTAATATTTTCCAGATTTATCAATGATCAACTTATACATACAAGAAGGTATCTTTCGATTTTAACCTTCAATTAGTGAATATAATTCAAAATATTTACAAGACAACAGTGTGCTAAGCATTAAACTTTGTCTCTTAAGTAAATATCGGAAAAATATCACATATAAGTTATCCTAGATTTTAAATTATGTTCTAATTATTTAGCACTATTCCGGCCTTGTGCTCTATCTTGGATTCATGAACATTTACAAGATTAAACCATGATCTTGTTAGAAACGGCACCATTTCTTATGTTCACTTAGGTGAAAGTTCAATCATGTCTTTAGCTACTATAAGACTTGAATTTCATTAAGAGCAAATACTCATCCTCAAACACGTAGCTAATTTGCACCGAACATCTCAAATGGGATTATTTATTTTCGGTGCTAAACCAGTCACATAACAACAATTTGTTATTACCCATTTAACTATAGAATAGTGGTATAACTATTATATAGTTGGGTTACCATCATTGGTGACTTTATCAAGAAAAGGTTTCAATCCCATTCCAATAGATGTATCTTTAACTAAGTCTCTTGAAATACCTTTTGTTAAAGGATCTGCTAGGTTTTTGTTTGTCCTAACAAATACAATATTAATAACACCATTTGCTATTAATTGTTTGACATATTCATGTCTCAAGCTAATATGTCTAGACTTTCCATTATACACTTTGTTATAAGCTCTAGACAAAGTAGCTTCACTGTCACAGTACAAAGAAATAGATGGCATCGGTTGTGGTCACAACTCAATTTCAAATAACAAATTTCTTAGCCATTCTGCTTCCTTGCCTGCAGCTACAAGAGCAATAAACTCACTTTCCATTGTTAAGTGAGTTATGCATGTTTGTTTCGTTGAAGCCCAAGAAACGGCTCCTCCAGCAACCGTAAAAATCCAACCAGATGTGGATTTATTGTCACTTGTTTTGGTTATCCAACTAGCATCCGAATATCCTTCAAGTACTTCAAGATAATTACTATAAAACAAACCCAAATTAATGGTTCTTTTAAGATAACCAAATATCCTTCCAATTGCTTTCCAGTGTTCAATGCTAGGGTTACTCGTGAACCTAGACAATTTGCACACCGCAAAAGCTATATCCGGCCTTGTACAATGCATAGCATACATCAAACTACCAATGGCACTAGCATATTCAAGTTGTGCTACTGCTCGGCCTGAATTCTCTAGTAATTTAATACTGGAATCATATGGAGTATTAGCTTCTTTAAATTTTAAGTGATTGAATTTAAGAAGCACTTTCTCAATATAGTGAGATTGACATAACGAGCAACCCCCACTATTTTCTTTTACCTTTACTCCTAAGATTGTATCTACTTCACCAAGATCTTTCATTTTAAATTGTGAAGTTAAATACTTCTTTGTATCATTTACTCCTTCCATGTTTGTTCCAAAGATAAGCATGTCATCAACATACAAGCATATAATCACACCAAAATCATTTGTGAACTTAGAGTATATACATTTATCAGCATTATTATGCTTAAAACCATGAGATAAGATTATTGAATCAAACTTCTCATGCCATTGTTTTGATACTTGCTTTAAACCATAAAGAGACTTGACTAACTTGCATACCTTTTTCTCATTTCCAGGCAAAACAAAACCTTCAGGTTGTTCCATATAGATTTCTTCATTAAGATCACCATTAAGAAAAGCAGTTTTAACATCCATTTGATGCACATACAAATTGTTCAATGAAGCAATTGCAAATAACATTCTAATAGATGTTAATCTTGCTACCGGAGCATATGTATCAAAATAATCAATACCACTTCTTTGCTTAAACCCTTTGGCTACTAATATAGCTTTAAAAGTTTGCAAAGAACCATCACTATTGTACTTTCTTCTAAACACCCATTTGTTGCTAATTGGTTTAGACCCTAGAGGAAGATCAACCAAGATCCATGTTTGGTTCGACATGATCGAATCCATTTCATCATCAACCGCCTCTCTCCAAAAAGAAGCGTCTCTAGAAGACATAGCTTCACGGAATGTCTTTGGATCTTTCTCAACATTTAACAACAATGACACTTTATTAAGTACATTTTTTCTGTCCCCTTCAACTAAGAAAAGTAATGCTTGTGATAAAATAAAATCCGGTGCTAGATTCTTTTCTTTCCTTTCACATTGACTTCTCCTTGGTTTGAAAGATGTCATAGACTCTTTCCTTTTATTAGTATTTATGGAGATACCAGGAGTATTGTCACAAGATTGATTAATCATAGATTCTAACTCAACATTAGAATTATATTGAAATTTATTTTCAATAAATTCAACATCTCTAGATTCTACAATCACATTAGAATCTATATTTAACAATCTATAAGCCTTGGAATTTTCAGCATATTCTACGAAAACACTTTTTATACCTCTAGCACCTAACTTTGATAATTTAGGATCATTTAGTTTATAAAAAGCTATACAACCCTGCACTTTTTAATACATCAAATTTGGTTTTCTTCCTTTCCAAATCTCATAAGGAGATACATGTGTTTTTAAGAATGTAATTCTATTATAAATGTGACATGCAGTGAGTAATGCTTCCCCCCATAGATTATTTGGTAGTTTTGCATTAAGGATCATAGAATTTATCATATCCGTAAAAGTTCTATTTTTCCTTTCAGCTAAACCATTTTGTTGAGGAGTAAATGGAGTTGTTCTTTGATGAATAATTCCATGTTCTCCACAGTAATTATCAAATTCATTTGAGAAATATTCACCACCTCTATCACTTCGAACCATTTTGATTTTCTTATCTTTTTGGTTCTCAACTTCAGCCTTGTAAATTTTAAATTTATCAAAGGCTTCATCTTTAGTTCTAAGTAAATACACATATGTGTATCTTGAACTATCATCAATAAAAGTGATAAAGTATCGCTTACCTCCTCTTGTTAAATTGCCATTATACTCACAAATATCAGTATGTATCAAATCCAATATTTGAGTATTTCGATCGGCTTTCGGAAAAGGTTTCTTAGTTAATTTAGCTTGGATGCATATTTCACACTTATAATTATGGATAATATTAGTACAATTAATTAATCCATGCTTAGACATATATTTCAATGATCTAAAATTTAAGTGTGCTAATCTAGCATGCCAAACATCACAAGACTCAACAATGTAAGCTAAATTGATATTATTATTATTAATGCTGAGTTTGTACATCCCATCACAAGAATACCCTTTCCCAACAAACATTCCATTCTTTGATACAATACAAGTACTACCCTCAAGTACAATTTTAAGCCCATGCTTACACATACAACTAGCAGAAACAAGATTCTTCCTAATGAAAGGTACATGAAAGACATTATACAAAATAACTTTTTTTCCAGAAGTGAAGTTAATCTCAATTATTCCCTTTCCTGCTACCATGGCGGCATTATTGTTCCCCATGAGAACTATTTGTTCTTCCTTTTCTTCTTTGTATGATAAGAAAAATCTCTTATCATTACAAACATGAATGGTAGCACTTGAATCAAGCCACCACTCGCAGGACTTAGTTTCAGTCATATTGGTTTCAGTAATCATGCCAATTTCCATCTCGGAAACTATAGCACAAATCTCTTCAACTTTCTCCTCAATGACATTGGCTTTTTGAATATTTACTTCCTCCTTTTTCTTCTTGAATCTACATTCACTTTTGCGATGGCCTTTCTTTCCACAAAAGAAAGAATTTCCAAAAAACTTTTGTGCGCTATTAGACTTTTTGAATTTCTTGTCATTCTTGACTTTGAAATTCTTTGTAAATTTACTAGCTTCAACAACATGAACCTTAGTAGAATCATTCTTAGTCTTGGAATCTCGAGACCTTGTCTCTTCTTCAATTACCAAGTGTTTTTGTAATTCTTCTAAAGTTATGTTTTCTCTACTATGTAAAAGTTTCTTTCTATAACCATTCCAACTTTGAGGCAATTTTGCAATAATAGACCCAACTTGAAATGATTCAGAAATTTCAACTTTTAATTCTTGAAGCTTAGTAACAATGATTTGTAACTCATGTATTTGATCAAGAATGGATTTTGTGTCTACCATAACAAATTCAAAATATTTAGAAACAAGAAATTTATCCATACCTTCTTTCTCTGTTTTATATTTGTACTCTAGTGCATTCCAAATTTCAACAGGAGAAGTCATCGAGTTGTAGAAATCATAGAGCCTATCTGAGAGAGTGTTGAGTATGTGACCTCGACACATCACTTCATCATCTTTACGTTGTTTCCTTGCAGTCTTAACAACGTCGGTATCATCTTCACTTGCTTCTGAAAAAGGTTCCAATTTTGAATCAAGAATATATGCTATTTTGAGAACAGTTAGAAGGAAGAATAATTTCCTTTTCCAATGAGTAAAATTAGTGCCATCAAACCGATCAAGATGGACACTAGGATTTAAGAATGAAGACAGATTCTTTTCAGCCTCCATTATAAAGAAATAAAACCTTAAAGATTGTTGATGAATTTGTAGCAATATGGAGGCAAACAAGGGAAAAGAAATGGAAATGTTTGAGGCGTGTATCTACACTTTCCTTTAAGGTTTTATTTGCCCTCACCACACTTGATTTGCTATAGAGTTGAATGGTAAATTACCTCCAAGATACAACAAACCTTGAATACAATCTTTAGCAAATAAAATTGTATTCTCAGAACATGTTTTTAATCTATAAATCTGTATATTTATAATTGTAATTCATTGTTTTCTTTTAAGAAGAAGGTGTTGTTTAATGAAAGAGCACAACCATTAACTATGGCACTCATTCAAGATATCAAAACTCTTCAAAAAAACACAATTTGGTTTGAAATTTAATTGTTTTCAAGAAATAAACGGTTAGCCGTTTGAAATTATCGGCTCACCGTTAGTTTCCAGTGACTTTAAAATTGCCTCTGGAAATTATTGGCACACCGTTAACACGAAACGGTTCGCCGTTAACATACAACATGCTCTCTGGAATTTATCGGCACACCGTTAACACTAAACGGTTCGCCGTTAACATACATCATGCTCTCTGGAACTTATCGGCAAACAGTTAACAATAAACGGTTCGCCGGTAACATACAAAAACAATTCTATTATTCAAACTTCAAAATTTACAAATATTACAATCTCTTTTACACATTGAATTTTTTAAAGTTGCCACGTTTCTCCAAAAACTAATTAATTTTGCTACTTTCAACCATCAACTGCATAGTTTTTGAAGTTAAGGTTGCCATATTTATGTGAAGATCACTTTGTGCTCAGAGCCTCGGAGAAAAGATATTAAATCATTTTACTTCATCCCTCCATAGTCCTAATGGTGGTCACTATCTTCGTAAGGACAACAAATGACTGTGCTGGCTTTTGTTTAGGCTACGCTACTATGTGTATTGACTATAATTACTAATGGGGTGTTAGCTTGTTGAATTATGTGATTTGAAATGGTATGATGATTGCGGGCTGTTGTTTGATTAAATGTTGATGAGCTATCATGTACGTATTTTAGATTGCTTATGCGTGTGAAAGTTGTTTTATTGCCTTACTAATATATGGTTATCTATTCTTGGATTAATGTTACTAAAATCTCAACAGCTTGTGTCTATCTACCGAGCATTAGCTCATGCATGCTTTTTCAGGTCTTGGGATGTCGACAACATCGAGTAAATGAGAGCTGGATGTTTTCTTATAGCTGATAAGTACACAGTTTCCAATGGATCATTCTGTTACAGCTTAGAGCCTTTTCAGAAGTCTTTAACGCTAGACTTAGATATGTTATATTTGTATTTATTGCATCTATAACGTGTCTTTCTTAGAATTTGATTTGAACATAGCCGCAAATAGGTGCTTCAACCAAATTTCTCGTTGTTGTAGTGTTGTTGAGATATTATTTCAAAGTATTATAACAATTAAGATATTCTTAATTCTCCGGGGTCCGATCAGGTCGTGATACAAATTATAAGATAAATTATTTTATGATCACATAATATGATTGATCCAATAGAAAACATCACACAATTTCATGATTTATTTTGATTATTTTTATTTTCATTCGTTTAATTAGAAACACATCAATTTATATAAAAATGATTTGCACAATAATTTGTGATTATAAACACACATGGTATATAACAAAAAGGTCAAAAGAAAAAATAAAAAGCAAAATTGAATATTTTGGGGGAATTTACAATAATAACCAAAATAAATTTATAATTTACAAACATAACCACTCATCTATTTTAATATCATAATTAGCCAAACTTAAATTTTTTGCCCCAAATTACCCTTGTCACTCTCCCACTGTGAAGATCTCACCAAGAGCTCGTGAACGAAAAACGACGACCGGCGACCGGCGACGGGAACAGCGACAGCAACGGCAAAAGATACAACCACGACTTCCAAAGAACTTGCTTCAATCCACCTTATTCTATCCAAATTGGATACGGATCAAAGAAATTGCAAAAACCCAAACCCTAGGTAAGAATGTTTCAACATTCCATAATCATTTGAGTGACTATGATTGGCATTGTAGATGATTATAGGTTGTTAGAGTGGTGAAATGGAAAAAAATGAACTAGAATGATGAGTTATAACTATTGCACATTATGTGTTTGATGAAATTCCACTTAGATTGTTTATGTTTAGAATTTGTAGAATGAAGGTTTATTGGAAAATTTCTTGATTTGTATGCATTTTTTGTTGTATATAGAGTTTGATGGACACTAAAATTAGTGGTCGGGAAAAAAATGTAACGGGAGACCGACGACGCACACTTTTCGTGCGGCGAGTCTTTGAGGTCATGAGGCGCGCGAGCCGACCGCACGAACGACGGGCGCCCGTCACTGTTCACTCGCGCGGGTCTCGCTAGCGCTTGCGAGCGAGCAGCGCTGTCGCTCAGCGCTTCAGCGGCAGCGCTGTTGGTGCGACAGGCGTTCTTGTCGCACCAATAGGCTCTGCCTCTTCGTCATGACAGTACTGTTTGCCGAGGAGGCAGAGCCTATTGTCCCACTGCTTGTTGGAATTTTTTTTTTAAAAATATTTTTTTGGTTTTTATTTTTATGAATTTATTAATAATTGGGATATATAACAATTTAATTTTGTTTCCATTACAGATAAATGGCGAATTCGAAAATAGAAGAGGATAGTCCACCTGAACCGACAATGGAAGTAGGCATCATGAAAATACCTTATGCCCATCACTTCCCCGGACGTATCACAAGTATGTGTAAACTAGATACAGTCATCCAATCCATCCGAGAAAAATTAACGAAACGACAGTTGAAACTGTTTAAGGATGACATATTTGGACATTTCCTTGAGTGCCGAAAGTATCCTTTCAGTAGCGTAATTATGCACAATGTGTTGCTAAGGCAAGTGTTCCACGGGAAATGTAAAAAAAAAGATCAAATGTGGTTTGAAATTTGTGAAAATTTGATACGCTTATCGGTTGGAGAATGGTGCCTAGTAACCGGGCTTTGCTATGGAAAATACCTTATGCCCATCACTTCCCCGGACGTATCACAAGTATGTGTAAACTAGATATAGTCGTCCAAGCCATCCGAGAAAAATTAACGAAACGACAGTTGAAACTGTTTAAGGATGACATATTTGGACATTTCCTTGAGTGCCGAAAGTATCATTTCAGTGGCGTAATTGTGCACAATGTGTTGCTAAGGCAAGTGTTCCACAGGAAATGTAAAAAAAAAGATCAAATGTGGTTTGAAATTTGTGAAAATTTGATACGCTTATCGGTTGGAGAATGGTGCCTAGTAACCGGGCTTTGCTATGAAAAAGATGTCGTACTAAAAAACTATAAGACAGTGCACATGTTGCTTCACAAGTATTTCGGCGGCTTGTTTCGCAAGATTAATCTTGCACAATTCGATGCAAGATTTATGGACTTAGACTTCGAGGATATGGATGACATGGATGCGCTAAAGATCGCTCTGTTTTACTTTGCAGACAGAGTACTCAATGGAAGAAAAGATCATTGTCAAATTAATTTCTCGTTGTTGAACGAGGTTGACGAGATTGGTCACTTTCGAAGTCATCCGTGGGGTCGTTTGTCGTGGGAAACGATATACGACAATCTCGATAATGTATTGAATGGAAAAGCCGAGAAATTTAGGAAGGCTTGCAAAGACAAACCAAAGCATAACATTGAAAAATACAATGTTTACGGCTTTACGTCTGGAGTGCATGTATGTAGAGATAATTTTTTTACAACTTTCTTTTGTAGTAATGAATATTTAATGAGACGTTTTATAACTTGATACCTTTTTTTCATGTAGGCATGGATTTTTAAGGCGATTGGAGGACTGCCAGTAGAATAGGTTGTGAAAACTAGAAAAAAGATTCCTCGGATCATACAGTGGAAACCTATGACGTCTTCCAAGATAAACTTTACTGAGGTGTATTCATATATGAATGACAACTCTCGTCTTGTAAGTAATAAATAATTGTTAATGTATGTATATAAATACTTTACATTACACGTGAAACGTTGTACTAGATAATTACACCAACTTCAAATGTGGTATTTTTTATAGGAAGGAAAGATTTTACAAACTATCAATCCGGACGGAAAGGAAAAAGTGTCTTCATATTGGAAGAGTGTGGAGGCTTACGTGCCGTATATCCCAAGTTGGGTCCGTGATGTGGGTATCTCATTCTCGTCGTACTATGATATGAAATTAAATCTTGTTGTAGAGAATTTTTTTGCTTGGTTTTTAGTTAAATTGTATGTTACTTTGTGCAGCATCGACCTTCAATCAACGCCCCACATATTACAAAGAAAAAAGAGGAGGACCACGAGACCACGAACCCAACACAAGCGCAGCAAAACCCTGTTGAGAATCAGCTTCCTACCGACGAACATAACGAGGACGCGCATGATTATGATGACACACCACATCCAGAGGTTACGGTTTGTTGTAAAAGATTATTTCTTTTTCAATTTATTTTGATTGTCGCGCTCTCACTTTATTTTTTTTTCATGATAATAGGAGAGGACAAAGTTCTGTTATGATTATGTCATTCAACGGATCGACAGTATTGACCGATCCATGCACGAACTGAGGTCGGAATTTCATGCGGAGCAAAGAGAACAACAACAGTTTAGGGAAGCAGTTATGGGATTTATGGCTTCGTTTAATTATGGTTCTACAAAGCATGCACATAGTGATTCTCCGATTGGCCGCGCGCATGTGGTAAGCAAGTTTAACAACCAACAGTAAACCCAAAACCATAAAACAGTTACGTTTTCTTGTTGATAATATGATGTTTAATAATATGTATTTATCGAATTGTCAGGACCCGAATGACTATGTGCCATACACTAATGCTGACAGCCATGATGATCAAACTCTAATGTCGTTGTATAGTCTGTATGGGGACGTAAGTGATGACAGTGTGCAAATCCTCACGAAGGCCCCTCCCGGCGTAAGTAAGTTCGGGCGTCTGTAAGTTCGGGCGTCTGTATAGACCATCACATGTGTTTAACAGTCCATATTTTGTTCCTCCTTTCAAGAGAGTTCGGAACGTCAGACCTCCTCTCCTACTCGAAATAACGGACTATGAGATTGATGAAAGCACAAGTGTTGATATAATTTCGCTGAGGGGCCTTGAAGATCCGACGCTATTGGAGGAGTTTGACCAATGGTTTGCTGGTAGGATTACTGTGGATCGTCCCATTCAATGGTCTAAACAGTTCTTTGACATACTGTTGGGCAATGCTTCGATGGGGTGGCTTGGTGATGAGGTTAGTGTACTCAATGATAAAAATGTTGAATTGTTGTTCGTTTCACTTTTTGGACCAAATGCTTAAATAAGTTAACTTATTTATATTGATCAACAGCATATTCATGCATATTTCTGCTTGATCAGTAAGAAGCAACGCCAATATCCAAATGCCTTACCTCAGCGGGTCACGCATACAGACACGTATTTCTGGGTACTTAGTGAATCATCCAATTAATGATTATTATAATTTCTTACCTTATAATGACTTGAAATCTTATTAATTTGTTAATCCTCGGGTAATATATGTAATAGGTGTTTTTGAAGCAGTTATGGAACAATGGTGACTGTACTGTCCATTCATTACAGTATAGCAACAACTTTAACAGCTACATTGATGGCTGAGAAGATATAATGTCGAAGCGGTTTGCTGACATTGACGTGGTTCGTAATGCTACTCAATCTTGCGTACTATATTATGTTTATGATGTTTGGACAGCTAAAATATGTTGATAATATGAATTATTTTTTTTTTGCCAGTTATTCATTCCGGTGCTTTTGGGTGGTGATCATTGGGTGATGGCACGAGTAGACTTTTGTGCGAAGAGGATAAGAATTTACGACTCCTTGGTGGCAGTTCACGACGATAAAACATACATACGTCAATTCAAGCCATTACATGTCATCTTCCCGCAGTGGCTGCAAGATGTCGGATTCTACAATAGTCGACCTGAGCTGCAAAGTGTCAACTCATGGAAAGTGAGGATCGCTAAAGGCGTGCCACAACAAGAGTCTGGAACTGGCGATTGTAGCGTGTTTATGTTGATGTTTACCATGTATTTAATGTTTCGACTGAAACTTGATTTTGAAGGAAGCCACGGGCAATATTTAAGGAAGAAAATTGTTGTAGATATATTTAATGACGATATTGGCTTTTAAGCCATTGTACTCTCTTAAATAGTTTATTATAATAGATTTCAAGTTTTCACTCCATTGATATGTTTCCACTTGATCAGTAATTGTCGATGTATGTTACGAGTTTAATTTGGAATTGGACACAAAATAAAATACTTTATAACATTTAATTGTTAACCACACAAAAAAAAAGAGCTGAAAATACAGAATTTCCTCGAACAATACAATTAGTTTGAACTCGATGCAATGGGATTCTTATATTTCTTGCGGTTATGACCCAGTTCATTACACCGGCCGCATCTCACAGTCCTCCGATTAACGTCCTTACCGATGGAAGGTATCCTGAGCTCTCGACAACGGCCAGGTGGTGGAACTTCGATTGGTGGGTTAACCGTAATTTCCTGAATTTCAGCTGGAATGTCCCAATCCGCCATGTCGCCAACTGGCTCGACTGGTTGTGTATATGCCATGACCAATGATTCTTTAGAGTAGTAACTCGAACAAAGATTTATGTAATCCACTCGGACTGTCAGGCAAGCAGCAATTACGTGCGCACATACAAGCTGATCAAGTTGGAAAACTCTACAAGAGCAAGTCTTGTTTTGTATGTCAACTATCCCTTCCTTTATACCACCCCCCAAAACATGGAATCGATGCGGAGACACAGGACGAACAGTCATTCTTTCAGCCAAAACTCTCCTCTCACCAACTATCTCGTCTGCTCATTTTGTTAATCGAGTACTTATCGACTCAGCCACAATTTTCCTATCATAAAACCATTGCTGCAAGGTTTTTCTAAAATGATCAACAAGATGAGTAACAGGAAATTTTCGTGGTTCCCTCATGAAAGAATTGACGCTCTCCGCGATATTGGTGGTAAGTATGCTGTACCTCCTGCCTTCAAACTCAGATCTTGCCCAATTACATGTACCCACATTATTCTCTAAGTAATCGGCTGCACCCGAGTGAAGCATCCACAACCCTTCAAGTTGATTTTTAAATTCTTCGTGTCCATATGCTTTTGTTGCATTAATAAACGCAGGCTCAAATTCATCCCAAAAGCTTTCGACATCTTGAATTTTGACTTAATGTTACCTTTCACATGGTAGAAACAAATGCCGTGAGAAGCAGTGTGAAATACTTTCATAACAGCCCTCTTAATGACAGTGCATCGATCAGAAATAATTACTAACTCTGGCACATCGCCAATAACTCCATGTAATTTCGCCATAAACCATTCCCAAGCATCATTGTTTTTCGAATCCATTACCCCAATGGCTAACGGATACAATTGATTATTACCATCCAAACATGTTGCCACGAACATGCTTCCACGATATAGCCCCTTTAGATGAGTACCATCTACAACAATCACAGGCCTTATATACTGCATGAAACCGTTGATGGAAGATCCAAGCGCTACAAAGTAGTATAAGAAATTATCATTTCCATCCCGCTCGAGGTGAGTTACTGTACCCTCATTCGCTTTGTTCAAAACATGAGAGTATTTGGGGAGTAAGTTGTATGATTCGGCAGGGTTCCCGCGAACAATTTCAAGACCAACTTCTTTGGCCCGATATGCTTGCTGGTACGTTAACTGGACACCGAACTCCTGCTCCATGTCTGCTCTAATGTCATTTGGAGTATATATCCGTTTATCTTGGATAAATTTATCCGCGATAAGGTGATCAACAACTCGACTCCTTACTTGACGGAGACCACTTGACAATATGTCATTAGAACAAGTGTGTTCATTATCAACTCTTTTTACAACCCAAGGAACATTCTGCTCATTCGTTCCTCTCGTTGCTCGAATACGCCATTTACATGATTCCGAAGAACAATGGGCCTCAAAGCGTGTCGTTGTGGACCGTGCAATCTTGATATCAAACTTATCCCTCAAGGCTACTTTGCGCAGTTCTAGTATTAACTCGTTCTTCTCGGCGAATAACTTGCCCACACTAATATCACCAGTAGAACAACTTCTCACTAAATCTGGAGCAACCAAGTTTGAAGGTAAAATTGGAGCAAGACTCACGAGGGGATCAACTGTTGCCCGCCTCCTCAAGTGGACCATTCGAGGAACATGTCGATCGTCTCTGTTATTAACAGGAATATCATGTTGATGCTCATCTTCATCATTTGTAGGTATATTGGAATGATCGATACCCCCATCATCAATAGGATAATCATTGTCGCGGAAATCATTGTTATGGAATGGAGAGTAATGCGGGCCTAACGATGTCGTTAGTAGTAACACTTCTTCCTCAACCTCCGCTAATGTAATGCCGTTCTCATCAACAGTGTCATTGTTTTCATGGAATGGAGAGTAACGTTCCCGCAACAACATCGACTGTGATAACACCTCCTCTTCAATATCAGGGACAAAGTTGTTTGCTCTAAACGAACTTTCTGTTTCTACAAGTGGCTCAGGATCTTCGGCCGGACCTTGAGGAGTTGTGGTGACAAATATAGGAATGCATCCATAGTTAACAACATCAGCAGCCATGTGCAACACAACCTTCACCATTTCATCATTAAATATGTCCATTGGTAATGAACATGCACGATAGCTTGTGTTACTAGACCTCAAAGTTGTCTTCATTATCATACTATACTCGTTAGGATTTATCAGCAAAACCTCATACACTCGTGCTTGAAATTGATCAAATGTACAATCTTTTCGAACTAAAAATGCTGTATTCTTGCCATTCACATACTCCATACGGCCATCTTCCAACGTCTCCCACCAACCGTCGTAACACAATTGAAGTACGACCGAATCCATTCAGCCTAAAGATCATTAAAAAAAATAAAAACAAAATAAGATTACATGCTACGAAATAAAGTGAATACACGGCACATAGGTTCCTATTACGCTTAAGTTCAAGCAAAATTTTTGTTCAACCATGTCATACAATTGAGTACACATTTTTGGATTTCATTCGTCTCGTCACAAGCTTCGAAACAGTATATTATATGTTTAAAACGGACACATGTAGCCCAAGTTATAACTTTCGAAAAATATCCAATTTTAGTGAGACGGGTTATTTTGGTGAGACAGAGCGATGGGGCAGTGTGCCGCCTCACATAAACACAACCTAAGTTATGTGCGACGGGCACATGTCTCACATAAACACAGAACTGGTAATGTGAGACGGGCACCTGTCCCATTGCCTGTCTCACATAAACAGTTCTGTTTTTATGTGAGACAGGCACCTGTCCCACTGCCTGTCTCATATAAACACAGACTTGTATAAGTGAGACAGGCACCTGTCCCACTGCCTGTCTCACTTGTTCTAGGCTTCGGGTTTTACTCGGATTTTTGATGTTTTGAACCATTTTTTTGCCTTTTCTCAACTCAAACTAAGTACTTTATGAATCCCAATATTTTATGAATGAAAAATCATGTCATTTACAACAAAACGAACTTTAATTTCAAAACTTATTTGCCAAACTCAATATATTAAAAGTTTATATTGTATAAGAACACTAACCTTAACAAGCTTTCCAATTGATGATTGTATCTTCAATTATGCAATACTTGTTTGATTGAATTTGTTGATTTGCTGAGAATGATGAAGTTTGTAGAGAGTGATGAAGATTTGTTAAGTTGTTAAGGATTAAAAACTTTAAAGTGTGCTGGAAAATGTGCTGAAATTTGTTAAGTGGCATGTGTTTGAAAATTTGTTGAAAGTAACGAGGGTAGTTTGGTCCAATAATAGAGTATTTGGCTAATTATGATAGAAAAAAATTTAGTGGGCTAAATTTAAAAATTACAAAAAAAAATTGATTATTCTTGTAAATTTCCCAATATTTTGTTCAATACATATTTAAATTGTATTTTCAGTATTTTCTTTATCAAGTATTTAAATAAACAAAAATAAAATGGGCCAGTGGATGTTGCCTGGCCGCCGGGAGGCCTTTCTGCTCGCATCACATTTAAGAAATAAAAAGAGCGGGTAAGTGAAGTTGAAAACTCTCGGTTGCGTCCAATTCAAATTGCCATATAACAGAAACTTTCCCGCAATACAAAACCAAACAAAATTCGAATTTCAAAAAACCCTAAGATTCGAAATCCTTTTCAACGCTCCTCCAAAATCAAATCTCATGGCTTCGAAAGATCCCGACGAACACTTCAACACCGAGACCGACGAAGAAACAGTCGCTCTACAGAAGAAACGGCTGCGGCGCGTGAGTTTTGCCGACCGAGAGATCACGTCCGTGCACATTTTCAACCGGGATGAGGACTATGAGACGCCGCCTGAAGGTTCCGGCCGGAAATCGAGCTCGGAGGAGGATGATCGTCAAGTGCTCGGGTTTTTTAGAGACTTGGCCGCCGACAGCGACGATTCCAAGGAGATGTCGCCGGTGGACGATGGTGAGGTTGTCTCGAGGAAGTCGTTTTTACAGCCAATGGAGTCGCCGTCCCCTGGGAGTAGTGTAGTTGGCTCTGCTACCTCTAATGACGGTCAGTGTTTCATTTTGTTTTGTAAGTTTTTAAATCCTGATAGACGGTGCGTTTGGTGAATTTGTGGCACCTGTCAGATATGAGATGTAGATTATGTGCTAGTAATGTTATCAATTGTTTGTAAACGATAGATTTTGCCACTAGTTTGAAGGAAGGGAAAAAAAAAGGAATTAGTGGTAATTGTGGAGGCTATCTCAATATTGCATGATCAAAAGATTTAAAGTAAAAGCACAAAAATAATTAGCCAAAGACTTCCTGTTCAAACATTTTTTAGTATTGAAGGACTTGTTTTTATTTCGTTTTGCAGAAGAAAACTTTTTTGGCCCCGTATCATCAAGTTTCATCAGATCTGGGCGGTTATCTGATTCTGCTGCCTCTGATGACAATCATGATATTACAATGGATTCAACAGCATTTTCTATGCATTTCCGAAGTCTTGTTAGGTCAGAGTCAGGAGACCTCAAGACACCATCGGGGAAAATTTTTGCCTTTGAAGAGAAAACACCTACCCATGTGTCCACTTCATCTGATCCTGGAAGTTTCATGGTACTAACAAAAGCTAAGAAGCCTATTGGCCAAAGTCCTGTGGCTGTTGGTAAAGTCACTGGCAGTAGAGATTCTAATGATATGAGCCTTGTGGGAGATGACTCTCACAGGTACGATTACGGAAGATTATCTCCTGCACTTGAAGCACTTTTAGCTGAATCAGGCGAGAACATACTGGTTGATTCTTTGTTTGATTCTGCCTCTGATACAAAGTCACAGAAGAAGACTGAGGTTCCCATATTTAATGATATTGGGAGCAGTGGCTTGGACAAAAAGGACAACAGCAGTTCTGTTATGCACAATGTTGGTTTTGATGATGTGTATGCAGAGGAAGTTCCTATGCCCCATTCTTCTTCGGGTGAGTCAAATGGTGGTTCGACGGCCACTGTCATTGATCTGATTACTCATGATTGCCCTTCCAGTAGAATTGATTATCTAGTTTCTGATGCTGCTGCCGGTGACCACATGCGAAGTCCTAATCAGCCAAATAATGTAAGAACTTCTCCTGCCTGCAGGACACTAATTTGCTTGTTTTCCATAGTACTTTAGTATTTTCAGATTTAAATTTTGAGTAAAGTAGACCACTTGGAGTTTTTTAAATGACAGATTACATGGACTACTTATTTGTTCTCTTCAGCTATTACTTTTTACTCTAATACTTGCAATTTTTTGCTGGGAGATATTGTACAAACTACAACAAATTTTTATTGCTGTCGCAAATTTTTCATTTTACATTTATATTTACTTTTCTACATATTTTCAACTTGTGCTTCATGAATCGTACTCTGTATAAAAATATATGTGTCAATGTGATGGCACCAATCGGACATGACTGTTTTCTTTGGTGTTTTGTTCTGGCTTTTGAATTGGTTTGAAATACATACGTGATGCAGAATTTGGGGCTTTCTGCTGTTATTTTTAATCACTTGTCAACATTCACTGTTGTGGTGGTCAGCAATGTACTTTCTGTTGATATTTTAAATTATTTTCCCCGTGTGCTATTGGTGTAGTCAGTCTATGAAACTTGTGAAGTGGATAGATTTTGTAACAGTGTCTGTTATTCATTGGCATTTAAGGATCTGATTCTTGGTACTGTTTTGGTTTTACAAACACAGGTAATGAACCCTATTATTGAAGGTGTAACTAGGACAAACATGCTGAATGTTGAAATCCCTGCTGGTAGTTTTGACAACCCACCAGATGCAACTGGGAACAGAATTCATCGGATGGGTTTGAATTCACGGCATGAACCTTCAGATTTATTTTCCCCACAGAACTTGCTCAAAGGAAATCCTTCTGCAGATGGAGCACATAATTCTCCTATTGTGCACCTTCCAGATCAACATCCAGGATCTCCTTTATCTGGTTCCATAATCTTGTTATCTGCTAAGCGAAAGCAGATATTTCTTGATACTACTATTACTCCTTCCCCAAAAAAAACCAGTTCTTTCTTAAGTAAGGAAAATATAGAAGTAGGTGAGAATGTGTCATCTATTCGGAAAAGTCATTTGAAGGTTAAAATTACTGGTCCTTCTGCCCATACATTTGCTCTTAGGGAGGAAATTGAAAATTCAAAACGTAGATTATCAGAGTACTTCTCGTCTTCAGCATCTCCTGTTAATAATTTTGTAGAAGAAACTGGCAGAAATCTCCAGTTCCAGCATGTGGATTCCTCAGATATGAATTTGGAGAAGCATTTTTTAAGTGCTGATAGGAAGAATGTAGAACATGCAATTACAATGAACATGAACGGTGATGGTCGTGGAACCCCAAAGAACTTTGGCAGTTTGAACCAAAATAAAATGGGCATTTTAAGTGGTGGAGAATCCCTGGATCATTTGTTCAGTCCCATTCTTTCTGAAGACAAACAAACTGAGGTGACAGATGGTGATGGCGATGGAACCACAAAGAACTTTGGCGGTTTGAACCAAAATAAAATAGGTGTTATAAAAGGTGGAGAATCC
Organism: Luvunga scandens; assembly: GCA_030449905.1. Classification (NCBI taxonomy): domain Eukaryota; kingdom Viridiplantae; phylum Streptophyta; class Magnoliopsida; order Sapindales; family Rutaceae; genus Luvunga; species Luvunga scandens. The sequence goes on along the minus strand of JASUUG010000442.1, from coordinate 4,667,519 downwards.
CTGGATCATGTGATCAATCCCATTCCTTCTGAAGACAAGCAAACTGAGGTGACTGCAGCAGCAGCCTCCCCTGCTCAGTTGACTATGCCAGGGAAGATTCAGCATCTCTTGCTGTCAAATAATCCCGTGCAGGGGCCGTTGGCTGTATCTGTTTCTGATACTTTAGCAGAGGAGATCACACTTGATCTTAGAAAAGACCTGAAGTTAACCAATGACTTTGATACATTTATGTCACCTCCAATGAAGAACTTAGATCAGAAGTTATCATCCCCGGCAGAAACTCATGGCAGTGTTTCTGGTAAATTGAAGCAGGATGTTCAGAGTAGAAGTCTTGTTGATTCAGGGTTAGATGAGAATTCAGTAGAATATGCCACCAGTGGTAACCACTTGACTGGGTTGGTTAGCAACTTGGACTCTTTGTCAGTTAAGCCGAGAACCAACGCTTATTCACCTCATATTGAGATTAACCGTCTCACAGACTTTACTAAAGTAAAAAGAGTGGATGACAGAGACATCTATACATCTGCTTTGCTAAAGGCTTCTGAAACTGTTAAGAAGTTGCAAACCATTTCAGGGGATATGAATTTGATGAAGTTTCAATTGCATACCCTAGATAAGAATCTCCAAATTGCAAATGATCCATCCTTGACCAAAAGGGAACTTCCTGGGGAAAAGATAAAAGCCTCTACTTGTGTGCCCACTTCGCCAAATATCCTGAGAACCATAAATGAGTCATTGCTTTTGAAGGTATTGGTCCTGCTCCCTTAATTTACTTGCACACACTATCTCCTTTATTTAGTTGCTCTTGGCTTTAACATCCTTGGTGTTTGTGGATGCTTATAAAGTCCAAAATTCTAAGTGAAGTGCAAAAGTGCACTCATAGCCCTTCTTCTAAATTGCTTATCAGAGTCCTACCAGGAAAGAGCCAATTTGGAGTCCTTGTAGGAAAGAGCAAGGTGATTCATCACTCAGTACCCGTTCACATTTCAGCAGAAGTGGACCATCTTCCAAGACCAATTCAGATGAACATGTTAATGATGATTGTCTCCAAGGACTTTATAACTCTCAGAATTCATTTTCTGTGCAAGATTTTGACAATTCTTCTAGAGGAAAAAGTAGAAGTGAAGAAATAGTTCTTGGGGATGCACATAATGCCTATAATATCGGTGGAATCCAGAAACGTCTTAAAGTTCATAAAAGTGGAGGTACTGACTTGGAGTTGATGATTGAACAATCTGATGGAAGTAAGAAGGAAAACGAGAAGAAGGGAGTTGATGCAGCATTGAAGCACTGGACTGATGTACGTGTAGCATGTTGCTCAATAGTTATGCTCTCCTTCTAGCCTAGCAAGATTTTTGCATGGATGATTATTTATACCCGTCTAGCCCTTTATAACTTCCGAGATCACCTTGCAGATTTCACTGAAGTTCTCAGCCGAGACAAACCAAATTCTTTCTCCATCAATTGAGAAGCTGAATACAGGAGCAGTGTGTACCTGGTTTCCCATTTTTTAAAAATATTTCTCCTGTTTGAACAAACCTAAAATTTTTGAATTAAACTACTTTTTGCTGCTTTTATTTACCTAAATTTCATCATTTCTTCTTCTCTAATTCTTGCTTACTCAATTTGTCAATCTGCAGATTGCTGTGTTGGAGGATATTTTGTCTCGCCTGCCGAAGATTTATAAATATGAGACGATTTGTTCTGAAATCCTGTCTCAGGTTTGTTCTATAAGTTAAAAACTAAAGGAATTAATCATTATTTTATGGAACTCAATTTCCTAAAAAGAAGCTTATATTAGCCTATTTCCTTCCTAACCCTATTCTTTGGCTGGCATGTAAAGAGACCATACGATCAGTCCAGTAATATTAGACATAGGAGCAGGTGGGTTCCTTTGTAGTTCTTTGACTGTATAGCATATTTTGATGGTGGAAACTGATTTAGCATAAAATTGTTGATAAGATGGGTTGGCTGTTGCAGAGTTGCTGAAACAAGATTGTTGCTTTACAAACTAGCACATAGAAAGGCAATGCTTCAGATTGCACGCATGAAGCATGACAAATTTCTGGTACTTTCAATGGACTATTTTTCTAAATTTTTCTAAAAATAATTATTTGTTACATACCTTCTTACTTGAATGCAGAAAAGAGGATGGCTATTGGACTCTAAAATTAAGAAGTTTGAAGCTTTGAAGTTGATTTATGTCAGACATCTGTCTGCCCCTGATAATGGAGATACTCAAGTTGATGATGATCTCCATGATTCATCCTTAGTAAATTTTGGGAGTAAACATGAGGTATGCATGTCAGTTAAGTCTGGGAGCAAAAATCAGATATGCAAGTGTCTTTTAATTTGTAGATCTTTTGTATAAGCCTAGCTGCATAAAAAAGGTAAAACATTTTTCTGCTTCATTTCATTTAGAATTTCCTCTTTTTTATAAAAAATTAAGAAGTAAAATTTTCTTAGTAGGCAATATGATATGTGTTTCTGCAGTGATAAACTTTTATTTTGAAACTTCTGTTTGCATCTTTAGTCCATTGAAGCTCCAAATTAACAACATTGCATAATTGACAGAAGCAGATTGATGTAACTTCTCAAACCCATGTTAATTACTTTCCTGCTTGCTTTTCTTGAGTGTGTGCCAATTATGCTCACATGATCTTGAGAAACATTTAGGTAAAAGTATTGGATTGATTTCAAGTTTCCGGTGAACTGCATGCTTTTTTTTTTGTTTTTTTTCCCTTTGTGCCAGGTTGCTGGTGACAGTGTGACCAGAATGAGACAAGAGGTTGAAAGTTTAGATGGAAAAACAAATAACTTAGTTAAATCCTTTCACACTTATTTTAAGATGAAAGGTGAACTAAGTTGTGCAGACACTCTTATGTTACTTAATGAGAAACTGAAAAAGAGAATGTGTTGCAGAACTATATGCCAGGATTTGCAGGTATTGCTACACTTGTGGTATTTCTTGTTGATACATACATTTAATATGTCTTCTGTGAATGAGAGATTGATCGTGCCTGCTGTTCCATCAGCTGTGGGAAATTGATGATTTGGAAACGAAGAATTCTAATCACAGTCTTGTTCTCAACTACTCTGGCTTCATCTGCCAAGGGTGCGACTTGCTAGATCTTTTTATTAAATTGGCATCATAGTTGTATATAAACTATATGGTGCATCTCTGAATATTGGCATTTTTAATGGGTACTTTTGTTTTGTGAATAAAGCTTCACAAAAATAACCAATCCAATTTCAAGCATGGTTGTCTCGAACAAAGTAAATGATATAAAGATCACAAAGGTAAGCTTTACTGGTTTCTTTTATTAATGTATATAGTTGTTTTCCTCATTTCTAAATCAAGTCATTTTGTTTTTTAGAACTTCCCAGACATGGATGCCTGTGTTGCCTTTGGATTTTTGTTCAATGCTGAGTCCACCAAGAAGTCCGTTGGTCCCAAGAGTTTGGCACAAGAAACACAAGTAGGTTGCTCCATCTCATATATGCTTTTGTTTCTGGAACTTGGTCTTTCTCATGTCTCTTCCCTTAACATTTTTGTTTTTGCATGCTTTCTTATCCTTCATTTGTTGTGAGCTTTAAATCACGAAGTCAAAAGAAGTAAATATTATGCACTTAGCAGTTGTGTAGTTGCTACTTCTTTTGAGGTTTAATAGGCTTTGAAATAACTCAAATAAGAAATGTATCTGATATGATTTACTACTGAATACTACGTTTTGCCATGTTAAAGGGTATATATTTGTTGAATGACAAGTACTAATTACATTCAGTACCTGTATAAATGAACTTGGAGGTTAAAGAATATTATGTATAAATCGTCAAGCTCATTCTACATTAGGTTATGAACCCAAACAGCACATGCTTAGGCTTTTCTTGCTTAGTTCTTGAAATTTGATTTGAGGTCATTTCATCTAAGTAAACAAGTTCATTGTTGAGCTGTGCTGAATCAGAGCTATTTGCTTCATTTGTCGTTCTGCATCTTTGCCTCATGATGAAACTAAGCACATGATTAAAAACAATCTCTTTGTTGGTTCCTTACAGTTGTTGTGGCTGGAGATAAATGATTCTTTTATGAGCTGTAAAAGTAGGGAGGATTATTGGCAATTCCTTTTGCACTAAAATGTGCTCTGATTATGCAGAAAACCAGTTCAGTTTTACATAATCTTTTAGCAGTAGTGGAGGAAGTACAGCTGGCAAGGATAGAGATTAGGAATCTGATCCACGCAAAGTTTAACTCTCCATCTGGTAATTTATTACCTTCTTTTGCCTCTGTTTTTCAACAGTATCTATTTATCTGTCAAATGCATATTATTCTTAAATAGCAGTTAAGTTACTTGTAACTTTGAATTCCCTTGTTTGCAAGCAGCCAACATTTAACTTGATTTTGATCTTAATCTTATTTGTAGTTCCCTATTATATACATGTATGCTGTGATCTCAGTAAACAGTGTCCTTTCTACCTTGATATTAAATGTTGACTCAATTTTTGTTTGTTGGACTAGGAGCTTATGACTAATGCTTTATAGATATCTATGATTTTCTTGTTTTTGCAGCTGAGCAGCTTGATTTGCAGTTTCATTTCATTGATTTTAATAGTTGTAGGAAAGTGACGATGACTCTTGATGTGACATGTTTGAATTGGTAAGTCCTGCTGATTGTATTGTGTAGTTAATCATATGTATATTTTGCAAACTTTTATCTATGGAGTTCAATTTTTCTTTACTTGAATATTAACGTTAGCTAGTAGTTTTCCTGTTATGAATGACAATCTCTAGATGTAGTTTTATCTTTGCTGGACGGGTGTTGTTGTTCTTTACAGTTATGGGCATTCAAAGTCTTAGTGGCTGTTAAATGCCGTCCAACTGACTAGTATCTTTGGACTTCATCACCAGGGAAACCATATTTACAAGTCCCTGCCCTCTTCTTGAATAGTTTGGATTTGATGTGTCACATTGTTCAATGTGGTGAAATTATTGCTTATAGGAGAATAAATGAAATTCTCTAAATTCATTGTTCAGGTTGTGGTGGCTGATAATCCTGTGTAAGTTATATTAGCGTTTTGAGATTTGTCTGTTACGTAAACTGTTTTCTCAGTCCAGCCCCAGATATCCTAAAAACAAATTTGATGTCTGGAATTACTATAATATACTTGGTTGTTGGGGTTTTGTGGGGGGGGGTGGGGGGTGTGCATGTGGTCAAAGAAAAAATAAGGATTTGCTTTGATTGCTCATTTGGCAGCCTAATATTTTGATTAGTTAGGCATTAAGATGCTTACCTGGTCCTGCCATAAATGCTCTCTTTACATTTGTGATGTAGATTAGATGATCAACTTCTTCTAGGTTGGATTTATCTTGCAAGAAATTTAGCACCGGTTCTTATTGTAATTGTAAAATCTTTTCTAATTTTCAAACTAATAAATTGATAGGTTCTGCTTATGTGAGTGGGCTTGAACCTTGAAGTTATTATGGCTGCCTTGTAACTTCCACTGAGACACAGTCATTGTCTGCTGTTTTCATTTTGATTCAAATGAACGTTGATTTGTACATTTATGTTGTTGTCAGATAGTCATACAAACTTATCTAATCACTTGATTTGTGAAACAGTGGGGTTTATCCTTCAGAGATTCTTCCTTATCACCTAGAAGTTTCCACGGCTGTGATGCGGAAATCTCTACCTGTACTGCTTTCTGCTGAAATAAAAGCTACCATTGGTAACCTTGCAATTGGATACTCAAGAATTTTTAGGCTCTGTAGATGTGTTTCCCAGGTGGTGCAACTTTCAAGCAGGTCAGCATAGACTCTTTCACAACCCTGGTAGAGTGGATTTATCATGATTTGCTTGTTTGCATTATGTTTATTTCTTTCTTAAAATTGTATAAACAGGTAATCGTGCACTGTTGCTTCCTTTTCTGAAGATAATTTGGAGAGTAAAACTCACTTTTCCCAGAACTCTAGAGTAAATTTTCAACCATTGCTCTAAATATTAATATCTGATGCATTCATCGTGTAAAATAATCTATGTGAGTTTGTGTCGGTAGTTTTTTTAATGGGATATTTCCAGCTCAATTCCAACCTGGGTCTTTCTGGGTAGTTTGAACAACCAAACAAGCAGAGGACTGCAGGAGTCGGGTATTTTTAGGCTCAAAAGAAATGACATTTTGGTTTGTGTGAGGCCCGCTTATTATCTACAAAATGGGGTGACTGATGATGATGAGTCCATCTCGGAAAAATACCCAAGTAAAAGGGAAAAAAATGAAATGAGATTCGGTAGTTAAAATATCTACATCGCTGGGTTATTGAATTGTAGAATAGGACCACTGGATAGATGTCTGTGAGGTATGGACCAGGACCATAAATGTTAAATATTGATGGTAATGTGTTAAAAAGAAATTTAAGTGTGTTAAATTCAGATTGTTCTAGTTTGATTGAGATCAGGGCGAATTCTTCTTGGGCATATGAAAACTGGCAATGCTTAGTTGTGCAAGTGGATTAGTAAGGGAATCCCACGTGTTGAGGTATATCCCACTTTTGCTCTGAAAAGCTTCAGCAATAAGATCCTCATTAAAAGAAGCATCTGTCATCTGATGCGCCTTAGATTTTTCCAGGCATCAATCCTGCCCTGTTTCCATCTTATGGTACGGTAAGCTTTTTTTGTTTTTTAATGTAATTCATGAGAGTTAGGTTATACGTGGGATCTGGGTGCTGCCGGATTACTTGCTAATTGCTATCGACTATAAAAGCAACAGTAGTTACGGGATAAAATATTACTTGCCCTCCACTTTTGTTGTGTGGGTGGGTGCTAAATATTGGTGTAAAATTAAAAAAAAATTGGGGGGGAGGGGAGAGGGGATTTTAAGGTTTAGGATTTTAAAGTATGTTAACAAACAGGATGTGCGAGTTCGAGTAAAAGTAGATTTTACAAATAGTGGTTGAAAAGAGTGTGAACTCACCCTGTTTGTACCATAATAGAAATAAACAAAATGATATAAAACGAAAAAAAGTCGGTGGGCACAGTACTACTTTAATCCACTCTCCCCCCCCCCCCCCCCCCAACCCAAAACTAAATGCATGGAAAATGAGAACAAACATCAAAGAAAATGAGCGGAAATTACGTTAAGAAATTATTGCTTCCTTTCAATTTTATAAATATGAAATATTATTTCATAATTCTAAAAGCTGTGTAAATGTGAAAATAAAAAATAAAAATTTGCATAATCAGTCGCGTATATAATAAATAGTTTCTCTCACAGTCTCACACTTTTTTGCGAGTTTGGTATCTTTAATTCCTTGACGAACTTTTTATTGCACATCTAATTTTTGAAAGTTATAATAGAGTATGATTTGTATGATAATTGTTCCCAAATCAGTACACCAACTCCATTCTTTTTGCTTATTTTCTTTCCACTTTCGGAGAAAAAGTTTAGTGTTGGGCCAGAGAGGAAAATAATTTCGCAAACTTGGAAAATGAATCCTCCCACCCTAGAAATTATTTTTCCTTCTATATTTTCTTTCCAACCAAACAGACAGGCTGATTTGTCGTAGGTCAACATTTGCCTGTACTGCTTTCACTTTAAAAGTCCCATTGGCATTAAATGAAAGATTGAGATTTGACAATTTGTCCTGGCTTTGTGTGGGCCACATATGGGCACTGAAGTAGTGGTCAGTCATTTAATACAGAGAGAAAAAAGAGAGGAGGGGTAGTTCGGGAAATTGAGAAAAGTATTTATAAAAAGCGATGAGCTTTTTCCAATTGTGGGGTTGAATCTCACATGTCTTTTCTTTGTCTGTCTAGTGGCTCATTCATTACGTACAAATGCCTTATCTGAAACTAATAGCTAATAGCTTTAGTTGGTTCTCCCCTCTCCTTACTCTCTCGAGTACAAATTACTTTCCTACTCTCTATTTGGTTACTGCCACCTGTCCTTCCAATTTTAATTTTCACAGCACCAGCAGTAATTTCAAAGTTGTATCTTTGCCTCTGCCTGTGGGCTCAGCCGACCTTTTACCAGTAGTTCACGTGAATTCAAACGCAAAGTGATCTTTTTATTTTACCGAACTATTTTTTTTCTGTTTCCTTAACCAGCCAAAATATCTTAGTTTTAATTCTATGGTAAAAAAGAAATGATCAATTATCGTTTAACCAAAACGAAGAGCCCTGATCTGTGGGTGTGATATAAGAAGAGCCCCAGAGATGTCTCTAATTTATTTATTTATATAGATATAATGGTAAATGGGTGTGAGTTCAACGTGGACCAATGAAAATGGCAAATGATTAGGAATTAATAAAAAAGAAATTGCGTACCTAATGATCCAAAGTTTGAATATTTCTTTTATTTTCTATTGGCTTTCAAGGCACTAAAAATAGATATGTTGTGGAGTACACAATCGGTTGGCGTCATCCCCAAGAAACGGTTTCTGTAGATTTAAGATAAGTTTCTATAAATTAATCAGAGAATTTAATTATGTATAAAAAATAAATAAAGGCCCCAAGGCGTTTGCCAATTCGACATCCGTACTTAAAAGATTGCCGTCGCGGCCGCCAGGCATCCAAAAACCCCAGTGTTCAAATCAAAAGCAAAAGTAAAACCCCCCCAAGAAAAAACACGTGTGCAACAATGAAGCAAATAACGCACACTGTTTATCCGCAAAGTGTGAGCATGTGAAAGCACTTTTTAGCACTTTTTTACTTTAAAAAACAATTAAAAAAACAATCAGAAATACAATCAGAAAAGTGTATTATTATAGTTATTATTATGAATAAAGCCTTTTATTTTTAGAGGAGGGACCAAATAAAAAAAAAAAGGAAAGGCCTAACTTTTCCTTTCACTATGAAAAGGACCGGGTCCCACTTTCTCCACACACATTAAGTTTTTTTCTTTCTTTTAAGATTTTATGTTTATTCTATCGTAATAATAAATTATTTCATTTTCTCTCTCATTGCACTTTTTAATTTATCAAATTTTATTTTCTCTCTCATTGCACTTTTTTCAGCTTATGTCACGTTTCCTATACACGCGACCCACTCTATCTATCTATGCTTCTTCGTTTGCAGAGATAGATTCTGGAAAGCTCCTTCCTCTTTAATGGTTTTTTGCTTCTCTAATTAAAATTTTGAAAATTATTATTATTTTTGGATTATTTTGACACACAGCCCTCTTTACCGATCTTGTCTTCTCTTTTACTCACGGTAATTTCTCAACTTTTCCTTGCTTTTTTCCGTTCTATTTTCGTATCTGGGTGTTGTTGATTGAGTAAAAGTTTTTATTTTTGTCATCAGATTTGTCTTGTTTCCCCTTCTATGTTTTTCCTTGCTTCAGACATATGTCGTTTGTTTGTTGTTTGATACGTTCAGTTTAGCGCTTTATAGACGTTGGTTTGTTGAGTGTCTGTTTTCATGAAGTTTTTGTATTGATAGATGTATACATATGTTTTTGTGATGAGAATTACTCTTTTGCTTCTGGGTTTGATTCATTTGTTTGATATTTCATTTAGGGATTGTCAGCTTTTACTTTACTAGCTCATAATTCTGTGATAAGAAAAGTTATTTTTTGAAAAAGTGTATTTTTTTCCCCTCTGAATTTATATGTATTTGCCAAGTAGATTAAATTTCAGGAAGCAGACTGTATTTTTTGCTTCTGGGTTTGATTCATTTGTTTGATATTTCATTTAGGGATTGTCAGCTTTTACTTTACTAGCTCATAATTCTGTGATAAGAAAAGTTATTTTTTGAAAAAGTGTATTTTTTTCCCCTCTGAATTTATATGTATTTGCCAAGTAGATAAAATTTCAGGAAGCAGACTGTTTTTCTGTTTTATCTGTTTATTTTAATGGATCAGACTTATAACTAATGAAAGGGTAAAATTTTCTTGTTTGGTGCTGTTTATTTGCTGGATTCAAATATTAATTTGTTTGTTTGTGTACATACACCATCTGTGGTGCTTGATCACGGCAACAGTACTTTGTTTTTGCAATTATGCAGCTGTATTAAATCTGGTGTCTATACTTTTACCTGTGGGTTTGTACTGAGTATTTTTATCTGTGGGTTTGTACTGAGTATTTTTATCTGTGGGTTTATACTAAGTATTGGTTTTGTGTGATATTTTTGAAGGTTGCAATTACAACCAAGGGATCTTCGTCGCCACTTCGAGAAGCTTTTATCTTTAGGTTGACTGATATAGTTTTAGTAGGAACTGTGATTTAGAGAAATATTGATTTGGGAAAATGGGTTACATGTGTGACTTTTGTGGGGATCAGAGGTCTATCGTTTATTGCCGTTCGGATGCAGCATGCTTATGTTTATCATGTGACCGAAATGTTCATTCAGCTAATGCCCTGTCCAAACGCCATTCAAGGACACTTTTATGTGAAAGATGTAATTCCCAACCGGCATTAGTTAGATGTGCTGAAGAAAGGGTTTCTCTTTGTCAGAATTGTGATTGGATTGGTCATGGAACCTCTACATCGGCCTCAAGCCATAAGAGGCAAACAATCAACTGTTATTCTGGCTGTCCATCTGCTTCTGAGCTGTCTTCGATCTGGTCATTTGTGTTAGATTTTCCATCTTTAGGTGAATCTGCCTGTGAGGAGGAACTGGGTCTGATGAGCATCACTGATAACTGCATAAAGAATTCCTGGAGACCTAATGAAGACTCAATTAGCCAGAATGCATCTGGAGGTGGTGTTGAGGCTAATGTTGTGCATGATGCAGATATGTCAAATGTTAGGGTTGGGACTACATCTGTGCCTGGTATTAACTCTATGACACAGAATCTTGATCAAATCCACGGATCAGCGAATAATTCACCTTTGCCAAAGGTAAATGCATTTTGAAAATTTTCATTCTGATTCTTTAAAATTTTTATTGAAATTTCACCAATCCAGCATATTTTTTCTTTGATAGAGTATCCTATTGCACTGCAGTGACATCTTTCTGTGTCCATAGGTTAAAGGTTTGATGATTAGTGCATTTTTTGGTTCTATTTCACTGTTCCAAAATGTGTTAAGTTAGTTGAAGATCTTACTATCAAGGATCAAAGTAGGAACCCATGGGATATGGTATCCAAGGTGGAGAAAAAAGGAGAGAGGTGACAATAAGAGTGAGGGGAAAAACCTCATGAGAGGGAGCGAATACATATGAACCCTTGTTAGTTTTGAAAAGAGGCAGTGGATTTTCATCAAAGGGACAAAAAAATAATGTTTTTAAGAGATGGGGAGGAAAACTAAATAAATTGATCATTTTACTTCATCCTAATTTGAGTCGTTGTGCAAAATAGAGTTACAAGTATCAGTCTTGAATGAAAACAATTTTCACCTGGTGAGCAGTTTCATGCATGACTACATTGTTGTTCGAACAATTTGGTATGTATGCATTATTCGTTTTATGTGCATTCTTGTTCTTTGTATTGGAATATGGAATTCTCCAGTTTAAAATGATCTGCTAGAACTCAGATTTGATTTGAACTCACATCTGCTGATGTAATTCATCTTTCGTGAAGTTTTTTGGCTCTTGTGGTTGTAGGTTTTTTTAAGTCTTATGAAGCTATTGTTCACCAAATTTAGAATGCTCGGTTATTTCGGTGTTTGTGCTTATTTTCATTGTATATTTATTTATAAAGGACCTTTGCAAATTTTTACTTCATTAATGTGCAGTTATGCTGTTCTGCAACAAAAGGTCTTGCATTCTGTGAAGATGATGACCTCTATGAGGATTTCAATATGAATGAAATGGATTTGAATTTTGAGAATTATGAAGAACTCTTTGGTGTAACTCTCAATCATTCAGAAGAGCTTCTTGAGAATGGTGGAATTGAAAGTTTATTTGGGACAAAGGACATGTCTGCTGCTGATTCAAACTGTCGGGGTGCAGTTGCTGCTGAGGTTTCTCATCTTATTTTATCTTGCTGTATAATGTGCACACAATCATAGTCAGCATTACTGTTCTTGCATGTATGATGCTATCGGTTCCTGTTCTGTTGTGTTCCAAATATTCTTGTGCTGTGCTTATGTGGCTTCTTTCTTTAATTAGTATAAATAGTGAATCTCATGATCTCTCTTGATAAACCACATTTTAAAAAATAAAAATTAATTAGTTAAAATGGTTACAATTGTTCTTTCATTATTCTAATTGCTAATTTTTTGTTTATGAATTTTTCAAGATAATTTTAAATAATGTTGTTTTTGTTCTTTTTCTTGGAATCTGCTGTGTTTGTACTCAGATGCAGAGGGCATGGCATGTTAGGCCTAGTTCTCAAAGTGACTAATTACCATATTTTAAAATTATGGTAATTAGTCACTGCATTTATTTTTTCCTTAATTTTAAAATTATCACCCACCCTATTCTTAATTTTAAAATTATTGCCCTATTCATAGCGATGCATATTGACCACAATCTTCAAATTTCAGTAGGATCTGTAGCATAAATTCCCTGTTATTATTATCGTTGGAGAGCTCTAAAAAAATATTAGCATATACATTCCTCAAAATTAGCATAAATTCAAGGAGTATCCATCAAGTTTTCCCTGTGATGGTATCTGGTGGTTAGCAAATTTTATTTAGTCACCCTGCTCTTTGTAATCTATTGTATTAAATTATTTACTCATCTCATTTAGAACTGTTTTAATCAATTTGATGTGGTTGCACGTATCTCATGTTTTTAACACCAGAAGCAATTCCTCTTTATTAGCTAACGATTTTGGAAATCAGTTGTGTGAAATGTTCCCACGATCTGAATTGCTTGTTTGTATGCAGGGCTCATCAGCTGGACTGGTCAATGCAATGCAGCCAGCATGCAGCAATGCAGCATCTGCTGATTCTATGATGAGTGCTAAAACTGAACCAATCCTTTGTTTCACGGGGAAGCAAGGGCACTCAAGCCTCTCATTTTCTGGCATTACTGGCGACAGTAATGCTGGTGATTATCAAGACTGCGATGCTTCTTCGATACTTCTTATGGGTGAACCTCCATGGTGTCCTCCTTGTCCTGAGACATCTTTTACATCAGCAAGCCGTAGTAAAGCTGTCTTGCGTTACAAGGAAAAGAAGAAGACACGCAAGTAAGTACTGGACCGAAAATTATGTTTAAACTTGTATGGTGTGATGATTTATTGGATTCAGCTTTAGACATAATTGCTGAATTAAAAATTGTGCTTTTAGTTGCTTTAACTTTCCTTTTGCAATGCAGCCATTTGGATATAGATTTCTCTGGTTCATTTTTCTGAATTCCTTCTTTGTTTTTTATTGATAGCATGTCACTTTAATGGGAGAGAAAAAGAATTGAATGTTCACTCAGAAGTAGAGATGCTTGTCTGTATCTGCGTTCTTCTGTCTCCATGTATGATTTACTTCTATAATGCATAAATCTTCCATTGGATTACTTTCATCTGAGGTTGCTTGATAATGGACAGTCTGTTTAATGTGTTCAAATTGCACATCCGTTTTGCTGCTTGTAAGGAATTATATGCTTACTTCTTGTCTTAAATTTGTGATAGGTTTGACAAAAGAGTGAGGTATGCATCTCGCAAAGCAAGGGCAGATGTCAGAAGGCGTGTGAAGGGGCGCTTTGTCAAGGCTGGTGAAGCTTACGATTATGACCCTTTGACCCAAACACAAACGAGAAGCTGCTGAGAGTACACTTTTTTAACCATGCTTTAAAAGGAAAGAAACATGCAATGTTTAGTTGAAAAGCGTCAGTCATTATTACCTAAACAGTGGATGTACTGGTGCATTTTTTTTTCCCTGTGAAATGACAAGCCGCATGATTATATCTCAGGGTACCAGGTTCTCTCAGGGAGAAAGTGGTGGATGTTAAAACACATCAAGTTTCAAATGCTGCAACAATAAATTTCGGGAGCAGCCGGCTGCTTCTCCATTACCATAATGGATCAAATGGATCAACTTCATGACCAACGACCTTCAAACTGTGGGTAGCATCTCCTACAAATTCTTTGGGCAAATGTCACCTGCTCAATTCTTTATTAGGAAGAGGATGCACACAGCTGCTTCAGCATTATCTACACCCTCTACTTTGCTCTCAGCTGTTAATCATTATTCTACATAAGTTGGCTACTTAGAGAAAGGGACTGCCATGGCATGGACTGCAGAGCTCCCAGCCATCAGGTCTCAGTAGAAAGCTTGCTAGCTGTAGTTTTAAATTTGCTTTTCATTCGACATGTATAGCATACAAAATTATGCAGTAGAGAACATAACGTCTGCGCAGAGAGCACTGTGGAGATCTGACAAAAAGACTTGCCGATGCAATACTCCTATATTTTTGTTTGTATGATATATACAGCACAGGATGATTGTACATGCTTATTTAGGAGGAAGTTGTATGAAGTTTCAATACTCAGTTTTGTTTTGTTTTTACTGTTTTAACTTGCAGTGGCTGTGAAAGAACTCTATTCATTTGTTTGTTGAGCAGTGTTCGTTCTGCTGCACCGGAAATAAATGAAGCGTATTCATCAGATCACTCTTTGTTCTACTACCACGCTAGATTTTTTGTCTCGTCAAATTCAAGCAGCTTGTTTATTCCTTTGTCTCTTTTTATGAGATTTTGGACTGACAAGTATGTTTACCGTATGATTTAAAAACAAAGGCTCTCATATTAGCGTAAAAGGCTCCATTTTCATTTGATCTCGATCTCTTACGTACATAATTTACAAATTACCTAAAGCCTTGAAACCTCGCATGGTTTGCTAATTTCGTTGCACGTTGATTTTGCAGCCCTTAAAATGTCCATTGAACACAAAAAGTAAATAGGTAAGGAAGAAACACAATTTGTATGTCTATGTAAACTACGCACTCCACCTTTTGCAAAGGAATGTGGTCAATACAAACAAGAACGACGACAATCGCCATATCAATTAATCAATCATCATCAGAACTACCATCCTCCTCCGACAACCTTCCAGTTTCATCCGCTGCTACTGTGCTACCCTGCTTACAAATTAGGAGAAAAAACAGCAGAGTGTGAGAACATACGCACAACAGCAAATTGATCTACAAAACAATTATCTAGCA
This sequence comes from Luvunga scandens, assembly GCA_030449905.1. Taxonomy (NCBI): domain Eukaryota; kingdom Viridiplantae; phylum Streptophyta; class Magnoliopsida; order Sapindales; family Rutaceae; genus Luvunga; species Luvunga scandens. Next base: position 4,652,488 of record JASUUG010000442.1, on the reverse strand, counting down.
CTTGAAATTATTCATGATCTTACTGGTATTTTGTCCCAGTCCTTAAACTTGGAACTTGTTAGCATGTAGTTATCACGTAATGGAGCCCATACAGGACCTTCACCATCTGCGGTACCTGAAGAATTAGGACCCTGCATCCACAACCAAAAAAGCACCAAAGATCTGAAGTGAAGCTAAACATTTGGTGAAATTCCACATGTGAGTACTTCAGCAATGATAAAATTAGAGACTACATAAGTTGACACAGATTTATTTCCTCTTTACATAGATTTATTTCCTCTGGATGACATTTACAGAGAAAATGCTACTAAGTCGTCCTTGAACCTGAATAGGTTTCTGGCCACAAAATATGGAATTTGGACAGATAAAAAAAATGATTTTCAAAATAACTTTTCACGGTTATTTTTCCATATTGAAATCATAATTTTTTAAACTATTTCTTTACCTTGAACAACTTGAATTGGGTATTCTGATTATAAACAATTTCTGTTTGCTTTTTCTTCAAACAAATTTTCTTTTTTAGCCCTTACAAACATTCAGAGGGAAAAAGAACGTTCAACCATCTTTCTTTTCTTCTCTCCTTTGTAGGGTTGTCTTATATTTTCTTCCCTTATGGCTCAGACTCCCAAACATAAGATAAAAGCAGAAAGCAAACCTTAGCGGAAGCATCAGCAGTGGAAACTGATGTCTTGCCCAACTCTGAAAAGAATGTTTCTTTCCTCCGCTTTTTTAGCACTGGCAGATTCAGACAACATGCACTCAGAATTTACAAGAGACAGAAATAAGGTTAAGAACAACTGCAAATAAAGATACATATTATTTCAACATACATTTTTCATCTTTAGACCTTGAAGGATTCAGTCCCTTTTGAGCATGTTGTGCCTTGTTTACCTGGATAAGATCACAAAACAAAGTTCAAGTTTTAAGCTAGCAATCATAAACAAAAAACACACCCAAAAAACATTAATAAAAAATAATAATTTCAAAAGGAATGGAAGTTGGTATTTTTTTCATAGAGCTACTTACAGCATTAAACAACTTGACAACTGAGACCCCCAGGAAGAAGCATGGTAGATGTTAAACAAGTTAGTATAGGACATGCAATTAATTACCAAAGATACATATGGTTGTCGCGGATATCTAATCAAGCAAAGAGAAAATTTTGGTACCTCCTTTTGTGGCAACACCAACTAGAAACTTTTCATGTGAGTCTAAGTAATTAGCAGGCTTTACATGCCCCTTTTCTGCTGCCTATAACATTTGAAGTTTAATAAACAGCATCAATCCAGTTTTAATAGAAAAAGAGAAGTTAAACTTTCAAATGTTATAGGGTATCATTGTTATTGAATCCAATTTTGGTCTTACCAAGTGCCTTTCCTTCTTGGCCTCTCCCTTGACCTTCTGTTCAGCTTCCTCTTCAGCAAGCTTCTCCCCAACAAGCTTCTTGTGGGCTGATAATACTGGACCCTGCGGAGCCAACAAAGTCATAAAAGTTCCATGTATCTCAATAACAGAAAGAGAATCACAACTTAGAACCTAGCTTACAAGTGCATCATCAGCTACACTTTTCTTTAGTATGCTCTTGAATGCCATCTTGAATGCCCTAGAACCTTCAGCAAAATTGGCAATCCCTGGCTGAATTTCCCCATTTTCTTCATCATCAGAAAATTCTTCATTTTCCGCATCTAGATCCATTCCATCTTCCCCTTCAGCTTCAGATGAACCCCTGCCTTCCATTTCCTGATTTTTCACAGAAAGTGAAACATCACCTCTAAACTCAGGGGCCGACTCGTCCTCATCATCATCTGAATTGTAAGCATTAGCCCTCTTGCGAAACAGCTTTCTCATTTTGTTGTTTATCTTAACCCTCTCTCCTGGTCCAGGCATCACCTTCAATTTCTTCTTTTCCTTACCTCCCTTCTTTTTACTTGATTTCCTCTTCCTCAGACCCCTTTCCGTAACCGGCACATGTACTTCCTCAGCCATAGCGTGCTTCTTCTTAACCTAGTAGAACCTAATCCATCAAAAAGTAACCAAACAGACAAAATCCTTCACAATGCTGTTTTAACAACATAATTTAATGAGCAAAATATATTTGTCATCTCAATTTTTATCTTTTAAGCTATTTTTCAGCATCAAAAACTATGAAATCAAGCAAAAGTTGCCACAGCACTAAAAAGCCAACTGAAACAAATTATGAAAAGAAGAAGAAAATTCATCTCAAATGCTAAATTTAAACAACCCCTACTCAACAATTCGTATTTTAAACAAAAAAAAAATGTATAAAAAATTAATTTTTTTCCATATGTATCAACTAATTGAAAACTGATTACTACATTCCACACCTTTATTATCACTCAACGATGACGACAGCGGCGACGGAGGAAGCTGGAGTTGGAGTCAGCAGAGGTTCTGCTCTGACAGAGAATTGATTCTTGGGTACTTTATTGACTGGGAAAAATGCAAAATTAGGGTTTAGGGTTTTAAGTTTGTGTGAAGTAAAGTCGCAGTCTCTGTCTTCTTCTGAAACGCAAACAGATGCCGCTCAGCTCATTACACTACGGCAGAAAAATTCCTTAATTTGATTTAAATTTATAAGTCTTAAGCTGATTAGGTTTGATAAATCCTACAATTGAGTAATTATCGGGAAATGCCTCGCTTGGTACTGTGGTTTCAACACAAGCGATTATGGTTAGAAACTAAGTTAATTATCTCCCCCCATTATATGATCAAAAATTATATAATGTTTTTTTATTTACCATCTTTATGAAAATTATTATTTAAAAATTAAGCATATGTTATTAATATATATTTTATAATTATATCCGCAACCCAAAAAAAACGAAAGCCCAGGCCCAACCGAGCTCATCCCGAGCCCAATTGAACAGTTGGTATCTGGGTTCAGGTTGAATCCGGTTCCATTTTCTCTGCACCCGAAGAGGGAAAAAAAGGGCAAAAAACAACCGAAGAGGAATAATTGAAGTTAATTAGAAGACTATTTTGACATGTTCATTAAAGCAATTAATAAATACTTCTTCTTCTCTTTTTCTCAATTACCCTCCACAAGTTCATTTACTCTTATATATATTTTGATTTTATTATAGGAGCTAGCTCTAAATTAAAAGAAGCTAATTAGTACCAATTTAATTAGAGACATGCTCAGGATATATATATATATATATATCTATCTGTTCTATCAATTAACAAACCAAAACCTTTAATATTTAATAAGACATATCCATTATCGTTGAGCTACCTACTACCTTAGACCAACAACCAAACAATGAAATGACAACACTTGCAATGCATTGAAATAACCTCATAAGTCAATCAAGTTGCAGAAAGCAGGCACCGAAATAGTTGTTGTTGCATAAACATATGGATTTTAAAGAACTAATAGTTAACTAGTAATAGCAATAATTTAAAAAAAAAAAAAAACATACACACACAGAGAAATTGATGGACCCACGGTCAAGACAACGACACAGCGCATGCAGCCAAAATGAAAGCCAATGGAAGTTGACGAATGCATGGCAGCTTGTGGCTAAACCACGTGATCTTCAGCAGCAACCACCGCGACCTCTCCCGCTCAGCGCATGGCCCTGCCCGCCCCTCAACGGCTCAACCTACCATTTATTAATTTTAATTAAATTTCTCTTTCTTTCTGATTTCCCTTTCATGCATCTTCAATGCAGATGCACATGGGCTGAGGTCCGCAGCTTTCTGAGTTTTCATAAGACTTAAATTTGGACACGCACCTTTCTCTCTGTCTCTGTCTCTCTTTATCTGTTTTTTTAAATTATTTCTTGTTTCTTTTAACTCTTAGGCAATTTTATCTCCTTCAATTCATGCCTTGTCATCGACACGGCTGACACATGTACGTGCATGTACATCAATCATGCACCCCCCCTTGGTCAACACCTATTTGAGTCAACAACCATCGTCTAATAATTTCCCTTTGTCTTCTGCATATCCTTGGTACGGCAAAGCGAGCTAAGCCAGTCTCATCCCATCTCTTAATCAACCCTCTTTTGAAAATCCTGCTGCTATATCGCGCTTGCATTACCGACGCGTGTGATCGATATACATTCAAGTCTTACCAAAGGGATTGAGGATCCTTATCTGAAGTGGTCCAAGTGGATGTAAACTTTTTGACGTCCGACTTAGGCTGCATTAAAAAGGACATAAAGACTCATACGTGCGACAGACAAGATTAGCCCCGGCACATGCACGCCTTTGTATCTTGCTCTATATAATCTTACATCATGACAGAATTCTACTGTACGTATTATACGTATTTGAGATATAACTGTTTTATAATTTTGCAAATGATTAAAAATTCAAATTTAAAATTATAATGTGTGTGTATGTCTGTGTCTCTGTGTGTGCGCGCGCGCTTTTCACGTAAACAGATGTATGGTTGTTAAACAGTAATGTGTAATGTTAAATTCGATTTTTTTGCAATACATGCAAACATTGGCACAGGATATGTAATTAAATTATTCTTATATGGTTTTGAAATATCAGGTTTATAATATATATAATTTTCATCTCGTTCGCTCATGATCGCCATCGACCATCAATTAGTTAGAGAAGCTGCATCTTTCTTCTCGTAAGTCTGTAGCGCACATGCGACAGATGAGCTAACAGACACCAATTATGAATGCTTGCCCGGTGAGATGAATCTGCACATCTTTGTTTGTGCTTGTTATTGCCTTACTGTTCAGTATTGTGTATAAAAACAAAACTGCGACCACACATGCATGTCTGTATCTGTAATTGTAATTGTAAAATGTTTTTGTTTGTCTTGTTTTGGTGTATTCTATCATCTGTACCCAGTCATGTAGTCTCCACAATCCACATCAAGTACTTCACTTGAAATTAAATTCAGTAACACCTGTCACTCGGATATGGTCGGTCGCTCCATGCATTTATATGTTAAATATCTTTCCTCAGCTTCCTTACATGCTGTTATGTAAATGTAGATTTTTGAATTGTACTTGAAAGATCTATTGAGTTTACCATAATTAAGTGTATGTATTTAGACTTTTAACAGACTATTAATAACAACACATTTGTAGATCGAATTTAACAATTCCCAAAAAAACCAAAAAATGAATGATGTGTAAGTGATATTGTTCATTATACGGTAATTATCTCTCTTTTATGTAATTAAAATTGTCACGAGACATTATCTGATTATAATTCATGCTTCAATTTACAAGAGATTACAAATTGGCATCATATATGATGTAGTAGGCGATATTATTCGTTTTAGGGTTTTGCTCTTGCGGATTGGTTGGTTGGTTGGATGATCAAATTTCTACAGGAAAAAATTGTTAAATTACAAACGGAACATTTTTCGTTTTCTAACTTATATGCACATTTCATTTTATCCAATATTTTAGAGTTAAATGAGTTATTTATATTGAATCTTAATAAATAAAAACGAAAACATAGATCAAACTTTGAATAACCCCTTGATAAAAAAAAATGAAGTAATTTAGGCTTCTAATAATTAAAGAATATTGGAAAAAGATCTCGAATGGGTTTGTTTGGACTACATGATCCATATTATACTCTAGGTTATATTCGTTGTCGCGTATTCCATACTTGTGTATAATCTAATTAATTCAAGATTTTTATAGGTTAATGGTGCTTCATTATCAACCACAACGACAGCTCTTTCAAAGAATTGACTGTACAAAGAGATGATGAAAAAAAGAAATCTTAATTGGAAGTTTTGGCAATATAAGTTTGTCGTTGTCATAATGCAAAGATTAGCAACATTCCCAATCAAATTCAATACCTAATCGTGCATATAATTTATTAAAGTTTGTCTTTTGATATATATTTGTTTCTTCTTAAAGTAAGAAATTTTGACCATTTTTCTCTTTCAAACTCATAGTCGTCTAACCATACCTTTTGTAACTCAATTGAGGAGTCATTTTACAACCAAACAGGAGGTATAATTTTGGCAAGCCAAAACCCATAATTTGATGAAGAGATAACATAAAATAGACTTTTTGCCAATCTAGGTGGATTCCTTTTAGGTTTGTTTGGCAACAAGAATGACTACTGATCCTCAATTAACAGTCAAACACCCCCCCCCACCCTTTTGATTTTGTTAAGTGCTTTACAAATGAGGCATGCGTGCATAATTATCCCATTCAACTCCACTCTATTTAGTATCCCATTCAACTCCACTCTATTATCTCCCATATGCAACCAATGATACTCTCGTTATAGATTATCCCATTCAACTCCACTCTATTTAGTATACATTTATTGTTTGCTTTTAATAGAATGTTCGTCATACTCATAATTTAGGTAAGGGTTAGACTAATTAAGCCCTCCACCTCGTCAATAATCCGACCTAATGTAACAAATCATTTTGATACATAAAATCAGAACGAATGATGAATTTTTTTTTTTTTTTGCTTTGGATGAATTGGAACAATTTCAATTGGATTATATTTTTTAAAAATTGTTCAAGAGCCTTGACCTAATAATTTTCAAGTAGTTTTATTTAGTAACTGATTAAAAAAAAAAATAACTGAACTCACTAAAAAAAAGAATCACGCCAACTGAGGGAGATTTTTTTTTTTCTTTTTCCTATAACTTTAGTTAGCTAAGATAATCAATTATATGATACACGCAGCAAACAAGAGAAAATTTTCAATATAACCACTTTGAAAAACTCATTATTTAAAACTAGCAATAGAATAACATTTCTTAAAATAATAATCACACACACTCTTTATGTCTAAATTACCCCTCCCCAAAACTTCTCTCTCATTTCATGCCAACAATTAAGCACAAACTATTTTACCTCAACAACTAAAAACAAACTCTACAAAACTCCTCCCATTTCACCTCTCAAACTCCCTCCAACAACTAAACACAAAACTACTCCGATTTCATATGCATCAAACAACAATTGTTAACTAGCATCGAAGACAAAATCAGTCAACACAAAAAAAAAAAAAAGCTCAAGAAGGAATTAAGGTTAGTGTTTTTTGAAATTTAGATTATAAAATTAATTAAGTTTTATATATGAGTTTTGTAGATATTTGTAGAAACTTACATCTTTATTAATTTTTATTACACTATGGGTAGATCTTTGCTTGTGTGAATAAAAAATTAGGACAAATCTAATAAATTTTGTGTTTTTATGATTGTAGAGGAAACTCATATCACTGGCGAAGATTGGCATTGCTCGGGTGATGGCATTCATCGCGCGCACTTCTCATATACTAAGTTTAGGCAAAGGATACCATCGCCAACAATAACTATAGGCGAAGACATCCATTGCTTGGACAATGGCATTCTTTGCCCGCATTTCTCACTAATATCGCCCATAAGAAATGTAGGCAAAGGCATGCATCACCTAGGCGATGGCAACCTTTGCTAGCAGTTCTTGCTGGCAACACAAGTCATTGCCCAGGTGATGGCACCAAGTTGCGAGCGATATGGTGGGTGGGCGATGGCATCACATCGCCCGCGATGGGTGCCAACAACCAACATAAAAAAAAAAAAAAGAAGAAGTAAAGCTTATGAAATAAGTGTAAAATTCATACTAGTAAGTACTTTTGTTATTAAAGAGTGTATCACTATGAACTAACTCAACAAATTTATTGAGATAATTGAAAAAAAAAAACTCTTAAAGACATTTTAACAAACACTTAATGTGCTGTATTTTGCAAACATTAATTTTAAAAAAATTTTAAATTGTTCATGGTAATACATATCCTGGTGTGCTTTTCAATTAAAAATTACTGTAAAAATTTAAGAAAGTCGTATCTTTGGATCAAATCCTCACGTCATTGACAATGAGTAACCTTTTATTGATGGAGCCTATGATAACAGGGACTGTGATAGTGAGATTGTGATGATGGACCTGTGTTAAGAAATTTATAAAATGACATGCGATGACGAGATCTACGTGATTTAAGAGATTTAGACAATAATTTTCAGAGAGGGATAATTTAATCTAAGAGATTTAGACAATAATTTTCAGAGAGGGATAATTTAATCTATAATAAACGTGTGTGGTTATTATTTTAAGATATTTTATTTTAAGATTAATTTTAATAATAAATTTTTGAAAGTAGCTACATCCAAAAATTTCCCAACAAGCAACCCTGTCCTCTGTAACAATGAAAAAGAAACCCAAAAAAAGAAAAAATTATCTCCTAGAAAATAAATAAAAGGAATCTTATTGATATGTAAGTCCAAGGAAATTGTTTCATCCAAAATTGATGGGACACGACGCGAGAGTCATGATTTCTGCTAGAGCTTCTTGTGTTTACGTGGGCCATCTATCTACCTCGCGACATTTTTAGAGACACATGCCACCTGGACGGTAATGCTCGTGATTGGGGGCGCCCTAAAGGCCCAGGGCACTGTCTCATCTAATCCTTGGGTTTCCTCCGTTCACACGCCGACACGCGTCGCAAAAGAATACAAAATTGTTACATTATTAATGCAGGGAGGATGGATGTGCATCGATTTCGGGGTCCCCGATTGTACGTTGCGGCAGATGCATGACATTGAGTAACACGTGCGCATATGGCCACACGCATGGGGCATGCAACAACGACACGATGGGATTAATCGTGTGAACGCGACAAATGTGAAAGTGCCTAGGCTTGCGACAGCTAATCAGAGCGTAGACGACACTTGTCAATTTACAAGTGAGATGTGATGCACCATGATTGTTATGATGAAGGGATTTCATTCGTATCCCACCGAGACATGCATATATTTTGAATTTTTGATTTGTCGTTTTTCTCTTCATCTCCATTGAGGGATTTGTTATTTTTTTTTATTTTTCGGTGAGAATTAGCATCTCATTGAATGCTCTCGTGAAGAGGACAAACAAATTCATCAGAATGGTTGAAGCCACTTCATTAGTGGCCTTGAATCTCTCTCTCTCTCTCTCTCTCAATGAGAAGATAAAGCAACCCACTAAGCTTAAAGGGTTTTTAAGTTACTTCTTCAACCCATGATTTGGTTTTGACTCCCAACCCATGACTTTTTAATATATATACATGTATATTTTCCTTCTCCCTTTTTTGCATTGACATTCGATGATAGCAATTTGTACGGGTGTTTTTTTTTTTTAAATAAAAAATAAAATAAAATCTATAACAACTAAATTCTAATATCTACACCATTTTTTTAGTGAAACTTACTCAAGCTTCGGAAAAGACTAAAATAATTCATTATTCGAAATGAGGTGAGCTGCCATCCAACCCCACGATAAAGTTGAATATCAATAGAATGAATAGTCTAAAATCACATGTAAAACATATTTCTATGATGACTATTTGTAGAAGTTTGTAAAGAGGATGATGATTGTTTATCAACCGAGGATATGGAAGCCACTAAAGGATAAGTGGGAGTAGCTGTCGCTGTTTAGTCTAAAAAATTTAGAAAGTGTTTTCTTTTTAGCTTAATTAAATTATAAATTTGCTTCCATTGGACTAATTAAAATACATGAAATTAAGGCTTAAAATGTATTAAAAAATTTAGGTTTAAAATCTATTTAAAAAATTACACTATTATTTACGCGCACATATGCAACCATCTTATTATAAGAGGTTTTATATCTCAATTTTATATATCTATTTATGGTAAAACCTCTCTATAGTGTTACTCTATATTTGAATAATCTCTGCTTAGTTATAAAAAAATTTCGGTTCTAATTAGAATTAGTTATAAAGAAAAATAAATCTCATATTGTAATAAATTATATGTTCTCTAAATTATGTCTTAAGCAACTTGCCTCTACATAGTAATAATTATTTGTATACTATCAAAAATACATGCGATGTCACATTAAATATTTAACATGGAATGAAATATTTTTTTTAAAAAAAAATTGTTTAAGATAATGATTTATTATTTAGAGTTGTTATCAAATCTTCAAACATGAAGATAGATAATAACTCAACTAATACGGACAACTTCTTATTGAAAATAAAATGTTTATAACTTCTCAAGCATATTTAGAGTTTTGTGACATGAAAATTTTTGTATTTATGTGCCATCATCCTCGAGATTATCTCTTTTCTCTTCTTGTCTAATTACAGCAATGATTACCCCTTAGTCAAAATAAAAATTTTTGTAACTACAATTTTACTAAGATATAACTTTTTTGTAGTAATAGAATTAAGTTGATCATGACATTATGACTGTAGAGAGGAGTGTGTGTATTTTACTCTCACTAATTTAGTTTTCTGACTGCACTACTTATGAGTTACGAATATGATAACCCACAATTACTAACTTACGAGTCGAATGCTATTAAATAATTAGATTTCGTTGATTTTGTTAACTTTTTTGATGACCTAACTGTGTTTAGATTGGTTGGATTTTGAACAACGCATATTTTAAATCTTTTAAAATCCATATAAGCTTCGAACGAGGAGAATCTTAATTGGAGGAATTACCCATTCGGAAACATTTTTTTAATGAAAAAATTTTAAAGTTTTCACGTATAATCATGAAAAGAGAGATTACAAAACACACAATCCCTTAAGTTGATGAAAAATGAAGCAAAGTTCAAGAAGCCATAAGAATATTGCGAAAAGACTAAAAAGAGGCCTAAGCCTAAAAAGAAGAAAACGAAAACAAAAGAGGGAAGGGTGATGATATAAAGTAACCATGGTTTATACAACAGTTAGCGGAAAACACGGAATATTAACCATGGTTAAGTTCACTAACGCAAAGAAAGCACTGAGAAGAGCTTGCAGTGGGCCCATATCCCTTGCTGTATATAAAGCTGGAGGCTAAGAAGAGACTTGCAAGCAAGCCATTATCAGTTCAAAACATTAAACAACTGCTTGCACATGAGATGGTGTTCCTAGACTTTTAGATAGACTAAGAAATTTCAGTTCTTTTTAATCTTATTAGACGGTTCTTGATACCTCATCATCTACCCCAACTCTGGGTAAGTCCCCTTGCTTAGTTTGTTTATGTTCTTTTCTGGGTTTGTTTTGAAATGCTCATTTGTTATTTTTTTTTTTTCATTCATTTGCTCGGAGAAAAGTTGTCTTTGTCGTTAATTGATAGATCTCTTATAACAATATTTGATAGAAATTTGGCATCTTGATTTGGTATCATGTTAAAGATGTGAGCTTTTATTCCATGTTTTGTGATGATGATCTTTTTTGTATTTTTCATGAGGGCATTTCAAATTTTTTTCCCATATTTTATATTGTTCTTAGAAACGTTAGATCTTGATTATGATTTTATTGTCAAAGTGATTATTTTTATTTCTTTTATTAGCTGTAGTATTGTGTTTGATGCCTTGGATTTTATGATCATGGGTTGGATCATTTGGATTTCTGACAAGATGATTTCTCAATTGGGGTTCTGGAAATTTTATAAGATTTCTTTCATTTCTTGAATGGTAGCTTAAACTGTTGGATGTTGGTTTGCTGCAGGTTGGATTTGCTATCTTCTTTGTGCTCTTTTTCAGGATTCTGCTGTCATCATTTTTCCCGTTTAGAAATTTGCACTTCTCTTCCCAGGTAATTTTAATGGTTTTCTCTTTTTATTGTGTTCATTTTTTGGGAATTTATTTAGTTATTGCGTTTGAATGATGTTCTAATGACCCTTTTACGGTCTTTCAGATATCAAGGAAGCAGTCACGGGATTTTGCTTGATTCCTAATCCAGTGTCTCAAGTTTATTGTCACTTTTACAATTTGAGTATCTGTAAATTTAAAATTTTAATTCAAAAACATGGGCCTCGCTAGTATGCCATCTGCATCAGAAGGAATGCTATGCTTAATTCTAATGAACACTGCTATGTCGATCTCAATTGTCAAAGGCATATTCCGATCAATCCTCAAAGTTGTCGGTTTCCGCGTCGCTGAATCATCGCCACCATATTCATATTTCACTTCTCCTCAAGCTGTCTCCACAGAACCACATGATGTAAATTTAAGTCCTCCCCTTAGCTATGTTGAGGAGTTCCGAAACCAGAACCCTGCAATCAAGTATGAAACATTGCTCCATTGTGAAGATGCAGAGCATGACTGTTCTGTGTGTTTGACTGAGTTTGAGCCTGAATCGGATATAAATAACTTGTCTTGTGGACATCTGTTTCATAAGGTGTGTTTGGAGAAGTGGCTGGACTATTTGAATGTTACCTGCCCACTTTGCAGGACACCTCTAATTCCTGAGTTTGAAGACTATCCCTCTTGCTTCTGGTGAGAGTGTTTTATGAGTTTGTCTAGTTGAGGAGACTTCCATGTACAGCATGTAGTGTATAGGTGTTTACTAATGCATCAGCTGGAGTGTAGTGTTGTTTACACGCCTTTTATGTGCGAGTTAAAGCTTGGAGTCCTTTGAAGGCTTGTTGAGAAAACCAGAATTCTGTTGTAAATATTGTGAGGTTTCTGGTTGTTTTATGGCATATTAATCTGACTTTTTGATCTTGAGCTTTCTTTAAAGTTTATATGAGAGATTTGGGTTTCATCTGCAATGAGTTGTATGTGACTGATTATGGAGGACAAGTTGATGAGGCTTTCTAGTTTCTATGCTAGAATTGCTCAAAAGAAGTTTTGATTGCTTGAGTTTTACCAAACAAGCATTTGACAAGAACACATGATTCTTATTTGTGTATCGAAGAAACAACCTTGGCCACAAAAATTGAATGTAGCTGTAGATTTGGTTGGCCTTTCTTATGGCTCAAAAGCAAGAGGTTGATCCTATCATTGAAGCTATTGATTCGAAAAGGGTCCAATGTAAAGACATCAAAAACAGGCAAAATCAATTAATTAACTTGATGAAGACCCCACACCACACGCTAATGCTTTGCATGGTTCATGTTTCTTGCATTTTCTTGTTCTGTAATCAGTGAACACGAACTTGGAGGAGAAAATTTTGTCTTGATTTTAATTTGGTCATATATCAACCTCCAATTCTAAGGTCATTATTTTACCCAAACAAAGAAAAACGTGAAGGGTGCTCTCAGCTTGATTGATTTGCTGCAGTTGAGGGATTGTGTTATGTAGCTTCTGTTCTAAATGCCCAATTCATCAGACGGAAACTGATTGGAAAAGTATAGACAGGCTCCTTGATTCTCTGTTTCTCTATCTTAAGCAGTTCATTGCAAATGGGACTCTATTTTGCAAGGTAGCTTATTGCCTTATTGTATGCTTGGAGATAAATAGAATCTGTCGAAGGAAGTAAAGAGAAGTTCGGTGCAAAAAACGATTGTTGGTGGCCATGCTCCTCTTGCCTCATATGGGCAATAATATGATTCAGCTTGTCTGGTCCTTGTATCATGGACGGAAGGGCAGACGTGTCCTATGATTCCATTGTTTTGTTATCCACTTGTTTTAACTTTGGTTAATTTTGTAATTTGCAGATCAATTTATTGAAAGACAAACAGTGCGAAATGAATTTGGATATGGCATAAAATTAGGTCAAAAACAGGGTTCAAGCTAATTAGCGTATTCTTCTAACACAGAAGTTTCGTCTCAGTGAATAAAAAAATGAGTTAAAAAGATAAAAAAAGAAGAAGAGTAAATTCTAATATATTAAAAAACAAAAATTATGTTAGAATCTTTTAATTTATTGAAATTTTATTATTATTTATCTAATGGTTAAAAGAGCGTATTTAATCTCATAAAAGTAAATTTTTATCAAAATTTTTAATAGTATTTTAAGTAAAGTTTTTGGAAATTAAATACACAATTTTACATCTATCAACAGAAACTCAAATTTTAGACTTTTAGAATTAGAAATTGTAGAGCTTATTGACAGAGTTAGATTATTTTTATTTAAATTATGTTACTATACTTCATAATTTTTTTTTTTTCCTTTTCAAAAATAAACTTTAAAAAACTAATCTATTAAAGTAATTTTACAATATTCAATAAATTTTTTATTAATAACCAAACAACTAAAATATTTTTAATAATTTTTTTTATATAATTTTTGTTGGTAAAATATCTACTTAAATAAACTCAACTTAAAAAATTATACCAAATAGAACTTTAGTCGTTACTTTAATAAACTGAGGATTTTTTTTTTCAATTAATCTTAGCTAGCACGCAGCACATATAAAAGCTCACATACACCAGCACAAAGTTTGAAGCCTCTTACACAAAACCTAAAAACTCCACACAAAGTTGAAATCTTAACTAGAAATTTTAGCACAAGAGTTCAAAACCTAGCTTGATGACTCTTCCCCTTTCGTATACATAAAATTAAATTCAATAGATGAAAATGATAATTAAAACCTTTAATATAAGAGCACACAATACTATTTTCAATCACAAACTTTTCAATTTTATTTACTCATTGTTAAAATCAAATGCTGTTTTATTCTTTAATTTTTTTTTTAAATAACCGTTCTTTTAATTATTAAATTTTTTTTAATGACGAAGAAGAAAATTAAAAGAAAGCACACACACAGGGCGCCGAGGCCCAGGCCAAACGAAAAGAAACAATCCTATCTTCATCTTTTATCCGAACTTGCTCTCTCATTTCAAGCTCGTTCACCCCTTCCTTCAAATGTCTAAATTACCACCACTGCCACGACATATTTACCAAACAAGGGCAACCATTTATGGCTCACTCTGTTTGCTGCACTGAACTCCACTGCAGCCTCATGGAACGGAACCGTCTCCTATCGGGCCGCAACCCCACTTGGCTTCTTGGCTCTTTCAACAGGTTCCCCTCACCGTATGTTCTGAAAACGATACCGTATTCTTTGCATGTTCTTGTATAAAGATTGTTTCTTTTTGTGCTGTTTCATATTTGGAGAAATAATCTTTGTTGGTTTGCCGTTAACGGTTCACAATCTTGCCCTTTCAATTTTGGTTTTTGTTGCACAAAAGAGGCAGTTGTAGTTTGCTGTTGATTGATTCATTTATGGGGCTCGCTAAAGATTATTTCTTTTTTGATGATCTTGTTCTTTTTAAGTTGTTTATATTGTGTTTTATCTAGAAAGATTTCTCTTCCTCAACAATTAGCTTCAATATTTGTCAAATAAAAACTAAACGGTAGTTTTAGCAGTTAATTCAATAAATATGGCCTATGTTGCATGTCAGAAGTGGCTACAATCTTGCTCTTAATTGCCGTATTGAGATTTAAGCTTATGGGTCTTGTGTGGTACTACTGTCATCACAAGTTCTTCACGTACTAATTCTTTCTACAACTGAAGCAGGTATATATCTCATCAAATACCTCACAGAAACACGTTCAGGTTTGCGTTCCGTATCAGGAATCATAATTCGCTCATAAAATCCCCTATAATGCCTGGTAATAAAGGTAATACAATGCCTTACATATAACTTATTGTACCTCTTGCTTGTGAGATTTTGAATTAATTAGTAAAATTGTTAATTTCATGAGACACATTTTTCTTTGAAACTTTTAGTGCTTCACAGGCTCCTTGCTGGAGGTAGTTTTATATTTTCTTAGAATGGCTTATGAATCTACCTTATATGATTTTTTCAGGCAAGTCAGCTAGTGCTATTCAAGGGCTATGTGAAATAGTTTGGACTGTGGAGGCTGATCTGGAAGCTGGTCAGCTTCTGTACATTACTGGTGATCCCAGTGTCTTAGGTTGCTGGGATCCAGATATGGCTATCCTAATGTCTCCGACTGAACATGAAAACTTGTGGAAGGCTGAAGTCAAGGTGCTTACCCAGCTCTGAAAAATGAAAGGTCAAAGTTTTCATAATTCCATATAAGTGCCCTAAATCAATAATTTGTGCTTGGCAGATCGCTTGTGGTGAAAATTTCAAGTATAATTATTTCATGAAAGGAGAAACATGGTCTTCAGGTGACATTATCTGGAGAGGCAGGCCTGAATTTTCTTTGTTAGTTCCTTTCAATCAAGATAGAAAAATTCTGGTGAGAGATTCGTGGATGAGGTTTAATACCAAAAATTCTCCAACTCACATGTGGGATTCATGGATAGAGGAGACGTATATTCCAGTAAAATCTTCAATCTCAGTTCCAGAAACAGGTATTATATCTATCTTGGCACTCTTGTACACGAAACTTCTGCCATTATAATGTTTCTGAACACTCAAATACTTCCAGTGGTTTGACAGATGATGAGATTGTGAAACATCTTGAAAGTGATTCTAGAGAATCAGAGCTATTCTGGAATGATCTCACACATGCAGATCAATTGTACTCTTATGATAACGGTAAAACTGCTACACATGAGGGTTCAAATTGTGATATGGCATTGTCTGAAAAAGACCAGCCTATTGAGGAACCTTGGTTATACCAGTCATCTCCAATCCTTTTTGTATATGAAGATACAGTAAAGCCTGATATGCCAGAGAAAAGTAATAATGAGAAAGATGACGCGATGATATTGGGTACTGATAATCAGAAATTTCAAGATACTGAGAGCTTGTTGCCTGAAAAAGGGAGTTTAATTTCAAGGGAGAACTTTGTTTCAACTGTTATACTGATCAATTCTTCAATATGTACCGTGCAAAGGATTGCTGTATTGGAAGATGAGAAACTGGTTGAATTATTACTGGAACCAGTTAAAAGTAATGTGCAGTGTGATAGTGTATATCTAGGGGTAGTTTCAAAACTTGTTCCCAATATGGGTGGTGCTTTTGTAAATATTGGAAACTCTAGACCTTCTCTCATGGACATAAAACATTACAGGGAACCATTCATATTCCCTCCATTTTGTTGTCAGACAAAGAAACAAGAAGTTAATGGTTCCGCATCTGAGGCTCTTGAAAAGGCGGTGACCTACGACAATGGCTTGACATCAGACAATACTGAAGATGTTGTAGGAGCTGACTCTCAGGATGATTTAGTACAATTTGTGCACAATGATGATGAGGAACATGATGGTGATGATTTTGATGTTTCAGAAGTTCTTCAGAATGCGAATGGTAGTATCATTGATGATGGTGAACCAGAAGCTGATTTTGAGGACTTCTTAGAGGGAGACCACCATCTAGATGGTGAAAGCGATGGTTTCTTTCCCTCTAAATCAGAAGTATCTGATGACTCTCACACATCTCATCCTCAAGATACGAAAGATTCTAAGCATACACCTGATGAAAAAAAATGGTTGCAAGTTCAGAAAGGAACCAAAGTTATTGTACAAGTTGTGAAAGAGGGATTGGGTACAAAAGGTCCTACATTGACTGCTTATCCCAAATTAAGAAGCAGGTTCTGGGTATGTTTTCTGTTGCACCTGTATTACTTACTAAAATCTCTCTCTCGCAGTTGCTGGCTAATTTTTGTCTTAAATTTTGCTGATCTAATTCTCCTGGCTTTCAGATATTAATTACTAGTTGCAATCGAATTGGTGTCTCCAGAAAAATAACTGGCATTGAGCGAACACGCTTGAAGGTCATCGCAAAAACTTTGCAGCCTCAAGGTTTTGGTTTAACCGTAAGAACTGTTGCTGCTGGCCATTCGTTAGAGGAACTGCAGAAGGATTTGGAAGGTTTGCTTTCAACTTGGAAAAACATAATGGAACATGCAAAATCAGCTGCCCTTGCAGCAGATGAAGGCGTGGAGGGGGCTGTTCCCGTTCTGCTACATAGGGCAATGGGTCAAACACTTTCCATTGTCCAGGATTATTTTAATGAGAAGGTGACTAAAAGACAAATATTATAATCCTGTTTCACCTTTTTCTTTGCCTTTCCCTGTATTCTGTTACTTATCATGACAATTTCATGTAATGATTTTCCACAACATTGTGATCTCCTAATGTCATGCTTTTTCTACAATTTACCTTCAGGTTAAGAAGATGGTGGTTGACTCTCCGAGGACTTATCATGAGGTATTGCACCAGCTGAATATCAAATGATATTTTGGTACTGAAAAATCAAGATTGTGCTTGCGTGTGTATTTGTCTCTCTCTAGAAGGACTGAGTAATACTTAGCATGTTATTCTAATAACTCACAGACATAGACATATAAATGCTCTGCAGTTATCTTATTAGACATATAAATGGTCCATAGTTATATTAGGAGCCTGGCCTAGCATTGGGAGGATTAGTGAGAAGGATTCTAAATGTCATGTTAGTGGAATTTTTTTTACCCCCAATATGTCTGATTCCTCTTCAATCTTCATTATGAGCTGAGAAGAAGTGTTGATAAGAGTTTCAGACATTTACTGTCATTTAAAAAAAGAAAAGAAAAGAAAAGAAAAATTGACAGCTTTTCTCTACTTTATAAGGAATATAAGCAATTAGTTTAACTGAGAGGAAAGAGGGAGGGGGGAAAAAAAGTAATAAACCTTATCTAGTTATTTTGTATCTCAAATATTACTTTCCTTGAATGTTACAGAATGGTCACCAACTTCCTAAAGATTTTAAAGTAAAATTGCTTGTCTCATTTATTTTTCTATGAAAATTAACAAAATCAATTTCTTTTTTCTGTTATATTTCAGGTTACCAGTTACCTTCAGGATATTGCTCCTGATCTTTGTGATCGAGTTGAGTTATATGATAAGAGAATTCCCCTTTTTGATAAATTTAACATCGAAGAAGAAATTGACAATATGCTTAGCAAAAGGTGAGGACTGTTGATAGTACTTATCTCTGAGTTGTCATGTTATGTCGACAGTAGACGTTGTTCCGTTGCTGTTTTAAGTGGCCAGATTCAACATTAGATGCTGAAATTGTAAATACAATAAGAATCTCTCTTAAGAGTTTTTCATGATGCCAGTTACATTTCTTGCCTTCTAGGGTCTCACTTCCAAATGGTGGTTCTCTGGTGATTGAACAAACTGAGGCTTTAGTCTCCATTGATGTGAATGGAGGGCACGGGATGTTTGGTCATGGGTCATCAAAAGAGAGGGCTATTCTAGATGTCAACCTTGCAGCTGCAACACAAGTATGTTATTCACTTCATTGTGATCACCTTTTTTATGCCTAGGCCATGTTGGTAGTGCTAGCTTGTTAATTGAAAATTTTGTGTTTCAGATTGCTAGGGAGTTACGGCTAAGAGATATTGGTGGCATCATTGTTGTAGATTTTATTGATATGGCAGATGACTGTAAGTTGGTTTCTCTCCCTCACTCTCTCTGCCCTGTGCTGGAGAGCCCAGGATAGCGGATGGAGAACATTTGGATTGCAATATCAACTTTTAGAAAATTTTGTAAATCAGTAACTGGATTTTGTTCTGGCACCTGTACATTCTGGCTCAATGTTACTTGATTTCACCCAAAACCTATTGTAGTTCTTTCCAAAAGGACAATTCAGAATGATAAATGACTTGAAAACTTTGTAATCAGCTATAATGAGAGTGCTTATCAAATTATGACATAGGAAATGGGCACTTATGAG
Organism: Luvunga scandens; assembly: GCA_030449905.1. Taxonomy (NCBI): domain Eukaryota; kingdom Viridiplantae; phylum Streptophyta; class Magnoliopsida; order Sapindales; family Rutaceae; genus Luvunga; species Luvunga scandens. Next base: position 4,633,176 of record JASUUG010000442.1, on the reverse strand, counting down.
AGTTAGGATGGTTGCAGTGATTGCCATACTAATTGCATAATGTATCATTGATATTCTTTTTTGGCTCTATATTTTTCAGCAAATAAGAGATTGGTCTATGAAGAAGTCAAGAAAGCTGTTGAGAGAGATCGGTCAATGGTGAAAGTCTCTGAACTGTCTAGACATGGACTGATGGAAATAACAAGGAAGAGGGTATGGTTTTTCAATAGTCAATTTTCTCTTTGCAATTTAGTTTTAGTGCATCTTCTGGGGCTGATGAAATGCTAATGAAGGAAAGATACAGGTAGGCCTTGTTGCAATTGACATCAAGAACTTTTGGTATATAGACAACCATTGCAATTTAAAAATATAACAAAAACTATTTTGAATTTTAAATATGACAATATTTAGTGTTGTTAGTTGAATTCACTAGGTTTTGTTTTACATCTGAAGAGAGATGGCATTGTGTTTGGCAGGTTCGACCCAGTGTTACATTTATGATTAGTGAACCATGCACTTGCTGTCAGGGTACCGGGAGAGTTGAAGCTTTAGAGACCTCGTTCTCAAAAATTGAGCAAGAAATTAGTCGGTTGCTTGTAAGTAAATCTTATTATCAAAGTACATTTTGCTTTATTGGACACACTTCAAAAAGGAGGAAGCATCTGAAGTAGGAAGTTTGAAAATCTATTTCATAGATATCATTTTCCTCAAGTACTTTCCTGTAAAGTAGCTTCCGTTCTCATCATAGAAAACATGCCTATGAAGCTGGGATTGAGAACTTCACTGACTTATCCCGTTGATATGTCTCCAAATAAACATATCTTTTCAGAAGACATGCTGTGTTTTGTAACTCTCCCATTTTCTTGTGAGTTGTGATAAGTAGTCTACCCTTTAGTCTGTATTTATTGAAATGATAAATGTTTATTTATTTTCCTCTGTATCAGGCAATGATGGAGCAGAAAGCAGACCCTGAAAATCCCAAGTCCTGGCCAAGATTTATTCTAAGGGTGGATCATCACATGTGTAACTATTTAACTTATGGGAAAAGGACTAGGCTTGCAGTCTTAAGTAGTTCCCTCAAAGCTTGGATTCTTTTGAAGGTACAACAAATGAGCTAAATATATATTTTCTTATATCTTAGAATGCTGACAGAAGATTCGGCATGGTGGAAATATACTGAGTTAACGTGTTGCAATGCTGATTGCTGATAATTTGAAACTAAATTACCTCAGGTGGCTAGGGGTTTCACTCGTGGAGCATTTGAAGTGATACCATTTACTGATGACAAGGCAAGTGAAAATCAGCATCAAGTTGCTATTTCTTTGCTGCGATCGGCAGAGGCCAGAGCTAATAAGTCGGGCAAAAAAGTTACTCTTGTTCCTATCAAAAAGCTGAAATCAGGAAGGAAATGAAATTTGAAAAATGAAGAGTAAAACAGATTTACTGTCTGTTTTCGTAGGAAGATTCATTTATTTATTTATATTAGGGGAGAAGGAAAATGATGGGCATTTGAAAAATGGGTCAGCTTCCTGATTCTCTATTTACAGAACTGATTGATAATCTTTTGGGAAAAGATATTCGATCCTTTCTCCAAAAGTACACACACAAGAGTCCGGAGACATGCTAGTGGCCAAGAAAGGGATCATCCATAATATGGAAGCCATGTATCTTGCAGAGCAAGACAGAAGGGGATGGGCAGATACTGTATATTTCACCTGTATAGTTCCTCTGCACTTTGAAGATTAGGCATCATGTGCTTGGGCCAGCAATTTTGTTCTCGGCAATTTTTTCTATTTGCGTTTCCCAAATAATGATGGTGGGAATTAGAAAGCTGAAAAAAACAAAAATAAAAATACAAGGATGTCGAGCATGTGTAGACCCCTTGAAACTTTAGCGTCATTTTGGAATCACAATTTGAGTTCCCATGTGTGCTTTGTCTAGTTTTTGAAGCGGGCATTATTATCGTTTTGCTCCTGATTCTGTGAGTACATAAACCATGATTGACAAATTAAATTATTTACGATCTTCAGTTGCAGAAAAGAGTCCATCTTGTTAGGTATCTGATTAAGAGAAAGCAATGTTGGGATCAAATTGTGCATTGACAAGTATATGGATGAATATAACAAGTGAATCGAACAAAACTCAAAAACTGGGTGATATTGCTACTGAATTTCAAAAAGTATGAAACAAAGCTTGCAGTTTTTAAAAACAACACAACAAATAAAAGTACAAGTGGATCTACCCGAATGAAGTAACACTGGAGTTTCAAACCGCATGTATAAGGTTTAAGGACTAACTGGAAGCCGCATTGCATGTATTAATACCATCCTTACAGTCGTTAGTGAGATCGTTGAAAGTTTCAATCTGTTTTTTCCCTCTCAAGAATACTTCTGTATCCACTGATGCTCTCATGTAGCCGTCAAACTCAACTGCAGCTCCCTTATTAAGCTTCGTTGTTTCAGAATACCACTCACTGTTCTCATCCCAAAGATCCTTGTACTCATCAAGAAAATGGGTGGAATACTTGTCTTTCAAAGGGTTGAAGAAGGATGTATCTGGTTCATTAGTTGCAATATAGGCATTCCTTCCGTTTTCAATCTTGTCGGCCAAAGTTGAGATAAGTGCATCAGGGGAAGTATCTGCATCAAGATTTGGCCAGAGCTCTTTGTTCCTAGCCTTCTCTCCCCTCTCAATGTGAACTGCATCATAATCCCAATTCAACCTTGATGCAATTGCGGAAACTATATCCAACAGTCTTCTTGACTTCCAGAGCAGATGCCATGGCCTTTGAACAACAGATTCTGTTTCTCCCTCACACACCCTGTACCAGTAATTATCTGGCTCAACAGATCCAAACTTCCTCATAATCAAAGAATCCTTCACCTCAGAAAGCTTCATTGGCGTAACGCGAAAATCCTCCACAAGATAAAGATTCAGCCCATCTTTCTTCTGCCACTTATTCCAATCTGACCAAAACTGATCCTTGTCCAAAACCGATGCTGCTTCCTTCAAATGCTCAAAATCAAAGTAAAACCTAAAATCTTTCCCTTCCTCATCTTGATTTGATGAAGTATACATTGAATTCAAACATATTGTCAAATCCATAACCAATGTTCGGTTCAAGTACTGTGCTTCACCCAAAGCACACAAGAAGCTCCACAAGAAATGATTCATACTCTTGCACCTGTCTCCGCCACCCATATAGATCAAGTATCTCCCATGGCTAAATGAATTCTCTGACTCGATTACAGGGAGAGTATCGTTAACAGCTTCCCCAACAACCAGCAAACCTGCATTATCCTTTACTGGAATTTTCTCAAATCCAGGCTTCTGATTCTTCTTCCTCTTTTTCCTTGCATTCCCACCCGAATGATAATCCCCAATACTCACCACACTAAGTGTACAATTCTCTGACCTAGTAATTGTAAACCTCCTATAATCCTTATAGAAGGCAGCTGTCTTCCCTTCCTTGGGCCTAAACCGCCACGCCATATCACAAGCATTATCACTATCCCCACGAACTGCCTTCCCAAAACGGTAAAAGTGTATGTCCTTAAAATGATCTATAGCCTTACTCATTAATAAATGAAACACTTCCGGGTCGGTACAATCAATAGGACTATCCACATTTCCCTCACAATTGGGCACCGTCTCTGCTACACTCTCCTCCTTATACTCCACATCAGTTGCATTAATAAACGTAGCAACCACAGTTTGGTTCAGGGCCATGAAATCCTCACCGGTTTTAACAACAGTGTCATCAGATTTAAAAGTAGCATTTGATTTTGAAGTTAAAAATGAGGTGATCTTTGCCGATGGATGAAAGAGTGGATCCTCAGGTTCATACGTGGCAGCAATAATAGTGAAGATTAACACTCCTACCACAAACATAGTAAAGCAAAGATTGCCTATCATAGCTAGTGCATTTTGGCCTAGGTTTTCTGGCCTAAAACTTGCAGTTCTTGACAGCGTAGACCGACCCAACATTGTCTCTGACCCAAAAACTCCAATTTTGAACTAAATCTACTAACTTCAACTAAAAACAAAAAGACCCAGACAAGAATATTATAAAAACTGATTAAAAAACTAAAGCAAGGAAGAAACTTTCTAGGGTTTTAGATCTGGTTTCAGATCTTGCAAGTAATAAAGGACCAAACTTTACTTACCTTCAAGACGAATCAGACAAGAGAAGCAACAGAGATGAACACATGTCTCTGTTTCTCTCTCTTTCTGAAAGAGATGTGCTGTGAGTGAGCTGGGATTAGTAGATTTCTCACACTGTGCGATTGATGGATTGTCAAAAAGAGCGTAGTTTTTGATTGATAGGATGATTATTGGGTATATTGCGCACACGGGATTCGATGATGACGCGTGGAAACAATTGCTACGTGGAGGGTCAGATTAGGCCGTATGGGGTTATGAAAGTCATGGTGTCATGCAATTGGTGACCAGTGCTCTGCATGAAATGACGACATACACCGACAGTGGTAAAGTTGTAATTAATGAGTGTTTTAGTACATTACAATTCAGCACGCACAAGGAGGGCCCACTTTTATTCATTAATTATTTATTGTTAAGACATTTTGGAAGAAGGATAAAGAAGACCGGCCTAGGAGTGAGGATTTGGTTCCGTTTGGACAGTAAAAACCGAACCAAATGATTTTAAAATTTTTGAAATAATTATTTTTACTTGGTTCGGTTTAAATTCGAACTGAACCACTTAATTAAACTGTTCACCAAAAAATTAAAAATAGAATTTATGAAAAAAATTGAAAATTAAAAATCCTAATTTAAACTAGATCAGTATAAAAATTCTGACTCCTAATATGTATAAAGCAATGACATTGACATAAAATTAATCGTGATTTTTTTTTTTTTATATAACAACAAACCTAATTCAATTAGTTTAGAAAAGGAGTTTATGTATCAACTCTCGGAAGTTATGAACTGTAAAATTTAATTTTAAGTTTATTTTAAAATATCTTATACATTTTCAATTTGTTTTACTTTGGTTTATATAGAACTTCATGGATCAACAATTGTGGACAATTTAAGTATTCCACATAAAAACTTTGGCTCAACTTGAAGAACATTTAGATACTAAAACTGATACTTTTATTTCTTATTTAATACATGTGATTATTAATATAAGAGCATATACTCTATTTTGTTTTATTTAATCATTGGTGCTTGGCCACTAGCTTACTTTAGGAGATAAGATGGGTATTGTTGATGTGCCAGTTAAAGGATCAAGAAATGGTGATTGGAGAGTGCTTGTGTGCAATAGTACTACGAAGTTTCTTTTGTAATTTATAATAGATTTATAGATTGTTGTTAAACTTTATTACGTTGTTTATTGTTTATGAATTTATAGACTCAAAAATATTTTTATAGTAATAGTACATTATTGTTGTATCTTTTTATTAAATATACAGGGTAAAATTATCTTAAGCAAATAAAATAAAATCAAACTAAATATAGAACCGAACAAAATTAATTTGATTTAATTTGATTCAATTTTAGTGTTTAGTTTGTATTTAATTCACAAAATCGTGAACTAATTAGTTTAAGTTTGGTTTGGTTTTAAACCTGAACCGAATCAAATCGAATAGCATCCACTCCTTACCAACATTTGGACCCGAAGTTCACCATCTAAGCTCTAACTTACAAATAATTTTAAACAAATTTTTCATTACGTGCCTCAGGTGTGTGGGTAATTTTGTTGTCTTAAACTTTGAAGAGCTTATAGAATGTACCTGATGTGCCTTTAGTTTTTAAAGAAACATAATCTTGGTTAACACTTCTTCAGTTTTATTTATTTTTTATTTTATTTTCGGTGATAACGTATTTTATTGCTATGGCATCTGATGTTAGGGGGAAAAGGTTGAAGGATGCTTTATAATTTAATCACTTGAGATAGCTTTTGGTGAAGTCTCAAATCTCAATCATCATAACAACTGATGAACAAACAGTTTTCCAATGCAAAGGAAGTGGATGCCCTTTTCAATGTATTCTTCTACCTCCTCCATCATGGAAGCTTCCTTTTACTTGCAGTTTAATCAGGTCATGTAAAGTAAAATAGTGCAAAAGTGACTTCCCTTTAGGGTCAAGAATAAAGAATGACCAGCGAGAAATTGTGCAACAGTGAACGAGGGACCCCCAACCCCAGCTCTGGTCTTCGTTTGAGATCCTCATTTGCTTCTTCTTTGGGTAAAGTTGATTTAATGATATCCATAAGAGGCACAAACACAAAGTTTTTTTTTTTTTAATATCACAACAAATTATTTTTCAACAAGAAACGCATGTAAGAGAGAGACTTTTTTTTTTTTTTCCAATTTCCCTCGTGTATTCCCAAAATGAAAGATGATATCAATTGACCAGTAGCACATCTAGAAACTGGAAGTTAATATCAACTGTTAACAAAGTCCACAAAATCTGAATAATGTGTATGCCCCTTACAACCTTACAAGTGCTGCTTTGCCTACAAAATGTGTGATCAGGGAAAATGTACTAGTATAAAACTTGGAAGTGATTTTTATACAAACATGATCAAGGTTAAGCTATACAAAACCCCGCTATGCGGAGACAATATTACCTCCTATGGATGGGTAGGCATTCTAATGAAATCTACTTCAACAACTCTCACGGATAGCGATCCAGAATGCGTACATGAGGTTTAACTGCCAACACAAGGTATGTACGGATGAAAACTTGTAGCCATTTTCTCATTTACTTTCTTGGAGAGGCCAGAACAATATACATCACGTAGATGGAATCTTAGAGGGTGCAGAAGATGCAGCTCTCTGTTGGATCCGTGTCATACTCAGCTCCATACTTCTTTGTACCATGTCTTGTAGTAATCTCTTGGCGGTTTCAGCAGCTTTATCTGCTCCATCAACCCGTGCAGCTATGTCGTAAACAATTTTCTCCAAAACTGAGGAACTCAATCTCTTTTCTTGTGGAGTGTCTCTCAGCAAGTCCAGAAGTGTCCGAGCTCTTTCTTGAGCTTCAAAGGTACCCTCTACCGTCAGTCGCAGAAGCCCTGGGATTGCACCTTCTTTGAGAATGAGTTGTCTGTACTTATCCCGGCAGCTCTGGCATAAAGTAAGAAGCGCTCCAACTGCATGTTGTGTGCTGACAAGCGATCCATCTTCAACAGTCTCTACAAGGGTTAATATCCCACCATCTGAATTTGTGATTGCAATTCGCCCTTCTTCTGAGCTGGAAAGGATTTCAAGTAATGCTGTGGCCTTCTCAGCAAACTTTGAATATTTCTTGCACTCTTTGAGAAGATTGATTAGAGGGGGAACTGCTGTAGCATCTACAATTGGACTAGAATTCTCTTTACAGGTGGAGAGATAGTGTAGGGCTGTAACAGCATCAACTCTTCCCTGAACACTTCCAGAGTGGAGAATCTGTACCAAAAGAGGTGCAGCTCCAGAAGCAGCAATGGCTGGCTTATTGGGTGCAGCAGCTGAGAGAGTTAAGATTGCCGCAGCTGCTAATTCCCTTAAAGTACCATTTTGGAACTTAAGAAGCTCCACAAGTGGGGGGATGGCACCAGCTGTTGCTATCTTGACTTTGTTTCTGATAAACAGTGGGGAAAGAACAGAATGAGATAACTCATAACACACTAAAAAATGTGCATGGTATTACCCACCAAAGAGAAAAAGAACATGGATAACACAAAATTGGTAATTAGAAAACAACCATACGAAATGAAAACAATTAAGCAAATACGTAGAGAAAAATGCATCTTTGGCAACTGTGTGGACTGCCCATCATCACATAATCAACTCATATTTTCTTCAACCAAAAAATATCCACGGTTAGAAATTAGAATTGCAAAAACAGAAGAAAAGAAGATCTATCGATATCACGAAGCTTGTTCTTCATTTAAGGGACAACCAAAAATAGAAAACAAAGCGTGCAGAAACTAAACTTGATATATTCAAGCGAAACCCTGAGCTAAATCTGTAAGTGAATATAATTTGAACATTTCCACCCAAACCAAATGCAAATCACTGGGACTTAAAACGTTGTGTCTTGGTTCAGACAAATTCTTCTCACCAATTTATCCTACATATATCTTTTAACAGCAGTAACATAATCAAAATGAAAAATTTCAACTCTTTTTCAATCGACTACCTAGTTTTGGACAATTGTCATAAAAACCCCATGGCATTTAATCTCCTTGCATAGCCCTCAAAATAAGTCTCCACGGAAACCTTTCAACACCTCTTAGTGATTGCCGACAAAATAATAGCATCAATAACAATCAAGCGGTGAATTCTCACAACTCGCTTTATTTTGGATCAAAAAGTGCTCAGCTGTTCCATCCAACAAATCCGAAATAACAAGCTGGGTTTTGTCACTTCCACCACTAATTTCTTTCAACCCACAACCACAACTGCACAGAATCAATAACTTTACTTTCCCTACACATTCCTTCTGCCTATTTTATCATTTCTCAGATTGCTTATTGTTCATTTCTTCATATGTAACTTCTCTTAATGAAACCAAAACTTCCACTATTTTAACTATTAAATGAAGACAAGAATCAAAGCAGTCATCCTGAAACATAAAAAAAAAGATATAATATAAGACATGCACGAAACAAACCGTTCATTTCTAACAGCGAGATTGAGGAGGGCAAGGAGGGAGGATTCAATGGCATCAAGATTAGGAGAAACAAGCATCAACACCAAGGGTTGAACCACACCAGCAGCTGCAAACTCTGATCTTGTCTTTAAAGATGATTTTTTAACAACTTTTCTAATATCTCTAGCTGCTTCTATCTTGGTCTCAAGATCCCCATTTATTAATTTGTCCGACAATTCCTCAATAAGGGCTTGCTTCCTTTGGTTCCATGCTTCTTCTTCTTGGTCTGTTGCTGCTTTATTTTTGTTCTCTTCATGCCCCATCTGTGTTTCTTTCTCGGTGTGCCTTGAAGGGTTGTTTTTGCTTGCTTGCTTTTTTTCTTTATCCTTTGATGATCATGCTTTGAGTTTGGGTTCTGTCTAAAAGCCCAAACAACCACTAGAAAACAAAACATACCAAAAATCCAGAAAGTTTTAAGAGAAAAATAATCATTTCTCTCTTTATTTCATGTGAAAAAATTTTACCAATGACTAATGCTTCGTTAAAATTGCCCCCACCACATCCACCGAACAGGATTGACAGTTAAATCTTTCGAGATTTGTCCGCATGAAGACTTAAATAAAGTAGTAGTTACGGGTAATATCAGACATTCAAGTGACACGGCTTTTAATTTATTCACTAAAAATTTTTGTTAAGAAGAAACACAACAATTAGTATCATAGTAAAACGGATCTTTTGTTAAGATTTAGGTCTTTTTAGATGTTAACATCTGATGTGAACTTATATAAATCAAAGGGTGGACAAAGATAGACATTAGGGTCTTTAGCGAGATTATTTTATGTTAAAAAGGCCAATCGTCGGTTTGGATATAACTTCGAGATACAAGAAAAATGAAGTAGACTGCTGTCAACATACAGTAACTTTGGTGAGTAAACAAACAGATGATTTCAATATGTCAAGTCATCCAACTACAAGATTTGAGAAATCAATACACAAGCGTTCTACGGATTGAAGTAAAGAACACATGAAAGAGAAGTTTAATTAGACTCCACTGAATCTGATAATGTTTGAGTTGATTGAAAGTGTTAAAAATGTTGTTTAAAAGGGAAGGATGAGATTAGTATGGTGAGATTTTCACATGGTTGCACTTTGCAGAACACTATTCATCATTTCTTTCACAGATTGCCACGAGTGACGGTTGCCATGATGCTGCTGCATTTCCTGGCCTCATCTTCGCTTCATGAGGCCAAGAATTCAAGCTCTTATTCTCGGGATCATCCCCCAGGGTAGTATCCTTCTCTTCAATGCCAGCGAATCTCACACGTTTCTTAACGGCACTTTTCTTTCTAGAGACAGCTTTCTCAGCGGAAACATTAACCCCACTCTGTTGACAAAAAGACTTGCTTGGAAAATCATTACTTTTACAAGAAACCTTGTCAACGGAAACATCAACGCAAGACTTTGACGCAAAAGAATTGCTAGAAACTTCTCTATCAGGCTTTCTGATCCGTCGCCGCAGCTTCCTCACAGTACGACGTGGGACAAAAAAGAACTTTTCACCAAGGGTGAGAAGTTCTTCTGGCGGTACAACTGAATCCCACGGCCGCCTGAAAACTTCCGGCCTACGTAGTATGCAGGAAGGGTACTTCTCCAAAATTCTAACAGCAGGTATTTCCATGTAATAGCACTCAACAAACCCACCTGCATGAACAATTCTCAAGGCCGAGGGACTCTCTGATAGAGATGAAGCAGCACCTGCTGCTCGCTTGGGGGAACTTTGTGGAAAGGGGTAGTGAGTTTATGGACTTTGAGAAGCTTTTTCAACATATTTGGAATGGCAGTTAATATAGTTAATTCGGCTAGGAGTTGAACTTCTCTTATATGGTGAGGAATATTGATGGATTCAAGAGGCAAAAATAAAAATAAAAATCATGCCGGCTTGAGTCAAAAGTTTCGAATTCAATAGGTAGCCGCTGCTGGCCCTGCTTTTGTTGTTATGTGTGTTGGATGCATCACCTCAGAATCTGCCTGCAACACAACCACAGCACAAAGGCATATCCCGCTATTCATTCCATTACACGCAGAAAACTAAGTGTATCAAACTAGTTACCAAAACTCAAAAGTCACGTGTTCTCTCAAAAAGGAAGTGAACATGTGCACGGGAGAGTAGGGTTAAAAAAGAATAAATACATAAACTACACCTTTAATTGAAAAACAACTGGGAACTCCGTCGCCTTCGTATCAATCAATATGAGTTCTTAAAGGCCAAAAAGGATAACCCTCAGCCACTAGCACACTTACTACCTTTCTGCCACAATCCTATACCTACACTGCCGAAAAGCTTTACTATGAATGTCAACAAGAACAATTGAAATCTTCGCTTCTGCTTTAGCAATTACAACAATTCGGTACATCTTTTTCTTGCTATCAAAATTCACTTTACAGGTAAGACCGCGGAATGACAAGAAAAAGTAATGGAAAATTTTCTCCACCCACTTATATCTTACCTTCCAAAGCCCTATAAAACCTCAAATATAAAAGGCAAAAAGAATGTAAAATATTCTCACCACTCAACAGTAAATTCTAGTAGACTTCCAAGAGTTTTAAGATGAGGAAAGAGAATGAAACTACGAAAATGAAAAATTGGTAACAACATATGGCGGCAGCAAGAACCTACACATGATACCTTCACTAACTTAAAATGGTCAACATCAGTTACAGGTGAACTGCACCTTTTATGTCCTCAACCCCAGCAACAAGAAGATGGTACTGGCAAATTTTCTCCCACCTCTTTCCACAGATTTACACTGTCAAATCCATCTGCTGCCATATCTTCTTGATGTTCCCCACCATCCAAACTCACTGGAGTTCCCAAAAATATTCCAAGATTGGCTTGAATTTCTTGTTTTCCAGGTTTGCAAAAAAAAGAAAAGAAAAGAAAAGAAACGGAAAGTCGTCCTCTGTTTCAGTAGTTACTGGCCCAGTCTGTTTCAGTAGTTACTGGGCCAGTTGATCTGTGCATGCTGGGGCTGCTGATAAACACTGGCAGCAGGTCCCCCCATTTCAACCGCTCCAGCCACCGTTTGAGATTGTTGTAGAAGTGGGTGTACAGTTGCTGCTGTAACTGCTTGTGCAGGGTGATATATACCAGCAAAGGTGCCATGACCAGCCTGTGTTGGAGCAAAAGTTACGTGCTGACCTTGGGGAGGAAGATTGTAAAATGAATTAGCTGGCAAGCTGTGTATCTCTCGACCACCGCCAGCCATCCACATGGCAGAACCTTCACTCTGCAGAGAAGTAAGAAATCCATCACTCTTCAAACAGTGTACATTACAACAGTATATAGGGGAAAATCATTTAAATATGATCCGTTAATCAACACAGAAGAATGGACGATGGCATGGAAAATCAAGCTAACCTGCTGTCCAGTCATGTAGACATTAGTTTCCTTAAACTGGGATGCACCAAGATCTTCATTAGCAGTTGAGTTTCCAGCTGCTGCGGTAGAACTAGGAGTATAACCAGCAGGGGAAGAACCATATGGGGCATACCCGCTTGGCATTCCAATATGAGTTGAGTTTCCTGTATTTGTTCCGGATTTGTATTGTGGAAGTGAAAATTTTGCACCAGTACCAGCTGCTGCCTGTGGAGATGGATACACACTGCCAGCTTGAGGTTGCTGAGGAAATGCACCATTGCTTAAATATTGGTGGATGGCTGGAGGTGGAACATAAAAGGGGGAGAAATAGGGACCGTAGGGAATGTAGTTTGGAGGATAAGGAGATAAATGTATTCCAGTTGGAGGACGGAAAACAGGAAGTGGTTGCTGAGTCACAGCTATTGAACTCTGCATAAGCCCAGCAGCTTGAGTCACCAATGGAGTTGGACCTGCTACAGACATCACTAAAGAGTTCCCACCCTACAAACAGACACACATGAGCATCAGATCCAACTCAAGTACATTCATTCCACTTCCATACTTTGCATAAATATATGCATGTCAAATTGATGTTCAGACATTCAATATGTAACAACACAAGCATTTGATTTGGACGTGGAATGAATTTCCAACATCCCAAGAGGTTTTTTTTTTAATTCTTTTTTGGGATGGGAAACAAAGAAACTTGCATTAAGAAGAAAAACATGAAAGCTAGACCTATAACAGCAAAAGGCATTTTGTTTATGCAAAATGAAAGCTGGACCCATAATTCATTACAACAAAAGTGCAACCAAATCATCAAGTTAGCAGAAAACCAGGAACAAACATTATGAATTATTTCATGGGAGAACTCATTATTCATAGGGAGGAATTTGATGCTCATTTCAACTATCCACAGCACCAAAAGCAAATTAGAATGTACAATTTCCATGCCAGCTAACCAGTAACCACTCCCAAGAATCTCACACTAATACTACAAAGCACATAGATCCTATATCTGTTACAGTGAGTTACCTATAACGATCATTAAGATGTGAGACACTTGCCCACGTCTAAATAATAATCCAAGGGGGCAGCGCACACATTCAAATATTTAGGTCATCCAAAAGCAGAGACATTTTGTTTATGCAAAAGCACATTATTTGGAGGATTGAGCCCCTAAATCCTAAGCAGGCAACACGATCAACCAACAATGAACCAAAATGATTGCTGTCACACTGAACAGAACTACTGCCACAAACAAAATCCTTTATTATTCTATGATTATCACCACCAACCTCACTAAAATTCTAGATAAATATATGTATTATACTCAAAAATGCTAGAACAAGCAACCAGCACACATAATGATATGTCCAATACACAAACAGACGGAAGCAGGTTAAAAAGTCTCGGACATATAGCCCAGACCACCAAACAACCACATCCATCCAGCCAATTTTAACAGGAAAAGTATACACAAGCCTCGTAGTAACTAACACTATCATCGTACCCATGAATGAATGGGTATTAGGCCTATGATCATCTCATCATAAAAATGGAAGATTGAAACTATGCCGCAGAAATCTTAAAAAATTCAGACAAGCAACACTTAGATATAGCCACTTTAACTAATTAAATTTATCTAGAAAATCAAAATATGTAAGTTTCTCAATTGAGAAGTGAAAAATTATCAAAAGGTTATTAGTTTGTGAGAACCTCTTGAGGAGATTGCGAAGTCTGTGGTGGCAACACCGCAATATTCCCATTGTATTTGTTTGCAACTCCTGGTGAAGTAAATGGAGAAACTCGACCGTCACCATCAGCACCTGATCGGTAGAATTGGGCATAATAGCTAGCTGGATCAAATGGTTGTTGGACCTAGATAAAAGAACATTCAAATGAAAAATCAATGATAATGCAAACCTGTTTCAAATGACAATCATCTACTCATGGATCATACAAGTTTACTAATTACTACAAGGTTCAAACATATATATATATATATATATATATATATATACCTCATTGGAAATGTTAAGAATTATCTTGATAGTACAAAAGGAAGCCATAAATTTTTTTTCAAGTAAATAATCTTGCTAGATGAGGCACAGAGCAGAAGTTTGAAGGCTTACTACAAAGCTTGGAAGCCGAGAAACATCACGTGCTTGAGAGTCAGAGTTCTCAAATGATGCAAATTGATTTCCTAGCATGGGGGGCACAAGACCAAAACTGTAGTTAGGAGAAGTATGAACCATCGAGTATTGTTGACCTCCAGACAGCGATGCATTGTCTTGCTTGGATTCAGTATAATCTGTAACAGCACTAGCTGAGACATCAGCCTCCCCAGACAAATTCTCTTGTACATGAGTTGGTGATTGTGGATGATCAGGATAATCGCCAACCTCAGAAGCCGTCAACGTGTTCTGATTGCTGGATCAAACAATATACATTTCAATTCCAACATGGATGAGAAGATAGGAGTAGATACCAGCTTGTTTTCATGTTCTAAACAGCAAAACTCTAATAGCTAAGTCCAACAAGAGTTTCAAATATAAAAACAACCAACAATACAATGAATGATTAACCAAAGGGCTAGCATTGATCTACATATAGCTACCTATAGTTGCTTATTAAACAAAAAATTATAATGAAAAATTTAGGCATTGCCACAAATCCAGATATACACTCACAACATTGCCTAGTACTTGAAACAATTACCACAATCTTCATAAGAATGATCAGATTCTAGAACTGCAGTAAATTAACATCATCATTAGCACCACAAGGATATACTTACAAAGGACTAATCAGGCATTATTTTTTCTTTAAACATTTGAAGGAGGCGGGAGGAAGGATGGATGACTAAATGATCCATTTTCAGATTTAAACCTAAAGAAAAAAACTCATAGTTACACACCTTGCAGCTTGCTCCTCCACAGTTTCTTCAATAACCTGTGAAGTCTCAGACACAGGCGTAGAGCTCTTTTCACTCTCTTGACCACCAACATAATTTGAAGTGACTCCAAAACTGGCATCGAAACTTCCAAAACTCAACTTGGTTCTTTCAGATTCTGGGACATGGATATGGTTTGGTATTATAACATGTTGACGTTGTGGAAGATGTAATTCCCCAAGCCTAGTCTGCAATTTTGAAGTTGCTTCCTCTGCATCAAGAGAACTAGAAACAGGATGTGATTGGCCAGTGGCTTCAACTAAAACAGTTGAAACCTCAGATGTAGCAGCCATTCCAGGCCCTTGAGCAGCATTTGAGTTTGTGGGCTTCGGTTTCCACTCCTTATTAGAACCAACTGTTACAGAGAGGAGTGATTATTACTTTTATATAGGGAAACCCATCTAGTCATCAATAAACCTTAGAAGAAGATGTAAACATATAATATCAAGCAGAAATTATTTGCAACCTCATATTCCAACTTTGAGACATTTGTTTTTTCTTAGCTGCCTCACATTGCTCCAAAATTTACAAAACAACAGTTAAGGCATACAGGGCTTATCCAAGATAATACCTTTCTGGGAACCAACTATTTCTTGCGAACGGCTACTATAATTAGATGGAGGTCGACTAACAGAAGAGACATTGTGGATTGGTGCAGATGAAGGTTGGGAGGACTCAGCAAGCTGAGTTTTCACAACTTGGGAGTTGCTTGGCATCTTTCCATGAATAAATGAGCTACCAATCTCAGAAGCTGCTGTCAGCCATGGACAAAGCTAATTAGAGTTTATCACATCACTAAAGAAAAGATTAGTCACACCAAATAAGAATTTCAAAATCCTCACCAGTTGGCTCACTAGCAGTTCGATGGCTACCTACTTCACGTTTAATTGCAGCCGCTGCACCGGGGAGACGTGAATCATTAGATGGCACCAGAACAGGATCCGAAGACGAGAAACAGACTGTTGATGAAGATGATGTGCTGGAACTTGCGGCAGGCTGCCCCTGTATAGGTCCAGCACCATACGCAATGGTAGGATTTTTGTTTGCATCAACAGTAGAAGGAACACTTCCCAACTTACTAACGCCAACATTTGATGCACTCGCTTCCGGTTGATTTAATCCACTTCCACCAGGCAAATCATAGGCATTCACAACATTAGTGCTTCCAGAAGCTACACCACTAGGGCCATTGGCCATGACAGTGATAGAGCTGCAAGGTTATTAAAAAAATTATGCAAACTGTATCGTCCTGCATTTAAGAGTCCTGCTAATAGATAAAAAAGAATAGAACTGCAAAAGACAGTCCAATTGCTGACAGTGCTCACCTTGCTGCCGGAGTTGTTTCTTTATGTTTGGTTTCCAGAGAGGTTGGTAAGGATGGACCAGCACCCTTTTCTGCAACTTGACCAGTTCCATTGTCCCTTCCAGTGGCTGAATTTTTGCCACCACTTGCATCTGGCAAGCAGCACACAGAAGAAAATTATTAAGCAAATAAATGGTCTTAGAATGTCATAATTTCTTTTCCCTGACAAAAGCAACAAATTATGTCCCATTAAACTTTAGTTCAGTAATCAAGACTATCTTTTTGTATCACGACAACTCCAAACTGAAATATTTTCCAAAAAAGCACGACCACAGCAACACCACCTAAGAACTATCCAAAGCGACTGGTAGAGAACACATTCAAGTCAAAACTCACCAACATTTTCTTAGAGAACCAAATATAAGTTAAAACAAAACTGAGCAGAGAAGCACTGTTTCACACGCCTTCCCAAAAAGAGTTGTCATCTGCTAGTGCTAATCAAAGCTGACTATGAGGACAGTACAAGCAAACGAAAGTAAATGCAGGACAATCAACACTTTAATTTTCAGATGGCAGAATACAGCCCAGCAATGATAATTTTTATTATAGGAACAGTATTGTATTGATTCGAAATAGTAACTAAATGTTGATAAGGTTATCCATCAGGGACCAAAACAAAAGTTTCCTTTGAGAAAAACTAACTTTCCTCAGTGGTATGCGTGTATAAACTAGTTGGAAAACACCAGGACATCAAGGAGAAAGAAAAAGCCCCACTGCATAGGGAAGCAAAAACAGACCCAAAGCGGATAATTGTGAAAATGTTGTGCTTTTGTTTACCGTGTGATGGGTAGCGAGGGGAGAAATTCACCCGGCCACCCCTACTTCCCCTTCCCTGTGAGCCAGGCCTCCACCGAGATTCTGTGGGCTCTCTGTTGTTCACATTCTGTGACAATAAAGAGAATACAGAAGATTAAATCCGAATCTGAAGAAGGAAAAGAGCAAATATTCATCATATCCTCAATGTGTTAGTTAGCAGATTGCAACCAGGAAAAGATGAGATACCGGAAAAGGAACCCCAAAAGAAAAGAAAAATCTATATAATGCATATGAAAATTTACAGCACTAGAACTTCAAAGCTCTTTACAGCATACAATTATCAAATTTACAGCCAGCACCTCATCTAATTTTATCCTCACAAACATTTTTGGCCAAATGTATTTTACCATGATGAAGAACAGACGTATAGACATTAAAAATACATTAACTTGCTTCAAACAAAAACACACCTGATCATATGAAATGGATCAGATGCCCTAAAATGCACAATATGCAAACTTAGAAAAACATCAACTTATGACACCCCCCCCCCAAAAAAAAAAAATAACTAACCTCTTTTCTCTTGTCACGTTTCCTTTTCACCTCATGAAATGGATCTGTAAAACCACACATATAAACTACTGATCTTGGTTCAAGAAGAGAGAAAAAAGAAAAATAATAAACGGGGACAAAAGAAGTAAAGAAAAAATTATAAAACATGCGTCAATTACACAAACAGAAAATATCATAAACACAAATGCCAAATGTCAACCAGAAAATAGTATAATGAAGCAATTTGATAGCCACAAAACAATGACTGATAATAAGAGAAGCAAATCTTTAAGCAACATCACGGTATCTTTAGTAAGTTGCCGTTACCTAAGTAGATCATAATATGATATCAATTCCGTATGTGATACCGTGTTGAAGCCTTGTAAGAAAGTCTGAGAACCAATCATTTCAAACTCATCATTATGGGTCACAGAAACCACACTAAAACTAACAAAGCGCAGTGAAATAGTTAAACCAATCACCAAATTACAATTTTCTCTGAGCCACCAAGACAGAGACTATTTCTTACAGACACACAAAGTGAATATTTCCCTCACTATCAAATACCAACAGGTGCACCAACATAGACACATAATCAGCCTAAGTCCAATTATAAGTTCAAATTTCAGCAACTCTCAGAATGACCTATACCAAATTCCCGTCATATGGATATCATACATTGAAGACCTAAATTTCATTTAACAATCAGAAACCCGAAAATCACATTTAATCGAATCCAACAAAATATCGATTGACCACCTTCCAAAAACCAGAGAGAGTTACAGAATAGGGAAAAAAAAAAAGAATTTCAACACAAAGACCAAAATAACCTCTTTTTTCCCCCTTTTTCTTTAACAGTTAAGATAACCCATCTGAAGTAACAGAAGTGTGAAATTCTAAAACCCATAAAAACAAACCAAAAATTCTTCCAAACAAAATAAGGTTAAAAAAGCCAAAAAAAAAAAATTCAGGGGGCACAAGCATAATCGTATAAACAAATCTAACACAGCCCTACAATGAATTAAGTACATCAAATGCAAAAGAAAAAACATCGAAGCAAAATCAACAAAAAAACCACTAAATCCCCACTTCACCAAAAACCTAACTAGGAAAAATCCCGAAAAAGCCAGATGAGTAAACAAAGAGCTGAAACCACGGATCACAGAAAAGGACCACAAGAAATCAAGAATTCAAGATGAACCCACATACAAAAAAAGAACAGGGAAGCTAAAAATACCCTGAAAGAGGAGTCTTTGAGCAGTTTCATTAGGATCCATAGAACATTCTCTAAGCATTGCATAAATCTCATCTTCACTGTGATTGCCCGTGATCTCCTTTATATTTTGGATCATCTTCTTCAAGTTGTTCGGAATTGAAACCCTAGAAGACGACGACGACGACGACGACGACCCACTTCCGCTCATCTTCACTCACTCCACTCACAAACCCACAAAACTCAAACCCAAAACAAAAATTTTAAAAGCCCTTCTTCTCCTTTCTCTCTTTAATTAATGTATTCGTCAAGAGATTAACTGTTTGTTTGTCTCTCGCCTCCCCTCTCTGTTTTGTTATTTTTGATGGGCATGTTACGTTTGACGTCGTTGTGTTATTATTTTAAAAGCGAAGAAGAGAAATGAAAAGAAAAATTAGAGAGAAATGAAAGAGCATAAGAAGTGAAAAATTTGTTTTTGAATTCGATGATCTATCGATGTCAATATGGGAACGTAGTGTGATTTTAGAGTGTAGGGGCTTTTTGGTTTTTCCCCTTTTTTTTTTTTTTTGGGTTTCCATAACAAAATCGTGTTTGTTTTCCCTTTTCTTTTTTTGTTTTTTTTCAGTTTGGGTTTTTAACATTTACAG
The DNA here is from genome assembly GCA_030449905.1 of Luvunga scandens. NCBI lineage: Eukaryota > Viridiplantae > Streptophyta > Magnoliopsida > Sapindales > Rutaceae > Luvunga > Luvunga scandens. Next base: position 4,613,691 of record JASUUG010000442.1, on the reverse strand, counting down.
AGTACAAACATGTTGAGCATGCGCTGTAAGAAAGAACTAGGGTTGGTGGGGCCCACCGCGGGTAACCTTTCGTGATCTTTTCCGCATCTTTTATTTCTATATCCTCCGCCGGTGATTACTTGCTTAGGAAGTCATTGAATCCAACGGTCCATGATACGGCAACGGTGAGCGATCGGACACGTGGTGCTATTTTGTAACGCCTGATAATACTAGTACTGCGGCGCCAAGTGGTGGTCTCAATGTCATGTAACGATGCAGATTGTGTAACGCCTGATGATCGTATTAATATTGACAGCGCCAAATGAAAGTGTCAAACTGTCACTACCACGTGACAATAAAGAGCGCACCATGTATATTCCTCACGTAAATTCACTAATGTGTAAGTTTTTCCTTTTCCTTTTTTTTTTTTTTTTTGTATATTTAGCAAGAACCATTTGTGACATTGAATTCAAAGGTCAACGATATTAGTGACGGGGGAGTGATTCTACATGTGTGCTATTTTCCAATTGTCTTGCGACCATTGTCGACGGAGCTACGCAGTAGTGATGCTGTGTTGCTCAGCGGAAATCCGCCGAATCATTTTGCTCATTTAATATATTTTCATATGTTCAAAATATCACTTGTAACTCAAAGGGGGGGTAAAAAAAAAAAAGCATTTGAATTTTTTATTATTATTGTCTTTTAACTCGTTCCGGCACTTAAAAATTATTGCATGTTCTCGGACAAGGTACAACAAGTTTTTAACTTTTTGGTCACTAGAGAGAGTTATTAGTATTGTCTTTAAAATATTTTTAAATAATTGATTGAATTAAATTCTAAATGAAGTGTCTTACCCATGCAAGACTTAGAGACACATGGTGCGGCGTGTTAATAATTGCTTGGTAAATCAAAATGTACGTACAGTACTTTGAAATGCATGCATAATAGGTTTTTTTTAAAAAAAAAATTTATCGTGCTTAAAAGGATTAAGATTTGAAAATGTTTTTAAAAAAGTATTAAAAATAGAGAATGTGGTGAAATGATACCCTGCTCTGGAAGTTCACAAGAAAACTGAAAACCAACCCATCATTGTAGACTTTTTAATATGGGATTGACTTCATAAACCATATGATTAGTTGAATAAATCTGCCGTTTGACTAAACTACTTTCATAAATTGTTTAAAATCTAATCTTGCACGTCTTCGTAATTAACTGTTCCATAATTATTATTACATGATACACGAAAAAAATGCAGGCCATGATAATATTTACTCCGGTATATGGATATATAAATCATTGACATAATTCACAAAAAAACATTAAGTGGCTGCGGTGCCATTTGGCAGATGTGATTCTAAAAGGAGCTAAGATAAAAGCACTTTAATAATATTGAATAAATTAACTTTAGAAAGTAATGCAACTTGATATGTAATAATGTAATGTTCATATTGTCACGAGCGTGGAGTGTAATCAATGACCAAACATCCTCTAATTCGAATATATTTACAAGGTATGCTATGCTTGTGTCTGGGCAAAAACAAAACACACACACACACACACACGTATATATTTGGCAAAGCATTATATTGATTATGTCCAGTGAGTCGAACGGTTATGTTTCAATGCCATGTTCTGGCGTTTAATTGCTGGTGTAAAACAAGTTCTAAATTTAAAATTTGAGTTCAACCCACCACCATATGATATTGTGTGAGGAATTATCATATTTGACTTGTTAGGCTTTGACTTAATATTAATATCGTTCTAGTCTTTCAATCAATTTCGCAAGACATTAGTATAATCAAGGTATCGTTTACTTTTTGAATTAGAGTGAGAATCTTGAGAAGTGAGAAATTTGATATTAAGAGTGTAGAGTGTAAGTGAAAATAATTTATTTACTTAGACTAGAACGAGAGCGTGGATAATTGATCAGAATCTCAATTATATATTTACTTTATCTTAAAATGAGAGTGAATTACTTCAAATTACAATTTTACCCCCATGCAAAGAGTATGTAGCTTTTAAAATAGAAAATGTATAAGAAAATATATTCGTATAATAACCTATTCATTTTAATTTAATTATATAAAATAATCATAATTATTAATATTTATTATGATGTCAATAAAAAAATTTTATGAATTTTATTTTAATTATTTGAAACTAAAATCATTGAAAATGCATTCTTAATTTCGTCCGAAACTTTGCCTTTGTAAAGTATTAATCTATTAATTTAAGTTTTTATGTCAAATAATTTCACTAACGCAGAAAGGTTTAATTGTGACTATTTTACATATTCGTCCCAGTCAAACCAATTTCAAATCTATTTTCTCATCAGTCTCATGGATCGGTTCGATCAATCCCACGTAAACCCCCGATTTGTTTGAAACTAAATTAGCTGTTGGACAATGCTCTAGTACATGGGTCTTGGCCCACATTCCTGGAAACTAAGCCCAAATCAAAACCTAACCCAGCCCTCTAGTCTACTTTTCTGAAAAAAAAATAAATAAATAAACGTAATAAAATAAATGGCCCAGGTTTTCCCTTATTGAAGCATGAAATCTGGTAAGCAACTGTATTATGATTCAGTAATTCTCCATTTTCGGAGAATGATATTGAATTTTTTTTCATGTGATTCCATAATCCATATATAATTATAAATACAGCTTCTATTTAAATTTTTGTTTCAAGAAAATTTAAGTTTGCCACCAGTATTATGATGCTTAAATTATGTTTGTCAAAATGCTGCAATGGAATTTCACTTCGTAATGTATAAAAATATACAAAAATGGGCATGTGGGTAATTAGAATTTGGAACCCATTCCTATAACCTGCAGAATAGTTGTTAGAATTGTTCAATTACTAATTTTATCTCAGAATCTGAGTATGAACTTACTTGCTGTGAAGTGCAGGTAGTTGTTTTTTTTTTCAAATTTTAAAAGCAAAAGCAAGATCATAGTGTAGATTCTTGTTCTGTCTCCGTCATGTTTGGGGTTGGTCAGAGATTGTTTTTAGTTCAAAGAAGGTTGCATACGTTGTCTCGTGATGGCCCATCGGAAAACTTGAGGAAAAGGGTTGCTGAGTTGGAAAAAATGAGGAAGAGGAAGAATGTGAAGAAGAATGATGTGTTTGTTGAGGTACCAGAATCGAAATCGTTTCTTGACACGGCTTCTTTGCCAATGTTTCTCACTGTTGCTGCAGTCGCACTCTTTGCTAAGCTTCTCATGATGGTAATCTAATATCCTATTATAATCATTTCTTGTCCTGTCTTTATATTAGATATTACTTAGTGTTGTACATAAGATATTAGTTCATTTGTTGTTGTGGTTTTGTAGTTTCTTTTCTGTCAATCAAATTTCTTCTTCAGTGCAGTGTCACTTTTATTTTATAGTTTCCTGGGTGAACAATATGCTGTGCGTGTTTTGCAGTATGATGACTCAAAATCCCAAGAAATGATTGAGCGCAAAATAAAGAATGCTCCCCTTGGCCAAGGCACGATGAGGATGCTGACTCATGAGGAGTGGGAAGAATTTCAAGAAGTGAGGCCAAGGACTCCTTTTGAATCCAAGCTTGGTCGTCCAAATGCCAAAATAAGAACTGGAGAACCACTGCATATGGTTAGACTCTCAATTCTCTTAGTACTTAATTTTCATTGTTAGGTACATATGAATTTACTTTGTCCTGGTCTGGCCAATACTACTAGCACTTACGACAGTCCTACCATATTTGGTGATTCCATATCTGAGTTTACTTTGTCCTGATCTGGCCAATACTACATCACTTATGATAGGCCTTTCCTCATTCGGTGATCCTTTCTATATTGCATGGTCAGCAAATAGGAGCCTGAGCACTTATCAAGTTACAGTAGATGTTTAGGAATTATAAAATCTTATATTTGCTCCAAGATGCTAATTGGAAGAATGCAGAGGCTTCAGCTTTTTCATTGGATGTCCTACTGTTCCCAAATTTCCTAGGATTGGTACTTGTTTCTGAATTATGCTACTTGTTTTTAAATAATTTATCATCAGCTGATTATGTAGCTTCTTAAGACTTTAGATTGTCAAATGCAGTTATGGTACTGGGATATTAATTGCTTTTGATGTACTGCTCTTTAGGATACCATATGGTTCCTACAAAGTTTTGCTCAATGCATGCTTCAATCTTACATACGTTTCTTATTCATGATCTATGCTTAGTTCCTTCTTCTTCTTCTAGATGATTATTTATGGACAAATTTGAATGCCATGACCCTTCTAATTGCTAGAAAAAGGTTGGGGGTTGGGGCGGCCGGGGGGTGGAGTGGGTGGGACCCATACCATGAATTTTGATTATTTCTTCTGTTCTTGTTTTGCAATGCTATTTATATTCTAAAGCCTCCTCGGTCTGTGAGAACACAGACACTGTCTAAATTTTTTTCTAATTGGGGTAAAATATTGCTTGTAAAATGTAGCACTCTCTGATGCCAAAAGATTCAGTGTGGTTCTGACTCTGGACAATTGATGCAATAACCTAGACTTAAATATGCATGCATTTTTCTTTGTGTTCGATCTCGTGTTCCTAACTCTTTCTCCATTTCAATTTGACATCATGGACGAAGTATTCATTGAGTAATTCTTATATTTTATTAGCTTTGCTCTTATTGAGACTTTATTATTTTATGTCATTCTGATATAATTTAATTTAATTGTTTTCAAATTTTATTTCTTACCCGTTTTTTGCGGCTTGCAAAACACTATCTTTCCTGCTCCAGATTAAGAGCTGGAAGTTAGGTAGTCAATAAATATATGTTGCAAATTGCAGAGCTTGTCTTTCATCTTCATTGTGTATGTATTCTTGTTCTGAGCATTAGGGATAAAAAGAAAAAAAAACAACTCGTCTCAAAATTGTGAAATACTAAATCTGGTCTTGTAGCTACCCGACTGTGGTGCATTTGATACAAAATTTTCATGCTGCGTAACTTAGTAATTTGGATCAGTTGGATCTTTAAAAGTTTATTGTCAATAAAAGATTAACTTTGTGTCTCAAGATCCATGTACTTGATCTTATTCATCTTATTCCATGTCCTGCTTTCAAGAAGAAACAAAACACGCTTTGTTCTCTAGATTGCCACTCGAAGTCTTGCATGTGTAAGCTTGATGTTCATATAATATACCTTTTATCCGCAGGGGGATTTGAAGGATTGGACGATTGATGTGCTCACAGATGCACTGACACGAGCCGAAGAATGTGCTAGACGCAATTCTTAGTGTTTGATGTACAAAAATCAATCTGCAGCAGTACATATATTATTATGCATCTTCTACCTCTGAAACACATAATCATCTAACTCTCATTGTCACATTGATTTGTTCCAAAAATTAGAATGAACAAATGTCTGTATAAAAAATCAATGTATTGAATTGAAGAATGATATCAGGTAAAAAGAACACTGATTTTACTCTTCTATTTGTCTTCATGAGTTTATGTAACTTCGATTCTTCTTCTATGCATTCGGTCTTCATGTGATGCAGTGCAGCCGTAAAATTCCGACTTGTAAGAAAAGGTACAATTTACATTACAAATTCTGATACAATTTGCTTCACAATCGAAGCAGTTTCCTTCTAGAAGATGATTCTGCCGTTTAATTCAATCTTGGCAGATTTCTGAGCATCAATCATGATAAGCATTTCCTTCAATAAGAACCTTCTAATGATCGTCCATACTTCGTGATGTGGCATCAGAAACTCTCTTTGCCAAAAACGGCAGTGTTTTCGGTTTGATTTGATTTCATATTAATGAATTCAGTCTAAAACTTCTCCCATTTACGTTGAAAACCCAAAACAAAACAGAAAGTTCTCTCAACTTCGGCCGCATAAGATAACCCCACGTGCCAGTCCACAAGACGTCCCGCATTCCGCCACTTGTCGTCTGCTCACCGCTCACGTGACAGATGCTTTGTTAGCACGCCAGAGTACTTACATTTCTCTACACGTAGCAGCTCCGTTACACTTTCAGTGCCTGTAAAATATACACAATCCCAAAATTACCCAGGAAACTGGAGAAGCTGACCCTTTCGAAGCTCATTTAATGGTGGCAAATTGTTGTCGTTTCATCCATAAACTTTTATTCCCATCAACTTTATATTTTTAAACGATAGCAATGGTGTCACACTCGAGGAGTGTTGTTTGTTCTCTACTTTCATCATGACGTGCTGGACTGCTTTTTGATTTCCCGTCTATGTAAGACAGATAAAACATACAATCTTTGGCGTCGGTTCAAACGGTAAATTTGAGCCTTTGTTTAGGGTTAAAGTTTCTATGTTTTAATTAATTCTTTTCTTAGAATGATAGTGTTCTTATGATCACTTAATACTACTGATCTATAAATTTTATATATATATAAAAAAAAACAAGGGTGTTTTCTGAGAGGATTGTTCGTTGTAGAGGTAGATTTTTTTGTAGTTTTTTGATAATATTAACTGGGTGCTGGTTGCTGGTTTCTGGTTGCATCGTGGGCTTATGGCCATTTGATCATCTTTGAATTGTGAAAAATACTGATTTTTTTTTTGTTCGATGTATCAGGGTGAAAATCTGATTATGTTGTGCCCCAATCATGTTAATTTTTTGTGAATTTTATTGGAGGGTGGTCTTGGATCATACAAAATTCTGATTTTTCTTCTATTTTTTGAAAAATATGGGCAAGGGAAGGTACATATAAGCAATTTAAAGTCCAAATTTGCCTGGTATTTTGTTTATGGAGCTGTGAAATTTTTTGGTTCTTCTTTGTATGACTCTTAAAGTTGGTCTGCATGTCTCTCATTTGGTCTTCTTTTTGCTATATAATCTTTTTTTCACCAATCCAAAGTGGCATTATGTTGCTGATTCGATTTCTTCAGTTTTAGGTCATTATTTTGTTTCTTCTGAAAAAAGACCCCATAAAAAATTACAGAGACATTCACAATGGGGGATTCTGCCGGAAGCTCGTTTGATCCAGCAGAATTAACTGAGAAAGGCAGTGGAATATATGGGATTGTGGGTGCTGCTTTTGTTGCTTTACTCATTCCTCTATTGTTATCCATGATGTTAGCAAGAAAGAAGAAGGTAAAACAAAGAGGAGTTCCAGTTGAAGTCGGTGGTGAGGCAGGTTATGCAATTCGCAATGCTCAGATGCCTGAGTTGGTTGAAGTTCCTTGGAAAGGGGCCTCAACCATGGCCGCACTGTTTGAACAGTCTTGCAAAAGCCATCCACAAGATCGATTTCTTGGGAAAAGAAAGCTACTTGGTAAGGACTTTGTAACCGCTAGTGACGGCAGGAAGTTTGAGAAGCTACATTTGGGGGATTATGACTGGCAGACTTATGGGGAGGTATTTGATCGTGCTTGCAGCTTTGCATCTGGACTTGTTAACTTTGGTCACAACATGGACACCCGGGCTGCTATTTTAGCTGAAACTTGTGCAGAGTGGTTCATTGCCTTTCAGGTATTGCTAGCATATGTCAATTCCATAGATTTCTTGTTTGCTGTTGATAAAGTATTGAGTACATCAGCGACACTGAAATCTGATACTTTTGGATTTCAGGGATGCTTTAGGCAAAGCATAACCGTTGTTACTATATATTCTTCTCTTGGTGAGGATGCTCTTATTCACTCACTTAATGAGGTGGGAAAATAACTTCTTATCTTTTTATGAATTAGCTAGGATTGCAGATCATTCTGTATATGGTCCATTGTAACGTGGATTATGTATAATTCTCACTCATAGCTTTAAATATTGACAGACACAAGTGACAACGTTGATCTGCGACTCTAAGCAGTTGAAAAAGTTGTCTGCTGTAAGCTCAAGTTTGAAAACTATCAAGAATGTCATTTACTTTGAAGCTGATGGAAATGAAAAGGATTCTGGAGTCTCTGGAGGTATTACCAATTGGACAGTTTCATCATTTTCTGAAGTTGAGAAACTCGGGAAAAGAAGTCCTGTTGATCCAAGCCTACCTTCCCAAAATGGCGTTGCCTTCATCATGTATACAAGTGGCAGTACAGGCCTGCCCAAGGTTATACCATGTCTTTTATGTTCATTTTTTTTTAATGCATTTGGAAGATACTGGCAGACCAAGAACAAGTGAACCTTAATGTATCTTGACATTAATGTAGTAGTGAAATTATGAGTTATTTTCTTTACTGCAATTCAAATATTTGGTTTATGTATTTGCATGCCAAATTCCTAATACTAGGTCGAAGATAAATTAATTTGAAGATTATTATCATTTATCTTGACTTTTGTGCTTTTCCGGTGACTATTGAAACTTTTGTTGGTACTCCCTCATTCCGCAAGTATCATTAATGCCTTACTAACATTGTGCTATGTGAAACAATTAGGGCGTCATGATTACTCACGGAAACATTGTAGCCACTGCAGCAGCAATTAAGACTGTGATTCCAAATCTGGGACGGAGTGACGTGTACTTGGCATACTTGCCACTAGCCCATGTTCTTGAACTAGCAGCTGAGGTATGTCCATATTTGTGTTTTTCTTTATACATGGAACAAGATTGTTTTAACCTTTTGTGGTTGTCCAGTCCATCATGTTGTCTGCAGGTTGTGCAATTGGCTATGGTTCTACGTTGACCATGACGGATACTTCTAGTAAAATAAAGAAAGGAACCAAGGGAGATGTTTCTGTGTTAAAGCCAACTCTAATGGCAGCAGTTCCCGCTATTTTCGATCGTGTTCGAGGAGGAGTTGTGAAAAAGGTGTTAAGTCACAACACATTTGATTGTCTTGGACATGAATATGGTTTTATGGCATCTGATGTTGGTGCATCTGTGTACATTGAAGACATCAGTTAACTAATCTATTTTCTTCAATGATTGCTATGTCTCCTCCAGGTTGAGGAGAAGGGAGGGCTTACCAAGAATCTTTTCAATATTGTATACAAGCGTCGACTGGCAGCTGTAGAAGGAAGCTGGTTTGGTGCTTGGGGTTTGGAGAGAATGTTGTGGGATGCCATTGTCTTCAAAAGAGTACGTGCTGTACTTGGAGGTCGCATTCGATTTATGATTTCTGGTGGAGCTCCTTTATCCGGGGATTCTCAGAGGTTTATTAACATTTGCATGGGGTAATAACTCTCATCTTGAATCTGCTGATGTAAATCCATGCCATTCTTTCCTTCTTTTCTTTATCTAGCATTCACAGTTTAAGTTGATTTTTTTTTAATTAGGGCTCCAATAGGTCAAGCCTATGGCTTGACAGAAACTTGCGCCGGAGCTACATTTTCTGAGTGGGATGACCCATCTGTGGGCCGTGTGGGCCCCCCCGTTCCTTGTTGCTACATTAAGGTGTGCCTCATTTATACTCATTAGGGAAAGCTTAATTTGGCATTAATAATGCTGTCACAAATGTCTATGTAAAGAGAATTACTCAGATCATATTATGTGTTGAGCTCAGTCTGCATAATTCCCACCGACCACTATCCGACAAACAATAACATTATAAGATTTAAGCATTAATAGTTGCTAAAGTTAGTAAAATTTCCAAAGCTAATTCATAAAAGACATGCTATCTTATATTTTATTTGGAATTAATGATAATATAGCAAAGATGTAAGATGTATTAGAATTGGCCCTTTGTTATTGCAGCTAATTTCCTGGGACGAAGGAGGATATAAGACTTCTGACAAACCAATGCCTCGAGGAGAGGTTGTTGTAGGTGGATTCAATGTGACAGCTGGTTACTTTAACAATCCAGGAAAAACTAGCGACGTGTACAAGGTAAACTTTCACTGTGTATGGATGCTTTGCTTTGCCTCTATGCGAGTTGTCATAAGACGTTGGAAACATGAAAATTGATCTATAGTGTATAAATACTGACCATCAAGACCTGTTACATGCTGCAGGTTGATGAAAGGGGTATGCGCTGGTTTTATACCGGTGACATTGGACAAGTTTACCCCGATGGATGTCTTGAAATTATTGATAGGAAGAAGGATATTGTCAAACTTCAACATGGAGAGTATATCTCCCTTGGGAAGGTGCCTTCATAACTTCATGTAGAATTTCTATGTTTGAAATACCTTGTGACTGTGTTTGTTTGCATTTTGTGCACATTATCTAGTTTAATGATGGGATTGCAGGTTGAGGCAGCAGTCATTTCAAGCGACTATGTTGATAATATCATGATACATGCAGATCCCTTCCACAACTACTGTGTTGCCCTTGTAGTTCCATCACATAAGGCTTTGGAGAAATGGGCCCGTGAAGCTGGCATCAGGTACCAAGATCTTTCAGAGTTGTGTAACAAAGCTGAGGCTGTCAATGAGGTTCAACAAGCACTTTCCAAGGTCTGCCACTTTTGCTTACATCATCTACTTGGGCATGCATTTGATGATTTCATGTGCATAAAAAGCTGTTCGATTTTATGCCACATGCTGAGATGTAAAAGGCTAGTACACTAGTGAGTCACACAGAATTTTTCCTGTCACGGAGAGATAAAATCACTTTATGCCTGCAGGTAGCAAGAGCTGCAAAACTCGACAAGTTTGAGATTCCTGCAAAGATTAAGTTGATGCCAGAACCCTGGACACCTGAGTCTGGATTGGTTACTGCTGCTTTGAAGATAAAGAGGGAACAACTCAGGGCTAAGTTTAAGGATGATCTCCAAATGTTGTATCAGTAATAAATGATGCATTTCCCTTTGTTGCCTAGTCATGGCACATATTTGCAAGTTGCTACTTTTAAGTTTGTGAATTTTTTTGTCTGTAGAATGTGATTTTCTAACAAATTGGTGTCTATCTTTCTACTTGAAATTCAAGTTTTATGTTTGGGTGCTGAACCGTGCTGGCCTGAATTTCTAGCAACCTATTTGTCATACTCCAAGAATAACTGCTGTTGAGTAGTATAACTTGAGAGATTGAAACTTTGGTGTAGTTGTGTTACTTAAGTCCTGCACGTCGTATGAATGCATGCTAAGTGCAGCTGGGTATGAACTGTTTGACCTTTTCACCCTTTTGACTGCTTAAAAGTTCTGTGTAACAAAGCACTGGCTGGGTATGGAAAGGATAGACCTCTAGTTATATGACGAAGAAAACTTCTAGGAAGGTTGTAGCCAGTCCCATGTTTAGTGGAAGCTTGAATAAAACTTGAGGGATAGAAATTTTTAAAACTAAGAATCACTAGAAGTTAACGTCCTGTAAAGTTTATTTGAAATTGATGCCGTCAATAACACGAACTATATATGTTTTTTTTCCTTCCCCGAGAAGATACTGAAATGAAGTACTTTTGTCTATGGTTCATTTCTTCCCTGTTTCTTCTTTTCCCATGCTGTATGCATCCTGATCTTTTTCCTATGCTGCATCGTTCTTCCATAATCTCCTCTACATTAAAATGGAGTTTTTCAGCTGTACCAGTTGTTTGTTGATATACAACAGAGTATGAATAACTCGTGATCTATTCTTGCTCCAATGATGTTTCGCTAACCGAAACTGGCATTTCTGATAGCGGTGGCCGAAGAAACAGATACAGAGAAGGACCCAAAAATGGCACCAATGTTATGGGAAGAAGCCAAGAACCTTTGTGATACCTACAAAGAGATCGAGTACCTGAATGTCATACCACAAGTACTAATATTGAAGCAAAATGAAGTACACATGCCCCATTCAGAGAAATCTTACCACTTCCGAGCAGTGATATCATTGTAAACCCAAAAAGGAGCAAATGCAGATAGCAGAGTAAAATCAATGCTTGTAATGTGAATCTGCAACGTAGAGGTTCAAATGTGTGTGTAAGTTCATGTTATGTTGAAGCATAAACTAGTACAATCACGAATATTGCAACTTGCAACTTAAAAGCAATATAACACCACAGTCCACAGAAACATAATCAAAGGGAAGATAGAGTAAACTAGGGGTAAAGTGAACCACATTTGTAACCTAATCATATTAAACCAAAGAGCAAAAATGCGCACAAATACAGGCACGTGAAACAAAGATATGAGGACGCTTACGAGTTTGCTTTCCCTAAAGTACTGGAGAAACTCCTTCCAGACACCGCTGCCGGCAAAACTTGCATAAAGGATTAAACCCAGTCCTGCTGCAAGTGATATCTGATATGTATTGGAGTCAGATTCTATTTTTCCAAAGAGAATACTTCCAAATACATTGTATTTCTTAGTGATACCTATTGGAAATTCAATTCCCTGTGGATTTGTGGAATCAATTTTATTGTTACTTGTCATTAAAATTTTTAAGTCGTATTTATGTAGAGCTTGCTTGGCAAATTCATGCATAGGACCACATTCTTACTCAGATTCATGCTTATGTCAATTTTAAGAAGTCATCAGATTTTTAAACAAGTGCATAGATCCTTCATTACAGGAGAAATGGTAAATTCCTTACCCCAGCAGTTAATTTTGATTCCAGGAAATTCAGAGGCCATTTGTTTAGCTCAGTTTCTTCAACGGGAGGAGGTGGTGGCCTCCAAAGAACAAAATAGGGTAGAAGAACATATGCACCGCCAAAAAATGAGAGTACAAGAAATGGCCAGACAGGAATACTGGATTTTGAGCTGCGAGGTACAAGAATGAATAAGTCAAACTAACTGAATTCAGTCTAATTTTCAAGCTGTTCTCACAGAAACCAGTCAATCCACTACACTTTAATTGCTGCTGCATGCAAGGAACAGAGGCAAATCCTCAAGCTATTCAACGAAGTTCAACACTATCAATATATTATTTCTCATGTTGCTGCTAGTCAATTTTGCATTCACACAAAATAAAAGCATAACAAATAAGCATACGAAGTAAATTCAACAGATTCTTGCTGAAGACTCAGCATTTTCCTTATGGAACAATGCGGCAAAAAGACACTGATTCTTACAATGTCAACTGAACTTAGGATTTCACACAAACAAGTTACAGAGTTCATACAATAATATGAAGAACAAAGATGAAGAACTGGAAGGGACCTTCTACCGGTTGGAAGCAGTAACATGCTATACACTAAAGGCCACAAACCCATGATGTACCAGAGAGACACAAGCACTTTATTCATTACAAAGCCATCATCTCCCCTCAAGTTCAGAAGCTTTTCCAGAAAATACATGTCCCTTGACTGCAAGTTCATGTCAAGTCGATTCCAACAGTTATAGCCCATATATTGTCTTAACCTCATCAAAGATACCAAACAAAATATAGCCGTTTAAAGAAATGCATGCACAAAAAGAACCAAATATAAGCTATAAAAGATAAAACATAGGCCAATCCATACCGGGGTTTGATTAGGAGCAAGGTTGAAAGCATAGTACATGAGTCCACCCCACAAGACAAAAAGCAAAATTGAGGTTGTCCAATCCCTTCCCTCTTGAACATCGTCTTTGCTCTTCAACTCTGAAGACTCTTTGTCATCCAAAACTGGGTCTTTGGAATTTTGAGAGTCCAAGATACTGTGACATTTTCGGAGAAGAGCCCTTTTGTGAATTGGGAAAACTGAGGGTTTGAGGTTGTGGGGTTGAAGCAAAGCAGAGAACTTTAAGGTGGTTGTCCTGTTGGGAAAGGCAAAGTTGATACCTTTCAGGTTTTGGATTTGAGTTTTGAATTTTGGTCTTGAGCGTGGAACTGATATGAAGTTGCAAGAGATGAGGACTGTGTTGGCTAACATGTTTTGCTGCAAAGATAGAGTCTTTTGCACTTGTAATGGCTCTTATTAGTCAAGGATCCGCCTAAGTTGCAACCTTTGTAAGTTACGACAGCTTTTGTCTTCCTTAGGATCCGTTTAAGTTGCGACTCTCGTAAGGTACGACAGCTTTTGTCTTTTCTCATTTCATTATTATAAAATTTTCCTGAACTCCTTATATTCCGTTTTATATTATTGAAACTCTTAGGGTACCCCTACAATTTTTAATCATTTATTTTTATTAAAATCACAATCAAGGGCCTCACTTTCAACCTATTTTTATAAAGAATTAAGGGATTTAAGATAGACGGTAAAGCTATAGAGTTAGATTTTTAATTTTTCTTTTTCTTAAAGTCTCTAAAAGGTCATTGAATTTGAAAGATTGAAATTGTTATAGAAAATAACAAGTTGGCAATAGATTATGATTTTATCACTGTTAGCTGTAGAATTAAATTCGTGAATATTATTTAAATTTATTTTAAGAAAATTTTCAAGTAGGCAAGAGCTTTATTATGGATAAAATGTATTTTCAAGTTAAATGTGTGTCCAGAAAATATAATATAGTAGCCCACCGTTTAACTAAATTACAAAACTTTTTTAACTAAATCAAATTCGTGAATATTATTTAAATTTATTTTAAGAGAATTTTCAAGTAGGTAGGAACTTTATTATGGATAAAATGTATTTTCAAGTTAAATATGTGTCCAAAAATTATAACATAGTAGCCCACCATTTAACTAAATTACAAAACTTTTATAGTTAGCCCCCTGTTTGAAATAAAATACCATTTTCATTTAAAAAAAAGTCCTAAATTTTGCCAGTTTATTCATATTTTTTTTAGGAAACTTTTTTTTTTCCGCACAAATAGTTTTATAGTTACTTTAACATTTAAAAAAATCAATGTAGGTCTACCATTGTAAATAAAACTTCTAATTTGCAACCGCTGGGCACTGTAGGACTCTCATTAAACATTTTATAAACTACGTTCGTAATTGTGTTTTCATTAAGAATAAGGATCTACATGTTATTACTCTCTATTCATGACTGCAAATCCGACGCCGTTTCCTCGTGGTTAACTGTCAAAAACGACCGCTATCATCGACCTCACGGCCCTCGCAGATTCTCTATTCATTTTCTAATAGATAAGGCGTTTCTCTCTCTCACAAAGCCATGGCCGAATCTTCTAGAACGTTCCACACTATACTTCTCCCTTCATTGTCGGATCTCCACAAAGCACACTCTCACGCTGCCTTCACAGCTTTCCCGCGCAAAAGATACGGGCACCGAATAATAGTTCACTGCTCAGTTTCAACAACAAACGACGCGTTTAGCACCAAAACTACAGTGACACAGAACACGATTCCGTGGGGATGTGACATAGAGTCATTGGAAAATGCATCAAACCTTCAAAAATGGCTGTCTGATTCAGGCCTTCCGCCGCAGAAAATGGCCATACAAAAGGTTGATGTGGGAGAGCGCGGTTTAGTTGCTTTAAAAAATATTAGGAAGGGCGAGAAGTTGCTGTTTGTGCCTCCCTCTCTTGTTATCACCGCTGACTCGGTAAAGTTCTTTCTACTCCTCCTTTTAAAACATGGAGTAAACTGTTAGCTGGATACTCGGTCATGATTTTCATTCTTTGATCGTGCGTGTTAGTTAGTGTGTGCTGTGGTGAATATGGCATTAGGGTATGCTTGAAATTGAAGAGCTGTGGCTTTTAAGTGACAATTGCTATGAAATGGAAGTGGTTGGTTAACTTTAGCTGCTAAGTAAATGGAGTTGTTTACTGAACATTTTGGCTATTGTGCTTCAAAACTAAGCAAATTAAATCATGATTTGGTACATTAGCAATTTGAGAAAAAGCAAATTACATTTTTTGCAATTAATGAAACCTGTGATGGTTCAACTGATTTTGTGCTACAGATTAAGATTTGTGTTTTCATAACTTACTGAAGCTTAAGATTTGTGTTTTCATATAATGCATAGAGCAAATCATCTTGTGAATCAGTTCATCATCTAGTTATGATGACTGTAGTTCTCTAGTTATGAGATCTTTTCTTATTTTTCTGCTTTAGTGATTCTTCAAAGTTATTCTGCTGTCTATGTATAATGTTGGACTTTGTGGGGGTGATAACTTCTCTCTCTCTCCGTGGCATTTTGGATGATAGAAATGGAGTTGTCCGGAGGCTGGTGAAGTGTTGAAACAGTGTTCTGTCCCAGATTGGCCATTGCTTGCGACATATTTGATTAGTGAAGCAAGTTTCAAAAAATCTTCAAGATGGAGCAATTACATCTCAGCCTTACCCCGACAGCCATATTCTCTTTTGTACTGGTAAGTTTCTGTTCTTCAATTCTGGTTCATATGTTGTTATTAAAGAGTTTTTTCTTATACCAAAGAAAGGGACTACTCTCAGTTCTTCCCCTACAGCCTCTTTATGTCATTTCAGGACTCGTGCCGAACTAGATAGGTACTTGGAAGCATCACAGATTAGAGAACGGGCAATTGAGAGGATTACCAATGTGATTGGAACGTATGACTTTTTCAGCCCTTTTTTTTGCTTCATGCATCTACATCAGTTTGTATTTTCATTTTAGCGCAATTCTGGTAATTCACTATTAATTATTAAACTATCCCTGTCCCTCCTTGTGCAGATACAATGATTTGAGGCTCAGGATATTTTCCAAGTATCCTTATCTATTCCCTGAAGAGGTACTTATTCTATTTACCAACTGATATTCTTAAATGTTGTTTTGAAGCATATCTTTTTTCAGACCAGCTGCTGGTAGTAGAAATATTCTATTTATTATCTTTTGAATTTTCTTAACAACTAACAAATATTTCGGCCACTTTTTTTTTTTGGTTCCTTGTCTATACTCATAATTATTAACAAGGGAAAAACTATGATTTGATCAATATAGTCCCTCATTTAAGTTTATGAACATTCTGTATTACGGACAGTATCCAGAGTTCCATAAACAATTAATTGCGTTGCTGCTATTTACCCATAACCATCTCTAGTTTGATGTTGCTTCCTGTATGGATCACAGGTATTCAATATGGAAACTTTCAAATGGTCATTTGGCATTCTTTTCTCACGCTTAGTAAGTGAGCTTATTTGAGACATCAAGGTTACTTTGCTGCTTGGTTCTTCTTCGTGGAGTGAAACTATAATATGGTGTTTAGAGATCACATGGAAAAGATTTGGATTAGGGTTGTAAATAAACACGGAAAAGTTTTATCTCAGAAATTCATATTCAAATTGACTTCCATTAAGAATTTAGTCATATGCCGACTTCAGATCTGTACTTAACCACCCCCACAACACAGGTTCGGTTACCATCAATGGACGGAAGGGTTGCCTTGGTTCCCTGGGCAGATATGCTGAATCACAGTTGTGAGGTCTGTTTACAGATTAGTCTCTTTCTGAGACATTTATCATTTAAAATCTGTGCTGGTAGGAACATTTTTGATTTCTAACTAAGTCAGAATAATCTTTATGGGATGTAGGCAGAGACATTTTTGGATTATGATAAATCATCACAAGGAGTTGTGTTTACAACCGATCGGCAATATCAGCCAGGTGAGCAGGTAAAGAATATTTAGATATCCCAAATAATCATATTTTCGTGTCATTTTAGAAAAAGGGACTCATTCCCACTCTCCCAAGCATATTATATATTGCCTAGGCTTGTGTGGATCATTAGCTTGTGTAGATATAATCTTCTTCAGTGCATTTACGGTGATACAGTTGGGTAGAATGTTAATTTATTTCAACAACTTGTTGCATCAATTAACGCAGGTTTTTATATCATATGGCAAGAAATCTAGTGGAGAGCTTTTGTTATCATACGGATTTGTTCCAAGGGAGGGCACCAATCCCAGTGATTCAGTAGAGTTGCCTTTATCACTTAAGAAATCAGATAAATGCTATAAAGAGAAGTTAGAAGTTCTGAGGAAGTATGGATTGTCAGCGTGAGTACCTGATGGATTTGCTCTGTTAGTTGGTTGCTCCAAAACCTATCTTATATCATGAATGATGAGTATTATCAAATTTTAGTCAAGATAAGGATTAAATAGATTCATTGTCAATCCCGTTATAATTGACGTCGGCCTTTAGTTTGTGATCCAAGTCTCTATCTCCCAATGAAACTTCAACCATATACCATAATTCCCTTCTTTTATGATGCTTTATCTTTTCTTACTTCATTTTAGAAACTGATGAATGCGAGAATGTAATTTCCATGGGCAGATCTGAGTGTTTTCCCATACAAATCACTGGATGGCCATTAGAGTTAATGGCATATG
The DNA here is from genome assembly GCA_030449905.1 of Luvunga scandens. Classification (NCBI taxonomy): domain Eukaryota; kingdom Viridiplantae; phylum Streptophyta; class Magnoliopsida; order Sapindales; family Rutaceae; genus Luvunga; species Luvunga scandens. Next base: position 4,595,772 of record JASUUG010000442.1, on the reverse strand, counting down.
CTTATCTAGTGGTCAGCCCTCCAAGCATGAAGGGGAAATTTGAAGAGGTTCGACACTTCTAGATTTATTTTCTTAAGTCTCAGAATTTTTCACAAATATCATATAACATATCTGAAATATCTTTTAATCAGATGGCTGCTGCAGCATCAAATAAAACAACCTCGAAGAAGAATATAAAATACCCTCAAATTGATGAACAGGCATTACAATTCATATTGGACAGCTGTGAATCAAGCATATCTAAGTACTCTAGGTTCTTGCAGGTAAAGGAACGTCTTCAACTGACTTATGACTCTGTACTTCATTCAGAAAACTTCTTTACTGTATTATAACATGTCAGAATTGGGGAACTTTCAGGCAAGTGGATCGATGGATTTGGATACAACATCTCCAAAGCAACTCAACCGAAGAGTGTTTCTTAAACAGCTAGCTGTGGACTTGTGTACAAGTGAGCGGAGAATATTATTTCGTGCACAATATGTAAGGATACTTTACTGATCTTTTGCCCTTTTTCAAATCACGATTTATTTAAGCTGCATCATTAGTACTTCAGATTGTACTAGCTCATGCATTATAATCTTTACATACGCATTCATATGCCATGCAAAATGTTCAATATTAGTGATTGAATGTTGCTTATATGACTGGTGTTGCAGATACTGAGGAGAAGACTAAGAGATATAAGAAGTGGAGAACTTAAAGCTCTAAGACTATTTGACAATTTCATAAATCTTTTTAAATGAATGCTTTGAGATGGAAATCTGTCCATACCATTGCCTAACGCGAGCAACAAAGCTGTGTCTCATGCTGCACATTTGATGCGGTGTTTATGTGACTTGTGCTTTTGAGGCTACATAGTATATGGCCCAATAAGGGCCATTGGGCTTTCCAGCCATGTTCCTATCTTCTACTATTTTTGTTTTTCTCTGGCCAAAATGTTGTTATTGCAATAATATGTTCCAAGTTAAATATTCATAGCCATAAATTTTAAAAAAGGAAGATTGTTCTAAATATCAAAATAGTTATGTTTACCACCGAAGCAGTTTTCTTTATTTTTTTTTAAAAGCACTCAAGTAGTTACAAGTATTCCTCTAAAAAAAGGGTAAATACATATGTCTCAGAAAAATATAACCAAGTGAAAATCTCTATCATAGAAATAATTTTGATAATTTAATCAAAGTAATTGATGCATATAATGTCACGTCTCATAACATCCCAGTAATTTTGTTACAACTTGCAAAGTGCAAAGTGCAAAACAATCACTTTGTCTACCATAGGTATTAAATATTATAGATAAATAAAGAATAGAAAATTTTCAACTAAAAACAAAGTATTAAATGGTACTTTATTGTTGGCTATTATTTAGCTTTTTTCTTAATTCGTTAATAATGCAACATACACCTATATTTATAGGATACAAATGGGAAGGGAGGTATCCTCCTTTCCAACGTGAGACTTAAGTGGTGAAGTCAATAGTTTACAATAACCCTTTAAATTCACCACTTTAACCATGCACAACTTTCAAGATAAGATGTCGTATTGAACGTTCTTAATAATGATTTGTTAAAACTTTACCAATAAAATCTAGTGAGACAAAGCTTAGTCAAAGGAAAAGAGTATAGTGCATATTTGTCTAATATAGCTGTAAAATCCTTCTCTCTAAAATATGTTGCATTGATGAAATCTCCTCTAAAAAATCATATACCAAATTAATTTATTGAGTCAATGTGTGCCTACTGTGGACTAACTTCTCAAATATTGATGTGAGTAAAGCTTTGGTAAAATATCAACAAAATTATTATTAGAGCATATATGTTTGACATCAATTTTCTTGTCTTGCTAAAGCTCATGAATGTATAAGAACCTTAGTGAGATATACTTGGTTTTATCTCTTTTGATGAATCCTCTTCTAATTTGAGTAATAGAAGCAGCATTGTGTTCATATATAATAGTTGAAATACACGTTGTGGAAGTGTAATTATACATGTTGTGAATATGATGGATAATAAGCTACTAGAGGTGGCAAAACAAATAATTGAATCGAATTTCGAATTGAATTTTAAACGAATTAGGTTAAAACTTTACTCATTTGGATTGATTCAGATTCAATTCCTTTAATAAACAAATATTCAGTTTGATTCATTTTATTTATTTAGTAGAATTAATAAACTAACTAAATAGAATTTGCATTCATTTACTAATCATTTATCCTACAATAAACAAACCTACAATGAATTGAATTAAATATAAATTCATTTACAAAAAATTAAGTAAAAAAATCCAAAACGTAATATTAAAATAGACAATCATCCAAACACTAAATTACAAGTTCTTACAATGCAAATAACAATAATTAAAATTCAAAGTATGAATCGAAGTTATTTCTTTAATTCAAATAAAAAAAAAAGAAGAGGAAAATGAAGTGAAATGTGCAAATTTGGCAAATGATGTGAAATTAAAAAGGGATGATTGACAACAAGACAAGGAGATTAGAAAGAGATAAAGATGGAGTGGCAGCACAATGATAAAGGTAAAGAAGAGCGCAAATATCAATACTAGCATCAATATTGGGATTGTAGCCAAGATTGAGGGATCGTATATCACTATTATTGCTACTGCTATTGCACCTATCTCTCCTTTCCCACTATTATCAACCAATCCCTTATTCTGTTGTTATTGCACCCATCGACATGGGAATCATAAACGCTGTTGTTATGGCCCAACTTCAATACTTCGATCTTTGATCTAGTAACAGTGGTAAATTGGCAATTTAATGGTGGTGCGATGATGACTGGACTTGGATGACAGGATCATACTTCATATTTTGGTGGCTCGGTTTGATGGTAATGATGGTGGGACGATAATAGATTTTGTGATGAGGCCCTTGCAAATTTGTGGTTGTTGCGACAATGGTGCTAACAATAAGGATTGTGCTATAGGACAATAATGAAAGTTGGTTTGGACTATGTAGTATAATGGAAAACTAGAAGCAAAACCATAAACAAAACCAAGAATAAAGGTGTTGAAAAACTTTAATATTACCTTGGATTTGGTTGTGATCCATATGAAAATAAAAGATGAACAAGCGTTTGAGCTGATAGATTAACCAGTAATATAGCTTGAGATTAAGAGAAAATTACAAAAAGAAACCACATTGATCATGAGAATTGAGAAGAAAGGACAGAGAGAACTCAAAGAAAAGAAAAGAACTAGGGTCATCTACCCTAATTTTTTGTTTCATTATATGTTTTGTCTTATTATCATTTATATTTATTATATTAACCTTCAAACTTTTAAATTTTTTCATTTATATTTAAGGATAAATAAGTAATTTAATTAAATAAATAATAAATTAATTTTAAATGAATGGTTAACCAAATACACTCTCTACTTGCTTTATGTAATACAAGGACCTATAGGTGATTAGAAGAGGTGGCAATAAAAGTTTGTTTAATCGGTAGCCATGAAATTGTCATGCTGTTATAAGTGAAAATATATCTTATTTGCGAACAAGCTTTGTGGGGAGTAGAGAGGTAGCTTGCATTTGCCTAACCAATAAAATTAGGATTCTTCGTTGGCTCACTTGAATAAAATAATTCCAAGTCTGTTGTTCTATAAAGATATCAAAAGATATGTTTAATGTCATTCAAATGTCATTGTATTAGTATAAAGTTAAATCTCATCAACAAGTTCACAAAGAATACAATGTTTGATCTATGTGTATTGAGCTTGGTATAAAGGAAGATTAAAATACTGAATAGCCATAAGAGTGCTTAGCGGATGAACATTATCCATATTGAAATGCTTTAAAAAAATTTTCATCATAGGCAGATTGATTGATAAGCATTTCGTTTGTTTTATACTCAATCTACAGATCAAGACAATATTGTGTTTTCCCTATATCTTTTATTTCAAATTCTCTCTTTAAATATTCAATAGTTTTAGGAGCTCTTCGAAAATTCTAATTAAGTTCATGTCAGCAACATAAACTGCTATAATTGCAAATATAGATTCAGATTTTCTAGTCAATACACATGGGTAAATAAAATATAGATTGTGATCCTTTAATTTATATGCTACAAGCGTTTTGAATCTTTCAAAGATTTTCATGTAAATATTAATATTAAGTAACTCATACAAATATGCAGTTACTACATCCACGAGATGCATGTCAAGTTTTTTTGAGATTGATAAACTAATTAGAAATAGAGAAACAATGACATTCATCAGTAGAGAATACCAATTTTTATAATTAATGCCAAGTCTTGTGAGAAACCTTATGTACCTAGCTACACTTTGTATTTAGTCATTTAATTATGTTCATTACGTTTTCTCACAAATTTCCATTCGTATTCAATGAGTTTGACATCTTCACGTGTTTAGATTACGGTCCAAAACCTTCATGTTTAGCTAGAGAAATTAATTCTACTTGAATTGCTTTTTCTATTGTGGCAAATCATGTATTTTTATGCATTTATCGATAGTTTAAGGCTTAAAATCATTTTTAGCTATTGTGAATGAAAGTATATTGTCATTGTTTATTTCATTGCGATTCACATTTTCCTTATATAAGCATTATTTATAGATTTTTTTTCAATTTTGTTTTTCTTCAACAACTTCTTTAGGGACCATTAGTTTATCTAAAACTGGTGATTTAGATAATATAGGTACGTTTATAACTCAAGCATTATTTTTAACAGAATCTTAGTCTTTCATTCTCCTCTTTTAGGGAATATTGTCTTTAGAACTAAGTAGTTTACTATATTTCTGATGTGTAACAGATAACTCATTAGCTACTTTTATACTTAATTGCTCAGCAAGAACAATCACCTAAGATGGTGTATTAGCAGCTAAAATATGCGATTTGATTACTTTTGTAATACATCCAATAATTAATTTACAATTTGCTGCAAAAGTAGACAAATAAAACCTAACGATATATGACCTGCAATTATATCTTTCAAATCATCATTTTTCGTACTTCATTTTCTAATTGATTAATACAAGGATCCAAATGAATGAAGTGGAAACTTTTCTAGAAAGTTCATGCCTCACTTCAGGAGCTATTCCATCCCTTAATAATAGAAAAATTATATCATCAACGTGACAATCCACAAAACATGCGGTAAAAAGATCACCCATCAAAGGTTTAAGATATCTAATAATTAAAGATCAGTTAAATCTAACAATCCAACATAAATCCCTAAATGATTTTAAGGTCACATTTTTGTGCACTGAAGGGGTGATATAGGAATATGCATAGAACAATCAAAAGTGTGTAGATGGGAAATGTTAGGTTATTGACCAAATATAAGTTATGATGAAAAATATCAATGATAAGCATTGAGTTTTAGATGGACTAATACCATAGAATGTAAAATAGCATAACCCATGTAGATTTTGGTAATTTTATATGCGTAAATAAAGTTTTCACAATTATCTATAATGTTTAATCAATGATTCTACAAATCTATTTTGTGTTTATACATGTGAAATTGAATGTTGAATATCAATCCTAACTAATGTATTAATAGTCATCAAATGTCTTAAATGTGAACTCATTAGCATTGTTTAAATGTATGGCTTTGATTGGATGGAAATTATGCATTAATCTTATAATTAGGGAAGCAATTTTGCAAATGCAACATTGTGTGTGGACAATCAACAAACTTGTAACCATCTTATAGATGCCTCAATCAAAATCATAAAGTATATATCTCTTTGAACTCTTTGTAAAAACAATGGAAATTCATAACCAACCTTAGGAGTCCAATGATAAATTTTCATCGTAAGCAAGTAGTATAAACAATATCATTAGACAATAGAATATTCTAGTCCTTTAATAGATACTTTTTAGAATTTTCAAGAAATTTACGCATTATTATAGACCTTGGGTGTCAATGTAATTATGTTACAACATTAATATTTTTGAATCTGTGAACTTCTACTTCATTATAGCATAGATCTCAATAGCGTTTATAATTATGTAATACAATCCTAAAGAAAATGTTAAAAGCTTTTCTGATAAGTATTGCTTTCTTGAGATACTTTTAATAGTGTAAAGATTTTTCCCATTATTTTCATTTGAAGTCTCAATATGATATCCGTTTCGGTGGATATCTTAAAGCTCAATAGATTTTTTTTAAAATCTTGCTAAATATAAAGTATTTTGGATTATTAGTTTTGTTCCACTACTAACACATTTAAGCTTTTCTAGAGCCTTCTATTAAGCTTACAGACCAAGATAACCTTCAAGAAATTTTATTTCTAAAAAGAATTTTTTATCTTGAAGAATAATGTGTGTGGTTGCACTATCAACCAAGCATACATCCCCAACTTTCATTTTCAAAATAGATAATTTATTTATAAAACCCAAAATCTTATATTAAACAAAAAGTTTATATTAGACATCAAGATTAGATATAAGCAATGAGTATATTTGATAAAACAATAAAAAAAAAATACAAAAGTTAACATATTACTAACTTAATAATTATAGGATGATAGTGAGAGCTTTAATTAGTGTGGACATTTCCATTACCAATTAAATAATTGATTTTTTTTATCCTAATCCTTTAAAGAAATTAGAGACATCAAGATGAGTGTAATCAATATGATCTGAGTTGTCGACTAAATTATTCTTAATCTTTCCTTTGCTTTTTTTATACATTTGGTAAAGGTCTAATAAATATTTATCTATATGGCAGGTGCATGATCAATGTTCTTTTCCTTCAGATTGATAACAAATTTCTTCATTATCATTTTTAATATTTTTATTTTCAAATATTTTTATTTTCTAGGCCATTATCCTTATTATGTTTTTGATAAATGTTGCATTTCTAATGACATCTATTTTTGTTGTTTTGTTGTCCTGAGTGTGTATGATCACCACGGAATAATAAGTTAATAACTATAACCTCTCTTACCTCTTAATTACATCCATTAGTGATGCATGTATTTGCATTCACTTTTGGGAATGATCGAGAACAAATTAGATGTAATTCATGATTAATTAGAAGCTCATTATTTTGTTCAGCAATCAAAAGAGATGTTATCAAATCAGAATATTTTTTGTATTGACACTCTCGATATCATTTTTTAAGGACAACATTTAATGCATGAAATGTAGAGATTATCTTTTAAAATCATAATTGAAAACTTCAGGTTTTGACTTTAAAGAGATTAAAAGTTTAGATTCTCATCACCTTATTTGTGTTACAAACTTCAGGGTACAACAATAGTATTCAAAGATAAATATATGCAATGACAAATATTAATTTATTAAGATTAAAATAATTTGATAGGCTGTTAAACTAGTCACATAAGTAAAAATTAAACCAACAATATTACTAAAATAATAATAATATAAGTGGTATCATAAAAGAGCCATATAAATTAAAATTGTTATAAATAATTAAATTAACGATATAATAAACTAACAATACAAAAACATAATAATGGAGCATAAAAGATATAAGTATAAATAGCCACAAATAGTAAAAATTAAACGGCTCACGTCAAATCAACTATTGTAAATATGTATGATAATTAATATTATAATGAGTTTTTATTTTACTCTTATAAGTTTTCGGTTTTTTTTTTTCAATACCTTTTATATTATTTTACTTTTTATTGACAAGTTTTAGGTGTAGTCTATAAAATTTATGTTTATTTTATAATTAATATTGATTTATAAGTTTTATGTTACATTTATAAGTTTTAGTTGTGTTTACCAACAATACACTAATTTATCACTATATTATTAATTTAGTTATTTTGCTTTATATTTACTAGTCTCTTATTACATTTAAATAATTTATATTTTATTTTACATTTAATATTGATTTACAAGTTTTACATTACATTGGTATTTTTTTTTATCAATAACATACTAATTTATTACTCTAATGTTAATTTACTTGTTTTATCTCCTATTTGCAAGTTGTGTGCTTCATTTACTTAATTTATGTTTTATTTTGCTCTTAATATTGATTTACAAGTTTTACCTTATATTTGTAAGTTTTTATTTTGGTTACCAATGATATGCCAATGTAATTGTTTATCTTTAATTTATAATTATTATATTCCATTTAATTAATTTATGTTTTATTTTACACTTAATATTGGTTTATAAATTTTATATTATATTTGTAAGCTTTTATTTTGTTTAACAATTATACACCAATTTACTATTGTTATGCTAATTTACTCGTTTTACTTTACATTTATAATTCCTTTATTCCATTTATATAATACATGTTTTATTTTAGACATATGTGATTTTTTATTTTTTAGAAATTTCAATAAATCTAAATTAGTTTGAATTCTAAACAGAGTGGAATATATAAATCTGAATGGTATGCTTGTTTTTTTATTTGAATTTCTAAAAATAAGTTTTAAGTTATTTGTTAAAACTAGTACTATTACTTTTGTGCCTAACAGAAAATGAAATCTCAATAAATATATGTTGAGTACTTGAAAGTGCGTATTTATAATGGAGAAAATCATCATTTTACACTCCAAGTCTCACTAACATCCCTATTTTTATGTCTTTAAGTCCCTTGTAATTTAATTATGTATGTTTTATTTTAATTAAGTATTTTATGTATTTTAGGGGATATCATGGTCATTTCACAATGAACGAGAGATCATATGGAAAAACGGATAACGCTTTTGAACTTAGGACAGTCGAAAACCTTAGGAGAAGCATAAAAAGATAAATGCTGATGTTCACATATACGGTACTATTCACACATACTGATTTATTGATTGATATATACGATCGTACGCGACATCTTTATTCATAAGACTTTATTCACACCTGCATCTTTGTATCTTGACGTGTAAGACGCATTTGCGATGACGTGGCGGCATTTGATTGGACGAATGATGTGGCATTGACTGATGATGTGGCGTTGACTGATGATGTGGTGTTGACTGATGACGTGTCACGATCTTATTGGACAAAAAATGTTGACCGGTGACGTGGCAGAATGTTAGTGGACCGAAAAAACGTGTGTACGGTACATGCATATACACAGAATAACAGCCCTGATGATGTGTTCCATCCAATAGGAACTTGCCACGTGGCGCAATCATGAGTGTCCAAATTGTTTTAATCCGATGGCCATGATTTACTCAGTGTATTTATAAAAAGGGGGCTCCCCCCTAATTTGACACCCCTGAATCCATTTTTGAGCTCAAATTTTTGTAATTCCATTTCCATCTTGTATTTTCTACGTATTTTAATAAAATTCTCATTTTATCTCTAGTTCAATTATGAGTGGCTAATTTCCTTTCAAGCTTGGCTTGAAGGTGAAGTCTCAACATGCTCCATGGGCTTAATTTGGTAAATTTGCTTTTCCTTCCCCTTTAATTTATGTGATTGTTTTGACTTTTCGTAGACAAATAGTAATAATCTTGTCTGAATATCGGCTGGAATAACCGCCTCCCTAGGCAATGTTATTACTATTTGGCACGGGAAGCCCTTAGCATCATATATATTAAAGTGTGGTTATGAGGAGTGGAAAATCCCCCTTCATGATTTAATTGGTACGAATAATGAATGTTAAACCGATGGTGCATGTTGAGTACAGATCCGGAGATCCAAGCATTTCATTTTAATAGTTTATTCCCACCGCTTTAATTTAAATTAATTGATAGCCTACATCATTCTTATTATAAATCCAATCATCCACTAAGAAAATTAATTATACAAGCAATTAAAATCAACCTCTTCGTGGGATCGACACTCGTCACCATTGATCTATTCTACAATAGATTTGTGCACTTGCGAGTTCAATAAAATTTGCACAACAAGTTTTTGGCGCCGTTGCCGGGGAGGTAAGTATTTTAATTCGTATAATTTTTTTTATTTTTTTATTTCTTTTTTTCTTTTGATTAGTTGTTTCCTTGTAATATTTTATTTTTTTATTATTAAAAAAAAAAGTGAATTTACATTCTGAAGTAGATATTATTTTCTTTTCTTTTCTTTTCTTCTTTAAATTTCTGTAATTTAATTTTCATGTTATTATTTTTTTTATTTTATTAAATCGGCAGGTTCAACCGTCTATTAATTTATTTTAATTTGTTTCACGTATTTTCTTTTCTATATCTAGCGCTTGAGTTGTTTTCATAGCAAAATTGTAACAGTGTGATAAGGTTAGTATCACAATTTCTTCTTCTTCTTTATTTTTATTAATTTTGTTACCATTTTTTTCTTTGCATGCATTGTCGTAGGTCACAATTACCGAATCTTGAGCCTATAGACTTTGAATTAGAAAAAACACTTCGCACACATAAGCACGTTACAATTAAAAATAAATTTGAAATAGATCTGCAACCAGCACCACAAGAGAGGCCATTTAAGGACTACTTCAATCCCTTAGCTAACTTGAGCACATCATACATAAGATACCCAAATGTAGCTGCTAGGAGTTTTGAATTAAAACCTAATGTGCTAAATTGTCTCCCAACATTCTATGGCCTAAAAAATGAAGATCCATATAATCATCTGAATGATTTTCATGCTATTTGTCAAACTTTTAAATATGAGAATTTTTCAGATGATGATGTTAAGCTTAGATTATTCCTATTTTCTTTAAAGGATAAAGCTCGTTCATGGTTCAATGCATTGCCTGCTAATAGCATTACATCATGGGAACAAATGGTAACAAAATTTTTGAATAAATATTTCCCAGTACATAAAACCAATGCTATTCGCAGGAAAATTTCAGAGTTTACCCAAAGAGAAGACGAGCAATTTTTCGAAGCATGGGAGCGATTCAATGGGCTACTCCTAAAGTATCCACATCATGGATATGAAAAATGGCACCAATGCCAATACTTTTTGGAGGGATTATTGCCGAATGTGCAAGAATGGCTAATGGCAACAAGTGGAGGAGAGCTAATGTCAAAAAGTGCATCAGAGATTTGGGATTTCTTCCAGCGACAAGCGGATAATTCCCAACAACGGAGTCATTCGCTTAGGAGTACTAGAAGAGTTAAGGGAGTGAATGAGGTTCACATTGGCGGGTCAAGTTCAGAAATTAAAGAAGTCAAAGACATAGTTAAAGGTTTTTCCCGTCAAATAGCATCGTTAACAGCTGCTAAATTAATGGAACCACATGACCAGGACTCATACTCAGATAAAGCCAATGCCATAGGTGTAATGAGAAAGCCATCAAACTACAACCCTTACTCTAACACATATAATCCTGGATGGAGAGACCACCCCAATTTTTTATGGTCTCAAGGATTCCAACAGAATGGACCAGCAGCTCCAGCTCGGCTCCTCCACCACGCAACCAATTCCTCAAAATCCTCAAGCCTCTCAACCACCATTTAGACCATACAATCAGAACCCAAACTATTCTTAACCTAGACCATGGGAGGATGCATTTTAGAATTTCAAGAATCTTACTTACTCCAAAATCGAGCAACAAAACCGCACCATTGATGAACTGCGAAATGAGATGAGAGTGGGTTTCAACTCACAAACCCAATCAGTTTCAAACCTTGAAAAAATGATGAGACAACTTGCTTCTTCAGTTCAAACCTTGGCAATGACTGTTGAGAAAGGAAAATTCCCAAGTCAACCAGTGCCTAATCCTAAAGGAGTGCATGAAGTAAGTACAAGTTTACCTCAGCAGCATGGAAAGGTCAAAGCCGTTATGACCTTGCGAAAACAAAAAGAAGTCGACAACAAAGTAGAGATGCCGGTACCAAAAACAACTCAAATTATACCGTTAAATGAAGAAGACTCATCATTAGAGGAGAAAGAAGAAACCAACCCACGAAAAATACGTTCCAAAAGCTCCATTTCCCCAGAGGTTAGCTTAAGCAAAGAAAGGAAAATCTACAAGTGAGATTTTTGAAATCTTTAAACAGGTAAGTGTTAACATCCCTTTGTTTGATGCTATAAAACAAGTGTCATCTTATGCCAAGTTTCTTAAAGACCTTTGTACTAAAAAGAGAAATATTCATGTTCAAAAGAATGCATTTTTAACAGAAAACGTGAGCTCTATACTCCAACACAAACTTCCTCTAAAATACAAAGACGCAAGCTCCCCCACTATCTCATGTAGTATAGGCAACCATACAATTGAGAATGCTTTGTTGGACTTAGGAGCTAGTGTAAATCTGTTACCTTACTCAGTATTTGTGAAACTTGGACTGAGAGAATTACACTCAATTCCAGTGGTGTTACAGCTTGCAGATCGGTCCATGAAAAAACCTTGTGGTATTGTGGAGGACGTGCTTATACAGGTAGATAAGTTTTATTTTCCTATTGATTTCATTGTAATTGACACTCAACCAGTCCAGGATTCAAGAAAACAGATCCCCATTATCTTAGGACGACCTTTATTGGCAACTGCCGATGATCACATTCAATGCAGGACTGGAAATATGCAGTTGTCCTTTGGCAATATGACGATGGAGCTAAATATCTTCAACATTGCCAAACAACCTCACAATGCAGATGATGAAATTGTTGATGTAGATTGGATAGAAGAATTAATTGATAATGCTTTTCTTTCAAACTTCAATGATGACCCTTTACAAACATATTTAACTCACTTTGGTTTGGATTTTGATATTGACATATCAGTAGATGAGGTTAACGCCTTACTCGATTCAGCACCATCCATAGACACTAACAAATGGAAGTCAAGAGTGGAACAACTAGCACCATCAGAGAAGAAACTTAGTACGTTATCATAATCACCACCACAACTCGAGCTCAAACCATTACCCAACACTTTGGAATATGCATTTTTGGGAGAAGAAAGCACTCTGCCAATAATCATTTCATCATCCCTGAATGAAGAACAAAAAGGTAAGTTGTTGGAAGTTTTGAAAGTGCATAAAGGAGCATTATGATGGACCATAGCTGACATAAAAGGTATAAACCCAGTGGACTGTATGCATTACATTCACTTTGATGAAAATGCTAAACCTACCAGGGAAATGCAACGTCGGTTAAACCCTAACATGAAAGAAGTTGTTAGAACTGAAGTCCTTAAACTATTAGACGCAGGTATCATTTACCCTATTTCTGATAGTTAATGGGTCAGTCCTGTGCAAGTTGTCCCCAAAACGTCAGGAGTCACAGTAGTTACCAATGCTGATAATGAATTAATACCTACTAGAGTAACTACAAGATGGCGTGTATGCATTGATTATAGAAAGTTGAATTCTGTCACACGTAAAGATCATTTTTCTCTACCATTTATTGATCAAATGCTTGATAGATTAGCAGGTTATGAATTTTATTGCTTTCTAGATGGCTACTCAGGATATAATCAGATTCCTATAGCACCAAAAAATCAAGAGAAAATCACTTTCACTTGCCCTTTTGGCACTTTTGCATATAGAAGAATGCCATTTAGATTATGTAATGCACCTGCTACATTTCAACGATGCATGTTAAGCATCTTTTCTGATATGGTTGAACGATTCCTTGAAATCTTTATGGATGATTTTTCTGTTTTTGGTGATTCATTTGATCAATGTTTACATCATCTAACACTAGTTCTGCAGAGATGCATAGAGAAGAATTTGGTTCTAAATTGGGAGAAATGCCATTTTATGGTAAAATAAGGTATTGTTCTTGGTCACATCATTTCGAGTGAAGGTATTGAGGTTGATAAGGCCAAGGTGGATCTTATTTCTAATCTTCCTCCACCTAAAACAGTCAGAGAAGTAAGATCTTTCCTTGGGCATGCGGGTTTTTACAGACGTTTCATTAAAGATTTTAGCAAAGTTTCTAGACCTTTATGCAATTTACTTGCTAATGATGTACTTTTTATCTTTAATGATTCCTGTCTTGTGGCATTTGAGAAACTAAAGCAATTGTTAACATCATCACCCATCATTCAGCCCCCAAATTAGAACTTACCATTTGAGCTTATGTGTGATGCATCTGATTATGCAGTAGGAGTAGTATTAGGACAAAGAGTTCATCGAATTCCCCATGTCATTTACTATGCTAGTATGACATTAAATTATGCACAATTGAACTATTCAACCACTGAAAAAGAAATACTAGCAGTGGTGTTTGCATTAGAGAAATTTCGATCTTATCTCATTGGTTGTAAAATAATTGTTTTCACAGATCATGCTGCTCTTAAATATCTTCTCACAAAGAAAGATACAAAAGCTAGACTAATTCATTGGGTGTTACTTTTACAGGAATTTAACTTTGAAATCAAGGATAAGAAGGGCACAGAAAATGTTGTTGCAGACCATCTCTCTCGTCTAAATTTTGATACAATTATAGAACCATTTCCATTAAATGAATCATTTCCAGATGAACAACTAATGAGTGTGGAAGTATTACCATGGTATTCTGATATAGTTAACTATCTTGTTACATGTAAACTTCCGAAGCATTGGACTAAGCAGGAAAAGGCCAAATTTTTTACAGAAATAAAGAATTTCTTCTGAGATGACCCCTATCTGTTCAAGTATTGTGCAGATCAAATTATCAGACGATGTGTCCTAGAAAATGAATTTCAAAATATCGTTTTATTCTGCCATGAACAAGCGTGTGAAGGCCATTTCAGTGCTAAGAAAACAACTACTAAAATATTACAATGTGGTTTCTATTGGCCAACTATATTTCGAGATGCTTATATTTTTTGTTCTTCATGTGATAGGTGTCAACGAATGGGGAGCATTACACGAAGGAACATGATGCCATTAAACCCAATTTTAATGGTTGAGATTTTTTATGTATGGAGTATTGACTTCATGGGACCCTTTCCCCTTTCTTTTGGCCATCAATACATATTGGTCGCTGTTGACTACCTATCGAAATGGGTAGAAGCAGTTCCGTGTAGAACCAATGATCACAAGGTGGTGATCAGATTTTTGAAAAGCAACATTATTTCACGCTTTGGATTCCCTCGAGCGATAATCAGTGATGGTGGAGCTCACTTTTGTAACAAATCATTCAAAGCTCTTTTGACAAAGTATTCCATTACTCACAAAGTGACGACCCCATATCATCCGTAAACCAATGGTCAAGTTGAGATCTCCAATCGAGAGATAAAACACATATTAGAAAAAACGGTGAGACCAGACAGAAAAGATTGGTCATTAAGACAGGATGATGTATTATGGGCATATAGAACAGCTTTCAAGACCCCGATTGGGATGTCACCCTATAGGCTAGCATATGGAAAAGCTTACCACCTACCTGTGGAACTCGAGCATCGTGCATACAGGGCCATTAAAAAATTCAACTTTGATATGCAGCAAGCTAGCTCAGAAAGAATATTACAGCTAGCAGAACTTGAAGAAATTCGTAATTATGCATACGAAAATGCCAAAATTTACAAACAACGAATGAAAGTCTTTCATGACAAGCACATTATGAGAAAATCTTTCACACCAGGTCAGAAAGTACTTTTATTCAATTCTCGCTTGCACCTATTCCTAGGTAAGTTACGCTCTCGATGGACTGGCCCCTTTATAGTTCATACTGTTTTTCCACATGGAGCAATTCAAATTAAGGATCCAAAGAACGGTGTAACTTTTAAGGTTAAGGTCAAAGATTAAAGTCATATCTAGAGTACCAACCACATGAAAATGACACCGAAATCGATTTGAGTGACTCGTCAAACATGAATTGAGACTTTTTCTTATTTATTTCTTCTTTTCGGTGATTTAAATTTGTGTGAAAGTGTGTTTATTTAATCATTCAATTTTCTTTTATCACTTCTAATCATGTATGCCTCAATTAGACAGATCCTCTTGAAACATCTCAGACAATTTCAACGTATACGATCTCATCTAAGAAGCCAGATACGATTTTGTAAAACACATCTTATTTGGAAGCTACAACCTCCAAAGTTGGTATCCCACGTTGAAGATCTAGAAAGAAAACTCAGAGGAATAGAAGATGTGATATATAACTTCCAATTAGAGTTTGAGGTTAAATCAATAAGAGGACGAATGTAAGTTCATTTTTCTTTTTATTTTGTGTTTTCTTATTTTGTTCACTTTCATGTTTGATTCGATTTTACAGATTTGATTTCCTTTATTTAGTGTGTTTTGATTTATTTTCCCGTATAAGTGGCGGATAACGGTACTCCGTGATAATCAAAGTCTGTTACTTCAGTTTCCAATAATAACTGATATTCTGAGAAGAAGGTATGGACAGAAACGCGATTCTAGTAAAACTTCACAAGCGATTTCCTTCACTTCCTCAGAATGCCCTCCTTACGATCTATAAAGCTCGGTCCGAACGCATGCGATTGCTTATGAGAAATAATATCCCTGCTGACATCCGTTGGTTAATCGAGACCAAAGTACGTTTGGCAGGTGAGTTGCCTCCTAAATTTATTGCATACATGCCTGGTTATGGTAAAGGAAATTACTCGAGAAAACGAAGAGCTGAAAAACTTCATGTTAATTGCCATAAGTGTGCCAGGATGAAATGCGATAAAAATCATTGTTCTTTAGGAATGATGTCTGATAACAAGGAAGATAAGATTCAATTCATTAGGGATGACTTGAATAAAGAGTCATTGGATGATGTCCTTTTGTCTCTTGAAATGCATCCCAGTGGATATGTAAAAAGAGCAATTCTCGTGTTATGACCATTATTTCAAAAAGAGCATGCACAATATAGTCTTGGGAATCTGACTATAAACGACTCTGTTTGCCAGTTTATAAGAAAACTGGATGGAAAGCCTATCCTCGACCTATAGAAGGCGTTCAAGCCGTTTCTGGACGTAAAACCAGAGGAAGATGTGAGCCACAATCACAACTACCTGTAAATATCCTTTTACTGTTGTTTTATTTTACTGTTGTTCTATTTCACTGTTGTTTTATCAATTGCATTATTGTCTTTAATAATTGAGTGCTTTTTCTTTTACTATTTCCTTTTTGACTCTCGAGCCATGTGCTTTACGCGTTAATTGACATAAACATGTTACCTCCTATACAGCTGTAAACAATTGTCACCAAGATCCTTGATATATGATCTTTTCTTTTTAGACTCACAAATTATTTTTGAAAAGCATCCCAATGGCAGCTACTCTTAATAAACAATTCAAGAACATTTGTGTGCTCTCTGGATTTAACTATGGCAAACATAAAGAGTTCGTTGAGGCAGCCATCGATCTTGGTCAACGCATAGCAGAAAGAAATTTGCATCTGGTTTATGGAGGAGGTGACCGATGGTTATCAAAACTAGTCTCAGAAGCTGTTTATCTCATAGAGAGCCAAGTGTTAGACATCATCCCAAGAAGTCTCAAACCATTGGGTTGTATGTCTGACTCACCAACTAGAGAAGAGTTAGTTGTCTCAGGTATGAAAGAAAGAATAACTGAAATGCTAAATCATGCTGATGCTTTTATTTTCCTACCAGGAGATCTTGCAACTCTAGAGGCACTAATCACATTAGCATTTTGGGCCCATCTAAACATTCATCAGAAACCCATCGGTTTGTTAAATGTCAATAACTTTTATGATGGCTTTATCGCATTTCTTGACCATGCAATAAAAAATCATTTCATCCCTTTCACAACGAAAAAAAATCTTTATTTGTGCTCATACTGCTAACGAGTTACTTGATCTGTTACAAGCTTATAGACCATAGCCAGATCCCAAGATCCTTGTGTTGGAATGGCCAACTAATGATGATAACAGTAGTCGTAGTAAGAAGTGCAAATTAGATTTAACTCTCCGCTTGTAAATATTTTCTTCTGTGATCCAACACTCAGGTGATGTCTTCTAAACCTTATTCTCTTTCAAACATTGAGGACAATGTTCCGTTCAGGTCGGGGGGAGGGAATAGTTGACAATTGTGGAATATCTCAATCTTGGTGTAGTTTTTTTTTTTTGTAGAAACTAACTGTGGCTAAATTTTTTAATCGAAGATGGCTGAATATGAAGTGTAGTAACCCTAGAAACACATCTTCTTATTATTAAAAAAAAAATTCAGACATTTCTTGCTTTGACAGTCATTTTAAGTGTGATTTTTCTAACTTCTTTTACCAACTAGTTTTTCTATGTCATTTTCAACATTCTGCATGCATAATTTTCATGATTAAAAATAGGTTTAGGGGTAGAATTTAAAAAAAATTTAAAAATATATATATATATATTTTGTGTGATCTTTTCATAATTAGATGACATGATAACTTTCAAATTTTAGTATTTGTATTATCTTTGGTCTTTAGTTATGTTACATCATGTTTGTTACTCTACATGTTTGAAATTCTATTTAGGCTACCCAAAAGGGGGGTGAATTGGGTATTTAAAAACTAAGCCAATAAAATTGCACGATATTAAAAACTAATGTCTTAATCAAAATTAAAAACAATAAATTCAACAATGCTCAAAATTAAAAAAAAAGGATAAGGGAAGAGAAATCAAACACTTGATTTTTACGTGGTTCGGCCAACCGTGCCTACGTCCACGCCTCCAAGCTCACCGGGCTTGAGAATTCCACTATGCAAGCCTCCAAGGCTTCAAAACACTTACACTTAACTTCCAAGGTGTCAATGGACCTTTATAATAAGAGATTAAATCCAATCTCTCAACTCAAGTGTTTTCCAACACTTACAATCACTCAATGATAGAGATTTAATAACAAATAATCTCTCACACACTCCAAATGATTACAATTGAAATTTTAATGTGTGAGGGAATGAAATGAAACACAATTGAAGCTCAAAGAAGATTGTTTCTCAGTAGGAAGCTCAAATATCAAATGTTGGATCGCTTTTGTTTGAATTTGATTGAGCCTTCTTATAGTTGGAGCTGAAAACTAGTCGTTATTGACTTTCTGAGCATAATCGGATCGCCGTTTGTCTCTACCGGTTAGCCGTTTTGACTTTTCAACTAGCAGTTATCCTTTGGTTCCAAATAAACGGTTTACCGTTTTCAATTATCGGATCACCGTTTATTTTCAGTAACCTGCAAAACAAATCTCGGCTCTCCGTTTTTGCTAAACGGTTCAAGAGTAGAAAACTTTTTCTTTACTGGAATTTATCGGTTAGCTGTTTTTGATTTAACGGTGCACCGTTAATTTTCAGAACATTTGAAACAAACTCAGCTCTCCGTTTTAGTTAAACGGTTCAAGACTAGAAAACTTTTCCTCACTGGAATTTATCGGTTAACCGTTATATTTAAACGGTTCACCGTTAACTTCGAGAACCTTAGCTTTCCGTTTGTGCTAAACGGTTCAAGCTTAAAAAACTTCTCATCACTGTAAATTATCGGTTCACCGTTTTCAACTAAACGGATCATCGTTAATTTTCAGTTTCATCATTTTGAAAAAGGTTTTGTTTCTTTTAAACAAATGTATGACTTTAAGAAGTTCATTTTAATAGCCCCAACATTTTAATCAATAACATATAATTTTTGTTATCATCAAAATCATTATTATAAGATTAACAATGTTGATGTTGGAGACAAATATAAGTTGCTTGAAAGAATGCACATGTCATAATAATTTCCAAGTGAGTTTTTGAGCATGTCATTTTTCTTGGAGAGTAACCCTTTTTGCCCATTTTTCATTCAGCTTAGCAGTTTATTACTTTATACATTATCTCCAAATTCTTAGTTAAAAAAAAAAAAACTAAAGTGTGTGTTGCCACATCTGAAGGTCCATCTAACTAGTAGATATGGAAGATTATTGAGAACCCTAAAAGATGACAGAAAGGCCATCTTTGGTCTGTTTGAGCCTTTCTAGCCAACCTTATTAATATGTATCCATAGTTAACCCCTTTGAGCCTTAAAAAAATAAAAAATAAAAATAAAGACTTTTTCTTTGGCAACCTATTATCTTGTCTCACTCCAATGTGGAGTGTCACCTTATATTTTGTATTTCTCACCACCCATTTAAGTTTGAAAATAGAGATGATTTTGCATTCACAAAAAAAAAAGGTGCTATGAAAAAAAGAGAAAAAGAAACAAAAGAAAAAAAATATGTATACAAATAAATAAATAAATAAATAATCAAGTGAAAAGCACCTTACAATCTCCAAAGTTCTCTATTTTTCAAACATATATTTTGTTTTTCCTATTATCCTTTCTTTGTTAGCCACGTCTCTAGCCTATGTTACGTCCTAATAAAAGTCAATCTTGATTTTAGGGAACTATAGTCTGAAATAGAAACTAGTTATATGGGTTGAAAAGATGTGGTAGTGCATATTAAAAAAAAAAAGGATGATGAATGTATTGGTTTGATTAACATTTTTAAATTAAAATCATACTATTTCTAAGCTGAGGGCATATTTTTGTCACCTTTGTGAGAGTGTGTGATATTACTTCTTTATTATTTTCACTCAATTTACCATTCACTGGAGTGATTATTTTTAGGTTTAATTTCTTTGTGAGAGTATCACTACTACCGATGAGATTTTGGGGTTTGATATGTCATTCTTGAAAGTGACTCAATTACTGAAGTTGTGACAAAGTTTTCTAAACTGATTCATGTGGAGAGTTGATGTGGGAATGCTATTTCTTTAGACTGTAGATAATGCTTATACTTTTGTTTGATTGTTATCATTAGTCTGAATAAATAAATAAAACTATTTAAAAAAAAACAAAAATTTTGTTTTAGTTTTGTTTTCGCTTAAATTGATAGGGACTAGCAACAAGCTAGTTGGGGGGTGTGTTGAGTACTTGAAAGTGCGTATTTATAATGGAGAAAATCATTATTTTACACTCCAAGTCTCACTAACATCCCTATTTTTATGTCTTTAAGTCCCTTGTAATTTAATTATGTATGTTTTATTTTAATTAAGTATTTTATGTATTTTAGGGGATATCATAGTCATTTCACAATGAACGAGAGATCAGATGGAAAAACGGATAGCGCTTTTGAACTCAGGACTGTCGAAAACCTTAGGAGAAGCATAAAAAGATAAATGCAATCGTCACATATACTCTGATCTTTTTCACACATACTGATGCGGTTGATATATACGATCATACACACAATCGCTTCATGATCTGTTTCACTGTTGTATCAGAGGCCGACGTGGCACCGCATGCGATAACGTGGCGGCATTTGATTGGACGAATGATGTGGCATTGACCGATTATGTGGCGTTGACTGATGATGTGGCGTTGACTGATGACGTGTCACGATCTTATTGGACAAAAAATGTTGACCGGTGACGTGGCAAAATGTTAGTGGACCGAAAAAACGTGTGTACGGTACATGCATATACACAGAATAACAGCTCTGATGATGTGTTCCATCCAATAGGAACTTGCCACGTGGCGCAATCATGAGTGTCCAAATTGTTTTAATCCGATGGCTATGATTTACTCAGTGTATCTATAAAAAGGAGGCTCCCCCCCTAATTTGAAACCCCTGAATCCATTTTTGAGCTCAAATTTTTGTAATTCCATTTCCATATTGTATTTTCTACGTATTTTAATAAAATTCTCATTTTACCCCTAGTTCAATTATGAGTGGCTAATTTCCTTTCAAGCTTAGGTTGAAGGTGAAGTCTCAACATGCTCCATGGGCTTAATTTGGTAAATTTGCTTTTCCTTCCCCTTTAATTTATGTGGTTGTTTTGACTTTTCATAGACATATAGTAATAATCTTGTCTGGATATCGGCTGGAATAAGCGACTCCCTAGGCAAGGTTATTACTATTTAGCACGGAAAGCCCTTAGTACTATATCTATTAAAGTGTGGTTCATGAGGAGTGGAAAATCCTCCTTCATGATTTAATTGGTACTAATAATGAATGTTAAGCCGATGGTGCATGTTGAGTACAGATCCGGAGATCCAAGTATTTTATTTTAATAGTTTATTCCCACCGCTTTAATTTAAATTAATTGATAGCCTACATCATTCTCATTATAAATCCAATCACTCACTAAGAAAATTAATTTAACAAGCAATTAAAATCAACCTCCTCGTGGGATCGACACTCGTCACCATTGATCTATTCTACAATAAATTCGTGCACTTGCAAGTTCAATAAAATTTGCACAACAATATAAGTAAGAGAGTATTTTATCATAACATAAATCATGTTAAAGTGAATATGACCCTTTAATATTTTAAATTAGAATATGTTAATCAATTTTATTGTATTTATGATGTTTATGTAAAAAAAAATCATAAAAATTATAAAAATAAATAATGCTAACTTGAAAAAAAATAAAAAGATAAAAATAACAATTATAATACTACATCATCACAAGTTACAAAGATGAATAGTAATACCAATTTGTAAGTTTTATTTAAGTAAAGATGAAAATAAATTAATTATTTAGGTATATTTTAAGTTGTAAAATATTTTTTTAATAATATCATTCAAACTTTTTAAATTAATTAAAGAACTAAAAAATTAGTTTAATAACTTAATGACTAAAAATTTTCATTGATTTAAAAAAATAAACAGGCCTAACAATTTAATTGATTGAAATTAAGTCAATTAAGCTGTTAAGTCGAAAAGACAACACTACCCAATGTTGATATATAAAATTTATGTTTAGTTTACATGTTTTATGTTTCACTTATATAAATTATGATTAACCACGGCATTATAAAAGTTTCAACTATAGTCAAAGGATCTGATAATTAAAAAGAAATTTGCACGATCATTTCTAAAATCAATAGGATCTATGTGATCATCACAACAAATGTTAGAATTTTAATGTCGTTTTCCCTTTACCGTATATATTCTAATAGTTCTTAGTGAATATTTAATCAAAATAAATATCATCTTATTTGGGATATTATCTTAAGTACATTGTGAATATGATAATACTCTTTCATAGACGACACTCCGTGTTGATCGTGACAAAAAGCTGTAAAAATTGAGAAAAGAAATGGTGCAGTAAATTTCGGCAACTCCTGAAGACTTATATTTGCAGAGACGTACGAAGGCTATACACTCTTTCTTGTATTTCCAAAGAAAAAAAACCGATCATGCAGCAACTTGTTTATTACGAATCAGGGCCACCGGTTCTTATGGTCAAATAATAAATAGCTTTTCACTTGGTGGGCAAGTAAAATGTGCTCGAATGCTTGACCGACTGTAATTTTACTCTGAGCACCAAGTAATTAAAGTCCGCGCATGCCGTAGCCAGTCAATTTTGCAAACGTAAAGTCGGGGGTTTCTTTTTCTTAATCACGCGTTCACTCTCATTTAATTACGAATTATATTGCTATTTTATTACATAAAATTTTCGGCGTCTGATCATTTTATTTGTGTTACAAAACCTTAAGTAAGGCAATAATATTCGAAGATAAATATATATGTAAGAATAAATCTTAATTTATTAAAATTAAAATAAGCTGATGGGTGGTTAAATCACTCAAATTAACAAAATAATTATAATATAATTGGCATTACAAAACAATCGTATAAATTAAAATTATTATAAATAATTAAATTAACAACGTAATAAACTGACGGTATAAAAACGTAATAATAAAACGCAAAAGAAATAAATACAAAAAAAAAAAACACAAACGGTAAAAATCAAGTGGTTCGCCTCGAATTAACTATCGTAATCATGTTTACTCTCACAGCGGAAGGGGGAATATTATTACTTGTCAATAGTTCTGTTACAACATTGAAATAGAAAAATAAAATTCGACGAACGTTATCTAGTTTTGTTCTTATTGTAGAAACTAGAAAATAATTCGTGTTTCAGGAACGCCTGCTATACACCCGGCAGCATTATATCTCCGCCACCAAACTCCAAAAATCCGCCGGCACCCAAAAAACTCCGAAACCATAAAAGAAGAAAGTCGCGGCCTTGGCTTAGGGATTCACAGACATAAAAGAGTAAAATGGAGGGCTTGGTTTCTCCTAAAACGACACCCCGGATTTTGTTTCCAACGCTGAATCGCAGACGCAATAAGTTTTCAATCGTACGGTCCGTCCCGGCCTCCGCAATGGACGCGCACGGACGAAACGGTGTCGGTTTCACGCCCATTCGAGCTCAAAAGGTAACCTTTTCGTGATGATTATCATTAATTGATGATGATGATGATGATGATGATGATGCAAAAAGTTCTTTTTTCATGTACTACAAAACTGCACGAGTGTGCTACTCTTGAAATTGTTAAACAAAAAAATTATTTTCTCTTATCGGGACTTTCAAATGTAAAATGTATGGTAATTAATTGCCCATTTTTTTATTTTGACCTCCCTCATATCTAGTGAATCTATTGCACTGTTGATGTGGATTCATAGGTACATTAAATCAATCCCGAACGTGCCCTTAGATTAGTTGCTTTCCAGCTAAAAAGATGTTGTAATTGTGTTTGTAGGCGGAGACGAAGGATGGGTCAGCTACAATTTCCTCAGCAATGGAAGATGCTGAAACTGCTCTTAAAGCTAAAGAGTGGGAGGTGGGGATGCTGATAAATGAAGTCGCAGCTAGCCAGGGTATAAAAATTAGGAGAAGTCCACCGACGGGGCCCCCTTCCCACTATGTGGGACCTTTTCAGTTCCGGATACAGAATGAGGGCAATACACCTCGTAACATTTTGGAGGAGATCATATGGCACAAGGGCACAGAAGTTTCTCAAGTAATGTTTCAACTTCGTTTCTAATTATGTTTTTTTCTTTTGATAATTTGGATGAGCATCCACATTTATGCTAAACTCTTTTCCAGTTAAAAGAGAGGAGGCCATTATCTATGCTGAAGCAAGCCCTTGACAATGCTCCTCCGGCTAGAGATTTCATTGGAGCTCTTATGGCTGCCAATCAACGAACTGGACTTCCTGCTCTGATTGCTGAAGTAAAGAAGGCCTCTCCGAGCAGAGGAATCCTGAGAGAGAATTTTGATCCAGTAAGTATGCTTGTTCTATAATTTTGCACTTAATTGCAATCCCATCCAATTATTGGAGCTAAATTTGATATTATTGAAAATTGATATATAGTACTCACCACCTATACTCAATTTAAATTGCTCCTTGTATATTCTAGAGCCCACAAATCTAATGAATTTAGACCTTGTGGAAGCATCTTGGCCTCCTCTATTTGTTGTTCTTTCTCCATGATGTCCATCAGCATATACATGTAGGTTTTATTTTTTTTTATTTTTTCTCTTATCTGAAACTTTCTTGCCATAGGTTGAAATTGCCAGATCTTATGAGAAAGGTGGAGCAGCATGTCTCAGTGTTTTGACAGATGAAAAATATTTTAAGGTAAATTTATCTTTTAGAGCAGTCATGTGCTTAAATTTTGATATTAAAGCTCAAATGATTGTTTGCTTCCTCTAACATGTTTCTATTCTTAACAATTAAGGGAAGCTTTGAAAACTTGGAGGCTGTAAGAAGTGCAGGAGTGAAGGTGTGTATTTTAATCTTACATTCCTGTCTGTGTTTTTAGCCTTGTTTGTCTTCTTATACGACAATTATTAGTATCAGTTATGGTTCTAATATTTTTAGGATACGTTATGGTTCTAATACCGGTCAAGTTTGCAGTGCCCCCTATTGTGCAAAGAATTCATTGTAGACGCATGGCAGATCTACTATGCCCGAGCTAAAGGTGCAGATGCAGTTCTTCTGATCGCTGCTGTTTTGCCTGATCTTGATATCAGATACATGACTAGGATCTGCAAGATGCTTGGGTTGGCTGCACTTGTTGAGGTCTGAATGCGGTTTCTTTTATCATTTGTTTGATTCCCATAACTATTCCTGCAACTGGCAGTGTCTGAGATCACTATTTTATAGTTGAGTATATATCCTAGTTGCAAAACATTAATTAGTTGCTGGTTCTCTATCATTATGAAGATGAGAGACTATGGTTGGTTCTTTGATCTCCTCAGCATTACTGCATAAAGTGGTCACAAATTGGATATTAAATGCTCAATCTGCCTTGATTCAATCCAGGTTCATGACGAGAAGGAAATGGATCGTGTTCTTGGAATTGAGGGGATTGAGCTTATTGGTATCAACAATCGGAACCTTGGTATGCTTTTTTAACTTTATAAAAATTGATTTATTTGCGGAACTTATGATCCTTGTACGAAGTTTGGCCCTCTTAAGTATCTTTGTAAGTTGGCTCAGGATAGGCTTACCCATCCTGGCTCACTAGCAATTTCTACTTTTTCTTATCCCACAGAGACTTTTGAGGTTGATATTAGTAACACAAAGAAACTTCTTGAAGGAGAGCGCGGTGAAATAATCCGTCAAAAGAACATAATTGTAAGTGGTCCTTTTACCAGATAAGACTTTTTCACCAAACAGATATGTTACATCTTGTGCGAGTTATCTTCTCATATATTTTCTTCGTTTTGGATTCCTTGCTTTTGACATTTTCAGGTGGTTGGTGAATCTGGGCTATTTACTCCTGATGATATCACATACATACAAGAAGCTGGTGTTAAAGCTGTAAGCTTTTTCACCTTACATATTCTGCTTACATGCTAAATTCCAAGTTCCACTCATTATTTTGACATTAAACATAGGATTCATTTCATTTGAAGCCTAGATGTATATAATTCCTCAGTCATGTGGTTCTCCAACAAATGATGTGTGATATGAGTGTCCCGTTAATGCATTAGTTAACTTTTGCTACACAAACATACTTGCTAAAAGAGTGGCATATATTATGTAAATTAGATGAGAAAAACTAAACATAAATGCATCTTAGAATCTGCAATCAATTATCAGTACATGTGTGCAAACCAAGCTTTGTTGCCCTCTTGCAGGTTCTGGTTGGAGAGTCAATAGTGAAGCAAGACGACCCGGGGAAGGGAATAACTGGACTCTTTGGAAAAGACATTTCAGTCTGAGCTCCTATTATATTGGTTCTCAGTATATAAGGCTGTACGTTATTCAGATGGAAGATGAATAAAGTCACCTTTCGATCGTTCAATTAAATATACTGTCCCCTTATTGTATTCAATAGCCTTATTTCCTTTTCCTTTGAATTTTGTAACTTTCACTAGTGAACTGGAATATTGTATTGTATCTGGTGTTGTTGTATCGATTGAGAGTAATAAAAGAGAACTGTGGTCCCTGCATTTTATTTGGTTTTTAACCTAGAAGAAAGTTTCAAAGCGCAAGTTACGGTCGGAAGATTCAAAATTTAAAGCTGCTGTCGACGTTAATTGTAACCCCCTAGCTTCATTTAATTCCATTTGCTTTTCTTTATGAAGTAGTTAATAATTAATTCCATCCATTTTCTCTTCTTTATGAACTAATTAAGTTAGTCACTTCTTATGATAAGTGATCAGGAGATTAGTCGGTTCGTATTACCTACCATACAATAAAATCATAGCATCTGTTTTAATTAATTATTAATTATTTTTAATTATCATCATCACCATCATTATTAATAAGGATCAATGTACAAGCAACAAAATTTTATTAGATGATGCAGACATGTTTTTTTTTTTTAAAAAAAAGAAAAGGAGGGGTGGACAAGCCCAGATTAATTTTTACTCCCCTTTCACCTTTAAAATTCGAACCCGAGTCTACACAAGTAAGGGACAACAGATTACACTGCCAACTAACTCGATCGACTACGCCTTTGGGGGCTTACGCAGGCATGTTCAATACATTACATTTACACGTTTGATTTTGCCTATGACCAATCCATAGTTGACCTTTTGACATCATTTGGGCGCTGGGGCTTTAATAATAGTCATCAGGAAGGACGGAAAAAAAAAAAGAAGGGGGGGGGGGGGGGGGGTGTTGTTGTAGTTGGGGGCCCTTAAATGACGAAGGTTCGTACGTGATTTTTAAAAATCATGGTCAGCAGGGACGCACAAGAAAAGGGATTTAAATGACAAAGCCTCGTACATTATTTTCAAAGAACAAATACCAAAAGTTCTTTTCAATTAGTATCATCGCGAGCTTCTGCCACGTGTCAGAACAGTCCAGCGCCATTTTTGTTTCCTTTTCCTTCGCCTTCTTCTTGTATCCGGTTTCATTCATAGTTTCGTTTTGCTTCCCACAAACACACGCAGGTGGTGGACATTGGGTAAGCACGACAAACAGCAGGCGAGAAAAAAAGGTGAGTTCAATTATCTCCCGACATTGACCAATACCGTTGACTGGATGTCGGCGGCGGCGGAGAGTGAGTTGGAGTTCCGGTCGGCAGGAGACGATGCGTGGTACAGCGTGTTGGTCGTCGCTTACGGCGACAGGCTGACGGTGAAGTACGTGGGGTTTTCGGATAACCAGGACGAAGTGTTCGAGGCGAGCAAGTTCGAGAGCTTGGAGGAGTTGAAGGAGTTTGAAGAGAGGTTCCGTCCGGTGTCGGTACAGTTACAGGACGAGGAATGCTCCAAGGCCGTCGAGGGCTTTCAGGTTTTCGCCTCCCACTCTTTCAACGGCTTCGACCTTCGCTTCTACGACGCCGTTATCGAACACGTTAGTACTTTGCTTCTCTCTGCCACTCCCTTGTTTCAAAAGATTTTTTTTCATCTTTTTTTGCCCTTTTTGCTGCACGGAAATTGGATGATAAAAAATGTGATCTTTTTTGGGTTAAAATGTTAAAGGCTTTTTTTTTCCCAGATAATTAGAGAGGAAGAGACCTTTATCTAGTTATCTGAAACAAGGCAAACCCAGTTTTAGGATTTTATGTTCCTCAAGCCGAATGAAGTGTTCGTGCATGTCAGTGAGTCAACATTGACTTTTAATTGAGTGATGTGTTGTGATCCTGGTAACTATTTGGTGTTGTTCGACTAGATTAATGTTTAGATGATTCCTTTTTGCTTGAGGGAATTTCATATGGGAATGAAATGATAAATTTCCATTTTCAACTCCGATCCCGAAAACAATATGCTTCTTGCAGGTGATTACTGCAAGGCATTCTAAAGCAAAAGGGGTAGAAGAGTGTTTGTGCACCTTCGTACTTGTTTGGCAGCATGGCCCCAATGCCGGCATTATGATGGAGAAGAAGATTGAAAATATATGCCTCGTCCAGTCTAGCGAGAAACCCGATCGAAATGTGGCTTTATTTCTGGAGAGAGCAAAGGAGAAAATTGTAAGTGCCACTGCTAGATTTCAACTTCTGAGTTCTATCTGCTATATTACCTCCTTCGGTGGTAACGCTTGCAATAAAGAAAATAGTAGCTAGTTGTTTACCCATAGTGTCTAATGCAGGCAAGTTAATTTTGTATATGGTGTTCTAGAATTGCTTGAGTGCAATCTGTTTTTGCCAGCCAGCATTCATTTGGAGCAATAATTGATGTTGTTTCCACTTATTGCAGGGTAAAAAGTGTGCCAAGCGGTCGGTCAGTCAAATTCATCCATCTGAAGGTTTGTCCCCATGCTTTAAAGACCCAACTCTTTTATCAAAGTGACTTCCAATTTAAGACTTCTATTAAAGGACATCTCATTAACCATTTAACTTCTTTCCATTTTCTAAAAGGTAGGTTGGGTTGAGGATATTAATGAAATCGACAGGCAAGATGCTGATCTTGGGGGAGCAGACAATTACTTGATATTAATTGAGAATCTGGAGAAAGATTTATCTCCTTCAACAATTACTGAGTTCATTCACCAACAGACTTCAATCGTATGTCAATCATATGTTTTCCCAAGTTCGTCAAAGGAGTTGTATGCTCAAGGAGCGATTGTGTTGAATACTCATAAAGATCTTCAAGTTTTATGTAAATTTTTTAATAACCCAGGACATATCATCATATCCTCTAGAGGAAGGTAAGCGATGCTGTGCAAGTATGATGCTAAGTTCCTCTTTGTCTCACAGCTTCCATTTAATACTTCTTTAAGATATTTTTGAGAGCCATCAAGAACCTGCTGTGTTTGGATTTACGGGTTCTATATTTCTGCTTTCATTGCTGCCTGCATTGCCTGCAGGCCTTGGTTGGTGGCTAGAAATGTCTTGAGGCGTGATATATCAGCGCCAGCTGGGACTTGTATGCTTAAATCTCAGGTTAGCTATTGTTAACATTTTTTAATTCAACATCAGCTATGATGCTTCTTCGTGAAACTTGATTTTGATGAATTACATTTTGCAGAAGAAACTACAGAATAGCAACGCTGGGATTAGCCATGAATTGAAGCTTGCTTATTCTGGAACTGAGGAGTTCAAGAAAGCAAAGTTGCTGAGGGATTTACACACGGAGTTTACCTTTCATTTAGAGCGACTACACAAGAGGCTAGCAACAGAGGAGATGAAGATCTTGCAGCCATCCCCTGCTGCTGTGTAGCTGCTGACAGTGGAACCCAAATACTTGTGTTGTACAGATACAAGTGCTGTATGGGGGGGGTGGAATTAGTCACTGACTTTTTGGTCTACAGTCTACTCAATCCACTACATGGAAACTTATTAGTAATATATATATATATATATATATCCAGTTTTTTGATGGGTCAAAAATAGCTTTTGTAAAGTTACTAGTGTCAATGCGACCAAATTTACAAAATAGTAATAGGATACGCGAAGTAGCATCGTTTGATTGTCTTGGCAGTTCTTGTGTTACCATCAAATTGAAGTATTATCATATTCTAAATTTTCTTCTTATCATTATTATGATTTAATCTGGAAAAGTGGAAATGAATGTTCTCATGCGGTTCGATTGTGTCACATGAATACTTTATTTTAACATGAATTATTTATGGTAGTGATAATGACAATAAGAGAGAATTTGAACAAGCGACGTTGTTTAATTGGATGATCCCATTAAGATTGTTCTAT
This sequence comes from Luvunga scandens, assembly GCA_030449905.1. Lineage (NCBI taxonomy): Eukaryota > Viridiplantae > Streptophyta > Magnoliopsida > Sapindales > Rutaceae > Luvunga > Luvunga scandens. The sequence continues at coordinate 4,565,147 of JASUUG010000442.1, read as the reverse complement.
TTTATACTTCTACAGAGACTCCTGTTTTGGTGGGCGTGTAAGACTGATTATTAAATGAAAAGCGACATCGTTTAGACTTTAGAGTTCCAAGTGGAAGTTTGCCTCGGTCAAAACTCACAACTGAAACGGTATCCTAAAGAATAACAAATATATTCCAACTTCCAAACCCCCGGTGTTAGTTACCAAATACACTTTTAACAAATCAGCCACTCTCTTTGCTCTCATGTTATGATAGATCTTCATGACTGAAACATTAAAATTATTGAACTGCAGATAAATCACAGATTGGCATGGACACATTGTGGTGCTTGAAGCATGTAGTACTAATGATAATGCTGGCGGGTATGCTGAGTTTCGTGAGGATTACACAAGGCATAAGATTTGAAATAGACAGAGAAGAATGTGTGTCTCATAATGTTGAATATGAAGGCGACACTCTTCATTGTTCTTTTGCTGTCGTTAAGGCTGATAATCCATGGCATTACTCTGATGAAGGTGTTGAACTCACCGTATGTATCGTTCTATTTGTTTTCCTTTAGCTTTGTTTTATTTTTAAGGTTTTCATTGTCCAATTATCTTCCACGGATCACTGATCAATTTTAACTGCTGGTTGAGATCGTCAGGTAACGGGACCTTCTGGTGAACATGTTCATGACTTCGACCGCAGGAGCACTGCAATGTTCGAGTTTGTGGCACACAAGAAAGGGCTTTACAAGTTTTGTTTCACGAACAAGTCTCCTTATCACGAAACTCTAGATTTTGATATACATGCTGCTCACTATGCTTACCACGATCAGCATGCCAAAGACGGTGAGAACGAAACAATTTTCCTTCCTTTCCTTCCTTTCTTCTTTCACTCACTGATCGTTTTTGTGAATATCTGCAGAGCATATTAATCCCATATTGGATCAGATAGCAAAGCTGGAGGAAGCACTTTTCGACATTCACTTTGAACAGCATTGGTTTGATGCTCAGACGGAACGCCAATCCATAGGTAACAACTTTACACTCATTTCTGGGAAAGTTGCTAAACCTGATAAAATCTGGAAACATTCATTGATCAATAGATTTAACTTGACTGATACAGTGAATAAAGCAATGAGCCGGCGAGCAATCTACAAAGCTATGCTTGAATCCTTTTTCCTCATCACAGCTAGTTTTCTGCAAATCTATCTTTTGAAGCGCTTGTTTGACCGAAAACAAGGACTATCAAGACTTTAGAGTGCGCTGCATGTTCATTTATTATAATAAGACAAGCTGGAGGTTTTGATTTCCATGTTTCTTTACCTGTTTGGTAGCTAGTCCCCTTCACATTAGTAAGCTTCTCTACATAATGTGCGTGGAGGCAACTATTTGTAGATCGTTTACATTTCCTTTTCATGCTTCAACCTTCTCTTTTGGGGAATAACGTGCCAGATAATTCATCAATGGGAAGAAATTAACTGGTCGCCTGCAGCAAATTAGGAACCAGTACTCTTGGAGAACCATTCTAATATGAAAAACTAGTGAGCTTCCTTTGGTATAAGTACACAGTTTCACACAGAAAATCACATTCACTTGAAACAATAGAGAGGAGAATTTTCACAAAGAAAGAGTCAATCCATGAACTACTGAATGAAGGGGAGTAGTGGAACCTGAGTAAGGACTTATCACAAACATAAAATATAGTTCTTTCATAATATTCTTCCGTAGGACCACATCATCACCAAAGCTTAAATTCACAACAAACAGATTCCAGCAGGACCTATCATAGCTTCTGATAAGCTCCAGTCTTCTGGATCTTACATAGTGGCTGGACATAGATATATGAAGCTTTCCTTGTAAAGCTCTTAAAAGATAAGAGCTTCCTATGATTCTGCACGGGCAGCTTGCATGCAGCAAAACCATTTTTTCTGCAAATCAATGCATTTGAAAACATCAAAATAAGCAGACTGGTCAACCTTAGAATATGGTACATGTGTGCTATTTTCTTGTCAAAATGGGCATATACTAACCGTAAACAATGACCGATTATGTTACTTCATATATTTATATTTCATAAAAAACTACCAAAAATGGAAACAATACCAGCCAATTGGATATCCATCAAGCCACACTAATTTACAGTCATAAAAGTATATGGCAAGCAATAAGTATTAGTTCTAAATACATGGGTGGGTGCTGATAAGATATATGTATTGTCATAAAATAGCATGTCTCACATACCATAACTGTGACACCACATATGTCCATAATGTTTTTCAGTAAAATTCGAATTTAAAGCATTCTCCTGCATAAAGGACATGGCCTGTTGATGAATATCACTTGAAGTGAGAGATGGTACTGATTCAGGAGAAACTAGGGGAATGCCATCTAGAAATAATTTGGCCATGAGAAGTATACACATTACAATCAACAGAAATGTCTCCCCCCCCCCCCCCCCTCCCCTTTTCTCCAGATAATGAGCAAAAGCTGAGATTTGTTCTGACATAGGTGCAATCCTAGAGTAAAGACTGTATTTTAGAAACAAAACACAAACATGAGAAGTGAGTAATGGGAAATTGAGGGTAATAAGCTATAATTTCAAATAATATGACCGAGTTAAAAAGAAGGTACTACATCAAAGATATTGCTCTGCTTTGAAGTTGGAACTAAAAGGTAGATTGAAAATTCTTTAATTTGATTGCTGTTGTATCAAAATATTTTCTTGAGGTATTCAACAACTTCATAAAACTTAAATTGAACCATTAAATTGGTGGACATTCTAATCAAACAGCAACAAAAATAAGGTATAAGGAAATAGTGGCAACTTACAGACTGAGGCTTTCCAAGTACAGCTCCATGTTTAAATTGAGAATCATCCTTCACGGGCGAGTCAAGTTTGCCACCAGTCTTTTTCTCATTTCTTGCCTTGTTGAAAATAACAGTGAATCCTTCAGCTGATGCTGGATCATTCACATCCCATTCACCAAACTTTGGCAATGGTCCACCTTTCTCCTGTAGATATTAAAATTTCACTGAGAGGTGACACATCTCAGAAGGAAACTAACCACAAATAAAAAAATGATAGGAATGGCAGTGGCAAAATCTACATAAATGCTAAAGCCCTGACTCCTGACAATTTCTAGAGAAACATAAACACAAGTTAGCAAAAAAGCAGATGGGCACAAAACATGCATTGAAACAGACACATCAACAGAGGAAACTAAGGAATTCATCCAAGAAATCAATGAGATGTAACAAAACCCAAATTGTCACAAAAAAAAAAAAAGTTCCTCAAAAGAACTATCATCCCATCTCTGTGCCAGCAGCAAAATATGCCAGCTAGCATAAAAAATAGCCTCGGTACAAAGAAACATATATTTTTAGTTTCCTAAAACCCCATAGAAACTTTTGTTTTGAGTACCCTATTGGCAGAACTTCCAATATTTGCATTCACACACCGTAAGAGAAACAACAAATATCAAGACACTCAACGAACAAGCACCAAATTGAAACAAATAATTACAGGGCAGAAATAAGCAACAGCCAATCATATCTGAACTCATCAATCTTCAAAGGATCATGTGGGGTGTTGAATTCAATCCATTCAGCTGAAAGCAAAAGGAGCTTATTAAAGATACATGAACTACTGCACAAACCCATAAGCTCTAAAAGGAAAAAAAACAGTAATCAGCCAAAGGCAATAAAAAGGAAAAAAAAAAGAAATTTTTCTGTTTGTTTGTATTCCATAAATCGAAAAAGAGCTTACAGCCATGGGAGTTGAAGAGATAGATTTGAGAGGGGAGCTTCGAAGTCGTTTTGCGTTGATGCTTGCTGCGTTTTAAGCGGTTGCCCTTGGTGTGTCTTCTTTGTTCTTGAATTGATAATGAAAAAGAAGAAAAAAAAAGGAAAGGGAAAATATTTTTGTAAGAGAGAGGAGGAGTGGGCCCAATGGGCCAGAGACAAGACCTGTTGCTGTAAGAATGGAAAGTGTGGGATTGCCGGGGCCCACCTTTTTGAATGAATGAATGACTTCAACGGTGTTCGGTTCTTCCAGCTAAGCCTTTCATGCGTAATGCATTTTGCAGTTCCTTGGGAGCTATGATCTGATGGGATCAGGTTCTTCGTACGGTGATGTGCAACCTTGGAAATTTGATAAAATCAGATCCTTACGATCATTCGTATGAAAGGTTTTTGACTTTTGACAAAAGCCTACAACCTATTTGCTGTTCGATTTGGTTAATATGTTAAATTACTAAATGTCACAGGATGATTACTGGAGCCGGTTTCCTAAACTTATGATGCGTTTACTAAACTGGAATCGGAATGAGCTGGAATGGAAATGGGCTGGAATGAGAATGGGCTGGAATGGGAATAAGGAATGAGAATCAGAATAAGTTGTTTACTTAAATTATAGGAATCGAAATCGGAATGAATTTGATTGTAATAAATTACCAAAAAGTACTTAATGAATTATTTTCATAATCATTAATTTATATTTTAATTATAGTGATTATTTATTCAAAAAATTTTATTATTATTAATTATTGTCAATAATATATTGATATATTAATTAATTGTAAAATTAATTATAATAATATACTAATTAATTATAATAATTATATTATTAATTATTGTGATTATTTAGTCAAAATAATGTTTTTATTAATAGTTATTGTTAATAATGTATTAATATAATAATTAATAGTAATTTTTATATTAATTAATTATTATTATTAATAAATGAATTAATTATAATAATAGTAATATATTAATTATTGTGATTATTTAATCAAAAACTATAATTATTAATATATTATTGTTAATAATATATTTATCTATTAATTAATAGTAATAATTATATGAATTAATGGATGATAATATACGAATTATATTATAATAATTATATTAATAATTATTATAATAGTAAATTAATTAATTATAATAATAATATATTAATTATTGTGATTAGTTAGTCAAAAACTATAATTATTAATAGTTATCATTAATAATGTTTTAATATAATAACTAGTAGTAATAATTATATTAATTAATTAACAATTGTATTAATAATTATTATAATAGTATATTAATTAATTAATTATAATAATAAAAATATATTAATTATTGTGATTATTTATTCAAAAACTAAAATTATTAACATATTATTGTTAATAATGTATTAATATAATAATTAATGGTAATTTTTATATTAATAATAAATGAATTAATTATAATAATAGTAATATATTAATTATTGTGATTATTTAATCAAAAACTATAAATATTAATATATTATTGTTAATAATATATTTATATATTAATTAATAGTAATAATTATATCAATTAATTGATGATAATATATGAATTAATTATAATAATTATATTAATAATTATTATAACAATAAATTAATTAATTATAATAATAAAAATATATTAATTATTGTGATTATTTATTAAAAAAATATAATTATTAATGGTTATTGTTAATAATATATTAATATATTAATTAGTTATAATAATTATATTAATTAATTAACTATAATAATATTATATTAATAATAATAATATATTAATTATTGTGATTATTTATTCAAAAATTATAATTATTGATAATAATGCATCAATATATTAATTAATTATAATATATTAATTAATTAATTATAATTATATATTAATTAATTACAAATGAGGACAAAATGGACATTTTCAATTTTGGGGAGGGGTAAAATGGGGATTCCAGGGAATGAGAGATTGATTCCCACCTCCCCCCATGGGAATCAATCTCCCATTCCTCATTCCCAAATAGTGGTGGGTCCCACGATTCCGATTCCGATTCCTGCTCCATTTTTGTGAAGTAAACACCATCAATCATTCCAATTCCGGATTCCGATTCCCCAATCCGGAAAGTAAACACACCATTAATGTCTTGGGATGAATACTTTACGCAACAATTTGTGCGGCACTCGAATAAATTTGAGATATCTTTCAATACATTCCCAGGCTCAGGTCGTTCAGATCATCCCAGCCTTGATGGGCTCAATCCTTCGTCTGGGTAAATTACTCAAGCTTGATGGGCTGAATCGTTCGTAGAGCTATATTATCTTTTCTAGGATTTGATTTGTTAGTCCACAAACTATACTACCAATTATTTAACTCTCGGCCTCCCTCGTTACTCGAACTCTAGGCTTATAAGCCTTTGAGTGCGTTTGGTATTGAGGTTGAAGAATCAGTAAACAAAAGTTATAAAGACTAAAGTGTTTGGTAAACACTAAATTTCTTTAAGAATCTCAAGCTATATTGATATGATTTTTCACTTGTATTATAAAAAATTTATTATTTAAATAATAATTTTATCAAAATTATTATTTTAAATTTATATTTACTACATAATATTAATTTTTATTTCATAGTTATAGATTTTTTTCTACAACAGCTACAGCTTAAAAGCTACCGCATCTCAATCCCAAACGCACCATTTATGTTGCAAGGTGAGTATTATTGAACTATTATGAAAAATTATTATACCTCATAAATTAAGTTGATTTAATCTACTATTTGTATTATGAAAATTTTATAGTATCTTTACTATTTTTTTTAAACTTATTATCTAAATATTAAATTTATTATATACTATTAACTTTTATTTTATAATCACAATTTTTTTTACTACTTCATACTAGCAACTATGAACTTAACTTTTAAGCTGTTTTTAATAGATAAAATACTAAAGATTTACTTTTTTCATGATAATATTATGTTATGAATTCTTTTGTGACATTGGTTTTATGTGAAATTCTATTAGGTGCATATATGATGCCATAATATCTCTAATGAAAAAATGCATGAAAAAAATACTTCAATAGTTAAACTTCCTCTATATTTGTATCCATAGTCTCATTTTACCATTTTCTTTTTGACATATTATGTTCGGTTAAACTTATTTTATATTTTTTATAAAATAAATATATAAAGAGAGTTGAGATATGGGAGGAAATTAAATAGTAAAACTTAAATGTTTGTAGAACAGCAAGCGTATATAATAAATCATAATAAAATACTAAACTGTAATTAAATTTAATATTTGACGCTCTCCCTCTCAATGTTCGATATTAATTACGATCTTGTGCGATGAATTGAGGGGTAATAGCATTTTATATCCAGTTTTTACTAGCATCAATCAATATTTTATAGGGTGGAATTATTTTCACTCTAAAAAAAACTATGAAGGCTCGTACTTTAATGAAATTTTGTAACACCAAAATTCACACCTATATTTTAATAAAATTTTATATTATTAAAATACGAACATGTTAATTTACTGTTAAGGATAATTTTTTTATACTTATATAAAATTTTTACTCTCGATATCCACTCACTATACTATTCAACAATTTACAGATGAATTTATTTTTTTTACTTTCTTAGTTTTAAAAATTTACAACTTGCATTTCTTTTAATATTGTTTATACGAGTATGAAAAGAATTAATGTCTCTACCAATAAATCTAAGTATTAATAAATTTCTTAGATTCACTAACAATCTTTAAATCTACAACTTCAAACAAAAAAAATCTACAAAGACATCTAGTTAACATCTCTATGCACTTTCTTATGGTGAGAAATTTGACTGCATTAATGTCAATCACAAGCATAGAAAGCTGTTGGTTTTTAGTTTTATCTGATCCTGTCTCTGATGTTTTTCATTAAATTAAAATCCTAGATATTCTTCTATTAACTAGCTTTTAGTCATGGCTCATATGCCTTATAGATTATGTTATTAACTATTTTTATCCTTCTGACTATACACGAAGCATGCAAACCAACATGAAATGAAAAGCATGTTCTTGAAGGCGAAGTATCGAAGAGAGAAGGACTTGGATTTTAAAATTATTTTTGTGGTTGTAGACAGAAAATAAAATTATAATATGGTAATGGTTCAATTTGGGATCATTTTAAAATTTTTAAGAGTGTGTTGAGTAATTATTTAATTTTAATAGTTTTTCATCGTCTTAAGTAAAAAAAATGCTTAAAGAATTTATTTACAGTGCAAGTAACCCGCCTTATTCGGTATTACTCATGCATAGTGACATAAACACTAAGAAATCCTGGGGTCTCCAATTTTAACTTAAAGTTATTATCAGATTATGTGATCATAGATCTATATTTTGGTAAAGATGCCTCCAATTTTAACTTAAATGAAAAAAATATAAAAAAAAAGGGGTCACATATTTCATGACATTCTTGTTTACGTGCACGCTTAAATGTCGTAACTACCCATTAGGCGATGTCCGGTACATCGATGACACAACTTAGCTTTACAATTATTGACAGTCTCATGAGGCTTGTATACATGTAACATGGGGACAAAAAAAAAGGACACAAAATGCGGACTGGATTGAGAGTGATTGTTGTGCACGTTTGCGCTGTCATTTGTTACCGGAGAGCATTATGGATCTGTTTTGAATCATGGATGACGATTATGAATAAATTGTATTCTAACAATTTAGCGCGATGGTGTTTGATGTTGCACGAATTACTTTCAATTGTTAATTACATACAATAACACGGTTATCATCAAAGTTCATACCATTTAATTCTCACGTACCCACACATATATATAAAATGAAAGAGAGAGAGAGAGAGAGAGAGAAGTTAGAAAATTATTATCTTTTCATTGAAGATGAAAGCACATATGAAAAAGAAATGGAGATACAATTGCACAACACCCTACCCTAATGGGCCATAATTATCCTCCTCAAGGAGGGTGCAACCTCGTTGATAATAATCTGTAGCAAAGAGAAAAAGCAGTCATGTTAATCATAGCCTAACCATGCCTTTGTGCTCATGTAAATTATAAATTGCAAATGAATATGCATGAGACTTACCGAACAGAAAAGGCTTACACAAGCTCTACAACGAGTGCCGATGCACCTCCTCCTCCGTTGCAAACGCCACCAACACCGAATTTCCCGTTTTTCTGCCTAAGTACCTGCAGTAACATTTTGTTAAAAGATGATGGAAAGAAAACAATCTTTACACGATGATGCAATAGATGTTTTTGAGAACATACCCCCAAAAGTGTGACCAAGATACGAGCTCCACTGCAGCCCAGAGGATGTCCCAAAGCTACTGCTCCACCATGGACATTAACCCTGTCCTGTAAGCAGGATCAGAAAAGATCTTGATTAGTACACGAACAATTTTGAAAACTTGCATATGCTCATGCATAGGCAAAGGAAAACAAGCACAAATGCACAGAGAATCGACTTTTGAGGTGGACAACTCACAGGATTTAGTCCAAGCAATTTCTGGTTTGCAAGGGCCACAACCTACAAAAACCAATGTGGTAATTTAGGATACAGCAAGCCCCAAAATTGGTAGAGAAACCACATTAACAATTAGCGATAAAATCTTACAGCAAAGGCCTCATTTATCTCGTAAAAGTCAACTTGAGAAGCCTGCAAGCCAGCCTTTGAAATGGCTTTAGGTATGGCCAAGGCTGGAGCTGTCGTAAAGATCTCTGGTGCCTGAAAAGTAAACATGTATGAACATCACACGACATGAAGCTTGAAACTTAAATGGATAATAAAAATAAAAATTGAAAGGAATAGTATGAGAAACAGTCACCATAACTACTTTTTATCTACATATATGGAAATGTACCTGAGCGGCATCAGCATATCCTGTGATCTTTGCGATCACTTGCAAACCCAGCTTAAGTGCCTTCTCTCCGCTCACTAAAACTATTGCTGCAGCTCCATCACTGTCAATAAGAGCAATTTTAGTTTCAGTAGGAGGTTGGTTTTCAAGTCCTTGTAGGACTCAAATAACCAAAACCATGAGAAAATCCGTATGCTTTAATGGATGAAAATCATGAAATTTTAAAGTTGTTTGAGCATAATCAGTTTCTCCTGAGAGACTAGGGAACAAAATGACAACAAATTAACTTCATGTTACAAAGGAGCAAGTTTCTAACATTATTATAGCTAGGGCAAGCCGGTCCAAGGAAGTGGTTGCAATATGAATATGAAATGAAAAGACATCTCATAGGAAAATTTAAAAAGATTTTGTATGCTAATTTAAGAAGCAATAATCTAGGATTTCAAAGTCGAAGTTTTGACCCTGTTTCGGGATTGACCTTATACTAGAGGCATTGCCAGCTGTAACAGTTCCTCCATTCTCCTTGAAACTTGGTCGAAGCTTCCTCAATTTTGCTGGGTCAAACTGCCATAAAATAAATGCAACATGTGCAATATCATTAAGCAGGAAGTTGGGAAAACAATTCCAAATGCAAACTGAAGGCAGTTTAACTGGCAGTTGCAATTTTGCCAAAAGGAAATTATTATGGCCAACTAGCAACAAAAACGTCAATCTCAATGTGGAGATAAATAAGTTGTTTTATATTTTCAAGCAAGCATCCATATCATTGGAATCAGCAGATTGAAGATCACAGCGTGTGTATACACGTATGCATCTGAATTTACATAATATTTACCTTGCCTAAACCTTCATCCTTATCAACAATCGTTGATGGTTTTCCCCTTCCCCCAGAAACTTCAACCTGCATTGCATTGGATTCAGTATGCAAATATGTAGAATAAAACCTGACATAGCATCACTCAACTAAATATGACTAGATGTCTCACTGGAACAATTTCCCATGCAAAGGCACCAGCATCTTGGGCTCCAATACCACGCTCAAAGCTCTGAACAGCAAAGTCATCCTGCAGAAATCATGAACATGTAAATCATGAGTTGTAAATGCAAGACTAGTGGCCTTCTGCAGATGAAATTCAAGAATCAGAGAAACACAATACCTGATTCTCCCTCGTTATTGAATGTTGATCAGCACATAATTCAGCACAAGTTCCCATTCCACAATCATTATAAACATCCCATAATCCATCTTTAAGCATTCCATCAACCAGAGAATCATGTCCAAGTCGAGAACCCTTTCTGCATGCAAGTACAAAATCAGAAATCTGAAACTGAGTTCCAATTTTGGGGAGCAAGAAGGGGAGGGAGGATATAAACCTTGCTTCTGCCAAATATTTAGGTGCATTAGACATGCTTTCCATTCCTCCAGCCACAATAACATCATTGATTCCCAACTGAATACTCTGCGATGCAAGCATTATAGCTGCAATGACCAACAAAATGGCAACAGATGTTAGGATGAATCCCCCCCCCACAAAAAAAAACAAGAGAGAATGAGGGAGAGGAAAAAGAAAAAACGTCTTTCATGTTACCTTTCATCCCTGATGCACAAACTTTGTTAACAGTGGTACAGATCACTGAATTCGGAATTCCTGCACCCAATGCAGCCTGTCTAGCAGGAGCCTGTCCTAGATTCGCGCTGAGAACATTGCCAAAGAAAACTTCTTGTACAAGTGATGGATCAACATTTGCTCTCTTAAGAGCAGCTGTAGGTGATAGAAAGTAACAATTAAAAACGAATGAGTCAGAATCTTACATTAAAAATACAGAATGAGAGAAAGAAAGAGAAATAGAATAATGATTCAGTCATTCAGCTAGAAGAAAATAAAAGGTTTCGTTTTAACCTTCAATAGCTATAGATCCAAGCTTGGTAGCAGATAAGGAGGATAGTGCACCAAGAAATCCACCCATTGGCGTACGAGCAACCCCGACAATACAAACATCTGTATAACATAAGGAAAGAAGATTGAAAAATCTGCAAGCACTCTACCTTATAGAGCTGAAGGTTATAAATTTAGTATCCTAATATTTTCTTACTATGATGTAAGTATGAGAGCAAAAACGAATCATTTCATTAAAAATTTTGATATTAACATAGCACTTTTTTGCTCACGTGTATAAGCAATTATGCATTAATCTAAATACAATCATCAAAATGGTTTAAAAATAAGACCTCTAGGTTTTATCGAATCAGATGCTGCTGCTGAAGCCATTTGTCAATGCCAATCACAATCTGCAACAATTACAAATTTATTTCACTTTTGGTTAATCAAATAAATGAAGCAGTATGGAAAATATATTAGATGTAGTTCTAGAGCACGTTATTAATAACCCAAGTAGGAAGGCTTTCACTAGAGAGGAAAAGATCTCAATTGAGAAATTACTGAATATTATTGATGAAAACTGTGTAAAGAAACTAGAATAACAAGCACAAATACACAATACATATGAACCAACAAGAAAACATAAAGCAGTCCTAATTAAACAAGAAAAAGAAATTAAACTTTGACTCCACTTATCCTACATCAATAAAGAAGTTGGTACCTCTCAAAAAATAAATAAAAAAGTAGGTACAGGACAGCATATGTAAACTCAGATAACTAAGCACAATACATATGAACGTATAAAACAGGAAAGATCTTGCTTATTATAGGATTCATGATAACTGCGTGAAGATAGTAGAAACATTAACTAAATTAATTAACTATATTTTCACTCTTTTTTTTTTTCAAAAAAAAATGAATAAAAAAAAGTTAATAATTAGGAAATAAATTACAAAAAAAAATTAGGAGATATTGAAGAAGTCGTTTAAAATCCGATCGCATATAAACTAATCTAAACATGAAGAATATTACGTTGGTAATTGGATTTACTAAATCTGTTAATATTTGAATTAGCATTTACAATAGCGCAAACAGAAAATTACCAAATTAAATTAAATAACAGTATCTCAGGTAGATAAAAATGCGTAACTAACAACTAACTATCCAATTTCAAACCGCCATTTGACTACCAAGAAAATGTAGGAAAAACAGAAAAAAGAATCTGCATTTTCGTCTTCCTCAGATTTCTCAGAAACCAAACAGAAATTCAAAAAACGAACGGAACATAAACATTAAAATCAGCTAAATCTAAGTTGAAGAAACAAATGAGTAAGCATCTATCACATTTTGTTTTTTACTTTTTCATTTGAATTACTTCAATAATAAGGGGGGAAAAGAAACATCATCATGAAATTTACCTGCGAGATTCAGAGTGAGAGCGGATCACGTGAAGAGGTCACGTGAGGAGGAGCTGATTTTTGCGGGAGGAAGCGCAGAAATGTCGTGCTGAGGAAATGGCGTGGAGTTGTTCAGTTTAAATAGAGGCAACGGAATGTCCAGGCACGCGTCTCGCGCACGGGGTGTGTATTTACTAATTTAGCCTTTTGGGGGCACTTTATTCATTTTCATTAAAAAAAGTTTAGAAAAAAGTAAAACGAAATATCCGGAGGATGAGCATTGCCTAAATATAAAAGCAATCAAATTTTTGGGGGAAAATTTTTTTTAAACAACATCTTGTTAAAATCTTTTTTAAAATTTATGGTATCTTCATTCAAATTAAGCAAGATTACTTATACCGGCATGTATTATAACTTATTGAATTTATAATTTTAATGGTTCACATAAAATTATCGATTGAGTTATTTTTTTATTATTTCTTAATTTTTTTTTATAGAAAATTGTACGTGGAATGACCTTAGTTGGACATTCAATAAATATATTACACATGTTTTAAATTATTTTTCTTTTTAAATGTCAAAATAAGTATATATATGTGTGACATATATTTTATTGACAAACAAATAAATGATGTGATACACTCATCATGTATGGTTTTTTTTTCTAATTTTTAGATAGAGGGTCTGCAGATATCGGAATAATAAATGGTATTATAAAGGAGGCAGCATTTAATTCAAGATGGTTGGCGGTTGCATTATTTGGATTAAGATTGCTTATACCATAACATTCAGAATACATTCTGCAATTGGAGGTGCAAAAACGTAAATGAACAAAACATTTTAGTTAACCGTTAGTCACGAAACGACAGCGTATCGAATTGTACTGGGGCCGAATTCTCTTGCTGACGAGATTCTATGGCATGTCCTTTCTATCAGCGGCGTCGCCGCGGTGGGCGATAATATTAACGTTGAGTTTTTTTTTTTGGGCTTCGCAGAAAAAACAAAACCTAACACGTGGTAATATATCCAACGCACCGCATCTTTAAAACAAATCCAAAATGGGATTTACATATGTTTAATATACCATATTTACAAAATTATTTAATACAACACAATGTCACAATGAATAAAAGTGCCCCCCCCCACCAAAAAAAAAAAAATTAGAGACCAAACTTGATTAGAACTATAACAATGAGGATAACTTAAAAATGTTTAAAAAAATTAAATGAATCAACTTGACGAAAAATAGAGAAATATACTCACATTCAAAATGTAGCTTAGTTAATTTTACAATAGTTGACTCTGTTTTATTTTCAACCTCACATGTTGGAGTCAAAGTAGGATTATTAATATTAAGTTCAACTTTCACCAACTGCCTACGCACTCAATTAGTGAAGTTAATGATCAAGCCACGTTGGTGGACATTACACATTCAACTGATTCAGACGTTAGCTTAAGGAATTCAACAATTTCAGCCCAAAAAATAATATTATTTTTTATACTATGTATATACTAAATTTATAGAAAAAAATAATAATAATAAGCCCACAATCATTTATCTCTGGCTCATAACTAATAAATTTAGTAACACTGATTAAGGTAATTGGCTATGTGAATTTTTCATCGTATTTCCTTCTCTAGTTTTATCGAAATATTATTCTTAGGAAAGCATCAAGCACGAATGCGAAAAGTGATGATTCTTTCTATTTGTTAGAGCAAAATCATGGATTTTTGTTTTTTCAATTCATATTGAGATTGCGTTGAAAGTTAAGTCAGAGTTTGGCATCCATAGAAAATTTATTGAAAAATTAGTTTTGTGGAGCCTTTTATTGACTTTAATTGTCATTATTTGTATCGCCACAGTTTTTTTTTTATATTTAAAAAGCATTTAACAAATCAATTGTTTACTTTTGCAATCATCCAATCTTTACTTTTTATTTGTGACCCGGCACTAATTTTCTACTTTAAACTAAATTATCCCATAGTTTAGAGCCAACTAGCACACACAATAACTAATTCAAAGATTGAATCATAGAAACACACAACATGTAGAGCATGTCCTCACTTAATTAATAAGTGCTATTTTTGACATAAAAATGTGCGCCTTTTTTTTCCCCCATTTTTCTAAATATCTTAATATTACAATATAATTTACATGCAAGTTCATAAAAAAAACACAAATAAACTCAAGAAGCCTAAACACAAATAAGCCCACAAAGTTTTTAACAAAAAAATAAATAAAAAAATAAAAATAACTTCCATATTTATTGGAGAGATTTAAACCGACGTCCCTATACTTCAAGAAAAGAGGTACTGGCTAATTCTAAAATATGCTTACTAGAAAACATATATATTTTGTTTTATTTTTGAATAAATAATGCTCAATTTGTTAATCTAATTTTTTTTTGCTCGAGAAATAAATCTATTAAAATTTAAGTTTTATTTTTAAAGAAATATAAATTCACATGTTTTTCTCGTGTTTAGTATTACATTGTCTATTTCTAAATAATGTTACGTGTTTTCAATTTTTTCTCAATCATGTTATATTCTCTATCACTCTTTGATAATTGAAAACTTTTGTTGGGCCGAACTAACACGATTTTGGACAAAGAGTAACCAAAGCCCACCATACAAAAGCTGTGTCAATGGGCCATTTCTGCTCCCTCCTTGTATTTGATAATAATATAAGAATGTGAAAGAAAATGTAAGAACAACTAAATTATTAAAACAGCTCCGTTAACCTGCACTTGACAAAGCATCATTCAGTATCAATTTGGCCAATACGAATATTTTCTTCTTAACCAATTTGCTCCAGTTAGCCAATACAAATATTTTCTTCTTATACAATTTGCTCCAAGGATCCTCTTAAATAAAACACTAGTCTGATAAATTGTATTGGGGAAACTATGATTGACGGCGCTCTTTTACTAATTTACACGAGTGTTAAGTTAATGTAGACTATTCACGCTTAGTTATAAATAAGGACAGAATTGAGTTTGTATATGAAATTGTCTTTGTAATCATAATTTCTTTAAAAGTAAATAGTTTTTAAGATGATCCCACCTTTTCTTGGAAAAAAAAAAAAAAAGAGAGAAGATGATCCCAACTTATATTTTAAGGCAGTTCCCAACTTTTTTAAAATCCTTTGCTTGAGACATATTTCAGTACTCTAAATTGAAATCCTAGTTCCACCGTTAGTCATGAAGGTCATTTGTTCATTAACCTTTTAATGTAGATGTCGGTAAGCGTAACCAGTGGCAATTAGAAAATGAATTATATAATCACATTTGAAGGATGGTATTGTCAGGTTGTATTAGGAGGGATTTTGAGGATGTTAAATTGTAAATAGCGACGCTCACGAAAATAAAAGTTTACATATATAATTATAATAATTTTTAATTGTTATTGGATTACTCGATGATAGTTGTTGTTGAATGTAACACTTATTAGTTTGAGTCTTATGGAATCTTTTATTAGGAATGATAGAAAAGTTTTACTAGACTTGAGTTTAGGTGTTTCATATGTACAACTCTTAAACATTATGGTCAAGCTCAGATTTCACGTAAAAAGTTAGGAGTAGTTTGAAAAATTGAGATTTGCTTAAAAAATTAAAAAAAATATATATATATTATTTTAATTAAACACACCTTTTAATATATATTTAACACATTCATAATATATATAAAGTTTTAGTTTCCCTTAATAATTTTTTATAAACCATAAATTAGTAGAACATAATGAAAAAAAAAATTAAAAATATATATAGATTCTAATTTTTGGGTTGGCCTGACCCAAAAAATGGCTCAAGCTTTGCTAAGCCAGCCCAAGCCTGACATATTACCATCTCGGTTTTTTGCAACTCAATTTTTTTTTCTAAAATAACTATAATAGTAACATACTCTCTAAAAATAAGAGGAAATAACTTTTGGTGGTTGCATTGCTTCTTATATATGTATATTAAGTTATTGAAATTACCATAGATTAAGTATAAATATTAAGAAAATATCTATTTCATTTAATTATGTAACTAGAAATTCAATACTGCTTTGAATTTAATAATAAAAAAATTAAATGAAAATTCAGAAGTGTATTAAAAAAAATATTTTCAAAAATAAAATAAATATTAAGAGGATATTTGGGGGGAGACAATAGTCCAACTCAATAAAAAAAAATACCGGGGTCAATACGTTGTAATCAGGGTTTCTAAATGTAATTAAAAAAAAAAAAAAAAAAAAAAGAAAGACGTTGGTATGTCGTCCTCGGTTGGAACAGCGCTCGCTAACATTCGTCTTCCTCCTCTAAGCCATGCGGCCGCTCACACGTGCATCCACGCACGTGTTCAATGCCAGAACCAGACCCGAACCCACGCGCCGCTTCTCCTCACAAACACGGCCCACCGAACAAGAAGCCACAGTTCGACAAATCACAAGCATCCTTACACAAAACGACTGGCAGCGACTTTTGACATCCTCAAACGTACCCAAGAAGCTAAACCCAGATGTGATCCGATCTGTTATCCATCTAAACCGGGCCCACAATTTGACCCGCTTGATCAGCTTCTTCCACTGGTCCGAACGCCAAATGGGCACCCGCCTAAACGACTTAAAAATCTTGTCTTTGCTTATTGTTGTTTTATGCAATTGTAAAATGTACGGACCCGCTATTGCTATTATCAAACGAATGATAAGTTGTGGAAATAATTCGGGTTTTGAGATTTTGAGTGCCGTTGATGGCTGTTTTAGAGAATGTGATGAGTTTGTGTGCAAAGGTTTGGTTTTTAATATGTTGATTGATGGGTATAGGAAGATTGGGTTGTTGGACGCAGCTGTTGATTTGTTTTTGTGCGATAAGGGAGGTGAATTTATGCCCAGCTTGTTCAGTTGTAATGCATTGCTGAGGGATTTGTTGAAGGGTAAGAAAATGGAGTTGTTTTGGAAGGTTTGGGCGAAAATGAATGAAATGAATGCGGGGGGTTTTGAATTTGATGTTTATAGTTATACTACTGTGATAGATGCTTACTTTAAGGTGAGGAATGTTGAGGAAGCAAAGAGGGTGTTTTCGGAAATGGGGGAGAAAGGCTGTAGTCCAAATGTTGCTACTTATAATGTGGTTATTGGTGGCTTTTGTAGAGTGGGATTTTTAGATGAAGCAGTTGAGTTGAAGGATTCGATGGTTGATAAGGGGTTAGTTCCTGATAGTTATACTTATGTGAATCTTATTTATGGGTTTTCTGCAGCAAAGAGGTTGGGAGATGTGAGATTGGTTTTATCGGAGTTGATTGGAAAGGGTCTGAAACTTGATACTGTTGTATACAATGTGCTGATTGATGGATTTGTGAACCAAGGTGATGTGGAAGAAGCTTTCAGAGTAAAGGATGAGCTTGTTGCTTCTGGTAATCAGGTTGATTTGGTCATATATAACACACTGCTTAAAGGGTTTTGTAAGAGTGGTAAAATGGAAAAGGCAAGGGAAGCGTTAAATGAGATGATTAGAATGGGTATTGAACCTAATTCAAGAACTTATACTTCGTTAATACATGGGTATTGCAGGATACAGAATATGGTTAGTGCTTTTGAGTTGCTTGATGAGATGAAAAAAAAGAACTTGGTCCCATCTGTATTTACTTATGGTGTGATTATCAATGGACTGTACCACTGCAGAGATCTACGGCAGATCAATGCTATTTTGGGAGAAATGATTACGAGGGGATTGAAACCCAATGCCATTATCTACACAAATCTTATTTCGGCTTACTTCAAGAAAAATAAACTTCAAGAAGCAGGAAAGTTGGTTGAAAGGACAAGGAGAGAAGGAATCACACCAGGTGTTTTCTGCTTCAATTCTCTAATAGTTGGGCTTTGCAAAGCCAAGAAGATGGATGAAGCAAGGATCTATTTGGTCGAGATGTTAAGGAGAGGATTGAAGCCTAATATTCATTCGTACAGAGCTCTTATCCTTGGATACTGTATGGCAGGGGAGATGCAGACAGCAGGCAGGTTTTTCAATGAGATGCTAAATTCTGGTTTAGTGCCAGATGATGTAATTTACGCATCCATTGTTGATGGGTACTGCAAAGAGGGAAATATAGCAGAAGCAATCTCCACATTTAGATGCATGCTTGCCCGGGGTATTCTTCCAGATGTTCAAACTTACAGTGTGCTCATCAATGGCCTCTCGAAGAAATTAGAATTAAGAGAAGCTCTTGGAATCTTTTTAGAACTCCTAGAGAAGGGGTTGGTGCCTGATGTTAACACTTACAATTCCCTTATCACCAGCTTTTGCAAAATATGTGATGTAGATAAGGCTTTTCAACTGTATGAGGAGATGTGTGAAAAAGGAGTTGAACCAAACATCGTTACTTACAATGTGTTGATAGATGGCTTCTGCAAAACTGGGGATTTAACTAAGGCATTTCGGTTATTTGATAAGATGACAAAGAGGAGTGTTCCTCTGGATGGTTCAGTCTACAATGCCCTTCTCTCTGGATGCTGCAAAGAAGAAAAGTTGGAACAAGCTCTGGAGCTGTTTCGAGATATGCTGGATAAGGGCTTGGCTTCTACCCTTTCCTTCAACACTTTAATTGAGGTTTTGTGCAAGAGTAACAAGCTTCAAGAAGCACACCAATTGTTGGATGCAATGCTAGAAGAGCAGGTTAATCCCAATCATGACACCTACACTACACTTATCAATCAGTATTGCAAGGTGCAAAACATGGAGAAAGCAAAACAACTCTTCTTAGAGATGCAGCAAAGGAATCTGATGCCGGCAACAATCACTTACGCATCACTTTTAAATGGTTACAACAGAATGGGGAACAGATCTGAGGTTTTTGTTGTGTTTGAAGAAATGTTAGCAAAGGGAATTGAGCGTGATAATTTCACCTATTATGTCATGATTGATGCTTATTGTAAAGAAGATAACCTGATGGAAGCTTTGAAGTTGAAGGATTTGATTTTCGATAAGCGTATGTCAATGAATGCAGAAGCATACAAAGCCATTATAAAAGCTCTATGCAAAAGAGAGGATTATTCTGAAGCGTTGAGGTTGCTTAATGAAATGGGAGAGAGTGGCTTTAGGCTCAGTTTTGCCTCATGTAGGACTGTAGTTAATGATTTTCTCAGAGAAGGCGATATGGACTATGCCGCAAAGGTTCTGGAGTTTATGGCATCGTTTGGATGGGTTTCGAACTCCATTAGCTTAGCAGATGTTGTTAATGGAGAGAAAAATGGTGTAGATCTTGATGAGTCCAAGGATCTTATGAAGCAAACAGCTTAGAAAGTTGACAAATATTGGCCAATCAATAACGCTAATTGTTCCGTTTCTTCCTTGTGTTGACTCTTTGGAGTCCAGAGCAGACTCTGCACAGGAATCAGCACGCCAGCTGCCTAGCTCCCCACTAAAATGGCAACTTGCTATTTTCTGTTGTTTTAGAAGTCTGAAGTTGATGCTTCAGGCTGAATTGCTTTTTCAGTCACCTGTTGAGGTAACAATAAATTGTCTACTTTTCAATTATGTATTCCATGCATTGCTATTATTGCCCTGATTAATTTTATTTACTAGGAACTTACCTCATTGCAGGTTACTGGTTTTGATTCAGTGGTTACACACAGGTTATTGCACTGGAAGAGGATAATCTTCCTGTAATTTTTATTCTTGCCTGAGCATATCTGCACATCTTATGCCTTTAATGAGGTGCTTCAATCCCGGAAGTGCTATGCAACTTATTAGCCTCGGAGTAAGTTGGAGAGGTTTCTAATAGTTGAGGCTTCTTTTTCCTGCTACTTGACATATTACTCTTTACAATGCCCTGAAAGCTGATGACTCATTTATTCTGTTGGCTATGTATGTAATTCAATCAAAGTGTTCGTATGAATGAAAGAAAGAAATATGTGTTTCTATCACAAAGAACACTGTTCTGAAGTAACCAAGCAGATCATATTTATATTTTTCTTTTAATTTTCTCTTTAACAATGCGGTTACATTGTACAATGTATACAGCTCCCAATTTAACAACAAAGAGCAATTTCTTTCCATCCATGTTACGTATACAAATACAAAGAATAGACCCTCCAGCTTACAGAGATTCCTAGTGTTGTATAAAAATGAGAATCAAGATTTATACACTCAAAAGAAAATTGATGTGATGGGTTAAATTCATATCATTTTCTCAATTTTGTCAAGCATTTTCACCCTCTGCATTGATCTTAAAAGTAGTGTAAAGAAAACTCCTGCATTTTGATAAATTTAAGACTGTCAGCTAATAGAATCTTGATGAATATGAACTTAGGCTTCAATTGAGGAATATTAGCATCTGAGGGATCACCTGCACCAATGAATGATCCATTTGCAATAATTTGACTGCCTTGACCAGTCAATGAGACCCCCAGATTTAACAGGGTACCCCCACAAACTGTATACATAGTTGCCATTTGCAGTATTGTTGCTTTTCGAGCTGCTCTTTCAGACTGGTAAACATAGATATAGCCATTCAAAATCAATGTAGTCAAATTATACACAAAGAGAGATTTCAAATGCTGAATCACAATTCATTTTCTCCATTTTGTTGTGAGTTCTGGAAGTATTAAGAGATGATTACCTCAAGCACCCGTACTCGGAGTTTCAAATCTCCTGCTTCAAGTTGTTTCACAAACTCTTCTATTCGTTGAACCCTGGATGGCATGGACATGGTCGAAGATCTGGCCTGAAAATAGATGGAAATGTTCTTGATACTAACAGTGATGGAAATTCAGCCTTCTTATTTATAACATAGTTATCAGAAGAATAGCCGGTATTTATTTGTTTATTTTTTTTAAAAAAAGACTTTTGTTTAGTGTCATCTGTTAAAAAAAATGTGGCAACAATAGAAAAAATGCAAAGAGCAATACATCGTCGGCTTGTTTCCTGATTTGCTCCACTAGCTGTGTACCAGACTGCTGCTTCTGTTTTAAATCCAATAGCTCCTGAAGGCACAGTAGAAACAATGAAATACTAAGCTATACAAATTTCAACAATAGAAATGATTACCAAAACGAGCATGAAATTCCAAGGGAAGTGAATTTAACCTGTGCATAAGGTGCAGCAACCTTCACAAAGGAAAAATCTGGGTCAAGAATGTTGCCCATACCTGTAAGAGGACAATGATACTCAGAATAAAGCAGTAAAATGGCATCAAAGTAAGCTGCAGTTATCAAATTTTCTGGGTTTAATGAAAAAGTTCAATATTACATAGCATAAATTTGATAAATGATCTAATGTGATTTGGAAGCGAATTTTTTAGGCCGTGTGACAGTTAGAGGACCTTCAAGTGTGGAGAATGCCCTCATAACGAAAGTAAAGGTGGATGGAAACCGAAATGGTTGATCTTGAGCTATTGCAAACAAATCCTACAAAAGCATAACAAACAAACAAATGACCTTAACTTACTGATATATGCCACATAAGGGTATTCAGAAACTACCTAAATTGAAAAATTAATAGAACCTCTCCAATTGCAGCTAAAGTCTGCTGCTGATCTGGACTCTGGCTTAGCAAATTGTCCAAGAAAAATTGCACGGATCTCCTTACCTAGGAGTAGAGTGAACAATTAGTACTACTGTTAGATGACATTTCCTTTTCAATAACCTGCATATGAAGTGTGGCATGATGACCTACCGATGACATATCTCCTGTGGGTTGAAGTGCTTCAAGATCAATCAACCTTTGGATAACCTGCATAATAGCTGCTCAGTTTCGGCTAACAAGAATGGAGAAAAAAAATTTGATTTACTTTCTTTACAAATAAATTACCCATCCCATTTCAGTAGATGGGTGCCGAACTCTCATCAACTTAAATTTACAAAAGAAAACTCAACGGGAGTAGTTGATAGATCAAAAGTACACCTTTTTGGCATCTTTCTCGTAAACTGCATAGAAAAGATCAAGCAATCTTTCACGGGTGAAGGATTTAATCTCCCCCATCATACCAAAATCATAGTAGATGAGTGCTTCATCCAAATCGACAGCAAGATTTCCAGGATGAGGATCAGCATGAAAGAAACCAGTTTTGAGTATCTGCGCTTATAAAAAGATACTGTAAATGACTGCACTATAAGCGGGTAACTAACATTACAATTTCACGGTTGTACAACAAATGGAGGTACTTAATAGTCATCAACTTATCATATTGTCAAAACTTAATATCAATTACCTGAATCAAATATGCTTCAATTGCACGCGATGCAATTTGAGAACGACTATAACCCTGCAAATCTAGTGCTTTCAAATCATTGATCTTAATTCCTGATACAAAAGTAAAATTCTCAATCCATTAACTTTTAGTTTCACAAAATTTATGTGTAACTATACAATGCAAATTCTTGTTATCATTTTGAATTAAAAAATACACAGAGGTTTAGGCTAAAACCTGGTACATACTCCAATGTCAACACCTTCGTAGCAGTATAATCCCAAAACACCAGCTACAGAGGGGAACAAAATTCCAGTTAGGAATCCACAAGAGGCTCTAAACTTCAAAGACTAGATCTATGTTGACTAAAAATTGCAAAATTAATAAGTTAATGGTCATAATTGATGAGAATTTTGAGAAAATTCTTGCACAACTATTTGATTAAGTGCCAGTTAATTTTTGTAGTCTTGAAGCTAGAAACATACGGGCACCCGGACCCACTTTATATTCCGAAAATCTCGACAGAATCTATCAGCATTTTTTCCTTCATTTATGTAATCAATTTCTTGGTACAAAATCCTGAAATCAATAAGATAAGCATAGCATGAGTTAACTGTGTCACACTTCATTGAGACAGTTCTAGAACCATCAAGTTTCATCAGATCCATTATAACCAAGATCAGTAATGCATAAATATATTATATCAAAAGTAAACAAATAACCAACTGAACACATGTTATTTACACACCTTGATCCTACTCAGTGTTTCATGATCCTGGAAAATATCTAACAAAAAAGTGACAATACTTAATACTTACGTGGCGCATTCGTCATATATACCAATCCAGTCTCTTGTTGGACCACCAAATGTTTCACTTCTCTGAAAGTATTCTGCGATTAGCTTTAAATTTCCTGTATGGAAGAAGCAGGAATGAAGGACAATAAAAATTCATTTCTTCAAATACAATTAAGAACTAAAAACATTGTTTCAGTTGATGAAACCACATAATAAGGGACATGAGAAATAAAGAACTAAATACAATTTAAAGAAACTACAACATCACTATGGTCAAATTGACAGAGCAAGTGCATTACTTACGTAAATCAATGTCAAAGAGCCTCTTGAGACCAGGTCTTTGAACCTTCACAACAACTTTCTCTCCATTATGCAGGATTGCAAGATGTACCTGTACATGGTATCCTCTGAAATTCAAATTTGCGAATAGGAATCATCTCCAGTAAAACTTAGATAAAATGTGAAGAACTTTAACAACGACAACACTATTCAAGCTTCTTAAGTGGAGTTAAATGGACAAACCAGTTATAATGTACGATGTTCATAAGAAAAAGAGGAATGTAACAAGAATCAAACACCTGACCAAGGCTAGCTGCAGCAATTGGCCGGTCCTCAAACTTTTTGAACAATTGCTCAACGGGAGCTCCAAGTTCTTTCTCGATGAAGCGTCTTGCTTTCTCTGGAGAGAAGGCAGGAACCCTATCCTGAAGTATATTGAATATGAACATAAAATTTATATGAAAAGTAAAAAGTAATACTAGTTATATGGATTACAGGATATCATCACCTAAAAGATCAAAGGATGTCGAGGAAATTCGATGCTAAATTTTAAAGAAAGATAAAGTAGTACCTGTAACTTGGCAAGCTCATCCACAAACTCACGTGGAAAAAGATCAGACCTTGTTGAAGATAGCTGCCCAAGTTTAATAAAAGTTGGACCAAGCTGCAGCACACTCTCCCTTAACCATGAGGCAGTCTTTCGTCTTCTATTTTTCTGAATGGAAGATAATTATTAACAAAAAAAGCCAAAAAAAAAAAAGATTTAAGTCGAAGAGACCAAGAAATGATGAGCAACTTGGCCAAATATGAAATCGGTAGTGATAATGACCAATCAAAGTTTGGAGCCAATCTGGCCGCATCATATACCTGTTTGTCTTTTGAGAACCCTCCCAAATAGGCCCATTTGGCATTGTCAAACAGGACACGGACTCGTAATGAAAGGACAAATGACCAAACATCTATAGTCCTTTGCCAGGAATTATAATTCTCATTAGCCCAACTGAAACTTTCATCTGAAGGCAGAACCTTCAGTTCCTCTACTGGTGGAAGTTCATTTGAACCCTTGCCTTTCAGTGCCTTAACGAGGGCTGAAGTAGAATTTTTCTTAACTAAACTTGCTACATTAATGACCTGCTTTGTCCCATTGACCATCTTATTAACCTTACCATTGGGTGGATTATTCCTTTTCACTACCTCACTAGCAGGTACCATCTTAACCGGTCGTCCATTAGTTCGGACTCTTGAGGGAGATTCAGTTTGCCGCATTTCAACATGAAATCGAAATGCTTTATTAGTCGAAGTTGGTTTACATGTTTTCCTCTCAAAGCTTGATATGGAACTCGAGAAACTAATGTTGTCCATAGCTCTTCCTTGGTTGATCAAATCAATGTTGTGGCAATAACAGCTTTGTGAAGCCAGTATTGCCGCCATTCAATCGACAAACACCTATGGATTGATATCAATACAAAAATTAGACCGATGCTAAACCAAATAACAATACTAAGAATTAAAGCAAGCAAATGTCAGTTATAATGGGAAACATGAAAATTAAACCATTAACACAACAAATCCGAAGCCAGAACACTCAATGGAACAAAAAAAAAAAATCAACTGAAAAGCAAGATAATGAAACAAAAGATGAAAACAAATGAGCAATAAATATTCACCCACCAAGTCAATGACTAAAAGTATTAATTCAAACAATCTAAACATGAATGAACATACGTACTAAGTTAGTTAAGAGAACAGAAGAGTTTAAACTTAAAAGACATTAATACATGCAAATTGAACAACGTTTGTTTGAAACTAAAGAGAACCCAGATGAAGATACTCACAAGAGAAGAAGGAAAAGCAACTCTCAAGTCCTAGAAATGAATGTAGAAGCTGAGAGATTTATTGGGTTTTTAGAAAAACAACCCAAAAATTGATTTTTTTTTTTTAAGAAAATAAATTGACTAAATAAGTGTTATGAACAAAATGCGGACGAGCAAAAAGAACGTGGACAACACAGTGGTTGCGTGTCTCCGTTTCCAATTCTAGTTGTTCAAGTTACTCAACACATTGTTCGGTCTGATTTTATTTTTTCTCTGGGTATATTTGTAATTTCCTTTAACGACAAAACTGAAAGTTGAATCTTCAACGACTGCCATTCAGTTGCGTGGCGGTTTTTTTTTGGGTAAAAATTATATGTGAGTCCTTGATGTTTCTGTTTTTCCGCAAGTTAAGCGATGGCCTGTTTATCTGTATCAAACAGGTCCAGGATTATCGCCATTGAAAATTTGAAATGATCATCTTAACCGTACAATTTTGGACTTCCAAGAGTATGTAACATAATAAACAATTAACCAATAGTGTGGATGTTAAAATAAGATCTACAATAATAATTTAGTGATTTTTTTTCAAATTTTTGAGAAGAACAATTTAGTGATTTTAAAATAATTTTTAATTGTTGTTTTGTGGTTTAGAGATAAGTTTACTATGATAGGTAGAGAGGTCGCTTTGTTGGAGAGTTGTAATTGATTCTCACTTGTGGTTGATATTTAATTAGAGGGTCAACTTAGATATTCAAAGAGTTGACTTGGGTTTGACAAGTTTGTGTGTTTCAACTATTTATTTATTTTTAATGTTTGCTAAACAGATCATTTTAGCTATTTGGTCGGGCTAATCTTTACCAATTAAAAGGGAATTCCAACAACAATTAATGATATCAACTTGTTTTACACATTTTAGATTTAAGTTAAATGATTATAAATAATATCATATTTTCTTACATTTTATTTTGTCTACAATTAGCTGATAATTAAAGATTGAGCTACGGTGCAATGGGTGCACCATACTTTTTTTATCTTTTTTGACTGCACCCCCTAATCTCTTCTATATTTATAGTTTATTAATGTAATTTATTTTTCATCTTTCTTCAACCACCACCTCTACATTATTTTGGACTTTTTCCATTTTCGATTAAAACTACAATCATCCAATTGCAATCAATAAGAGAAACTTGACATTCTCATTAAAGCTAATTCCTTGTAGCCTTAAGGTTCATTTGCTTTATATTGCACAAGTATTACTGAATTAAACTTTTTATATAAAAGAAAATCACATAAATATATTTTTGTACCCATAATCTATTCATCATACAATAAAATTCAAGTATAAGTAAATTGAAATTTTTTATGTTTTATTATGTGTTTTCTTCACCTTTTCTCCTCCATGTGTCTGTCCATTTTTTCCTTAAGCAATTTAACTCTAGGACTTTTTAATAATTAGATTATTATTATTATTATTATTATTATTATTATTATTATTATTATTATTATTATTATTATTATTATTATTATTATTATTATTATTATTATTATTATTATTATTATTATTATCATCATTAGTAAAACTCCTTTTATTATGTTAATGAGTTTGCTTTCTTAGGTCAAAAGAATATTTTAACAACCGATCAAAAGTAAGAGCTTCAACAAAAATTCAAAATCCGTCTTAGTTTTTATTGTCTTTCATGCATCTGGCATGTTTGATCTCTTGATTATAACTTACAAAAGTAAGCACTATATAACACAACAACGATGATTAGTGATTCTTTGCTAAGAGAATTTAGGAAAAAAGATGTTGGTGCAAAATTTTGTAATCTTTAACTTTTATAAATTTTCAGTAAATATCAAGGATTGTTTTGTTAATAAACAAACAAACACATCCCTCCCATTAAAATTACTTTTGTGTTAAATCTAACGGTGGCAGTATAAAAAGACAAAAAGAAGAATACGGTGTACGTTTTGCACCATAACTAGACCCGATAATTAAACTTATTTCAAAATCTAACTTTTGTATATTTGCCCCTATAATTATATAGGAATTATTTGAAGGGTCAATCTCTTATGACTGAAAGAAAAGCAAGATTCTCTGTAATCATTTTCAACGTGATATTAATTTCTTTTAGGTACAAAAAAAAACGTGATATTAATTTCTTTTAGGTTAAAAAAAAAAAAAAGGTGTTGGACCTTCGTAACAAAAAAAAAAGAAAAGAAAAGAAAAGAAAAACTATCTCACTACCATTTAGTGTTTTGTACTTTATCAAAAAAACTTAATTTTTTTTTTTCTTTTGAAACGATCAACCTAAAACATATAGCGAACCACTTTTTTACTTTTCTATTAACAATGGTAGAGAATTTAACAAAGTATTAATAAAATAATTGTTTTACCCTTGCATGTAAAAAGGTTATTTAATCTTATCTAAATGAAAGAAAAAAATTGTTGGGACGAATAAAGGCTGCAAAATTAACTATATAGACTTATCAATTATGCTAATTTTTTTAAAAAATTCATTAAATAAGCAACCCCGCTAATTTGCACCTCATTTATAATACAAATTAGGAACCCTTCTGCCTTCTTCATATATGCCATCTTAAATAACAAATCTCTGTAACAAATAACAAATCTTCAATATAATAAATAGAAACAGGCATGATTATCTAAAACACATCCAAAATAATTATAAAACCAACCATGAGAGATTTTGAACATTCTAGTTTGTTTCCATCAACAGAAAGTAATAACATTAAATTACCTTTGGGGAACTTGGATTTTATAGCTAGTTCTCATCAATCCAAAATAATAACATATTCTAAAAAATCCAAAATAACAACCAATAAATAATTTTTTCACATTCAAGAGTGAAATAGTTATTTTTTAATATTTTGTTGCATCTTCTAATGGCAATAATAGAAAAATGAAAAGCACCATGCACTTTATAAACTTCATGTGAAAAGCTAAAAAAAAAGTTTAATATAATGATGGAAGATATTTATCCAAAAATAATTGATGCATTATCGTCAACTTTTCATCAGTTTCGTAAATGCTAGCTTGGAGATGTACAATAAAAGTTTGCCTCGGCGTAAATGTTCCCAAAATTGTGAGGAAATTGAATATTTCAATTGATGCCCTCGGCTAAACTCGATCTCCCCATTAATACATTGAATGAAACAAGAAGGCTTCTTGCATGGTCACCATCAATATCTAGTTAAGTGTCATACTTCTTTTGATGGCGTTGACTTTAATATCTGTGTGGTTAGGTTTTAGGGAGAATTTGTTAGGTGGATAGAAAAGCTCAGAAAGCTAAGTATCGATGAGGTTTCTGATAATAGTCTCCTGATATTTTCCCACCCCTTTGACATTTTGGCAAGCCTCAAGGGGCACTAGAGAAAAATGCCCTTTAGAAGTAGAAATCCTCGGTTGCTTGACTAGATGTAGAATTAAAGAAGAAGAACGAGACACAGTAATTTAGAGCAACCAAAGCTAGTTGATGATCTATTTTTCTTTTCCCTTTTGCTTTCACAAGGGCTTTTTCATTGTGCAATCTACAATGCTCCCCGGGAGCCATTTCTTTACTTAATGTTGCATATCTGATGATACAAAGAGCAGAATCTAACGAATATAATGAAAATTATAAGTGTTGTGTTTAATTGTTTATATCATTTTCTCAATTTTATTTAGCTCCTTCACTCTTTGCATCGACCAAAGAAACAGTATAAAGAAAACTCCTGCATTGTTAGAAATATTAAGAAAGTCAAGCCACTAGAACATTGGTGAGTATGAAATTTGGATTTAATGGAAAGTAATGGCATTGTGTTGTGAAGTGAAAGGCGCAAGCACACCTGCACCAAAGAATGATCCGGTTGCCAGAACTTGACGGCCTTGACCACTAAGGGAGACCCCGAGATTGAGCAGGCTACCTCCAAATACAGCACGAATGGTTGCTATTTGCAATATTGTTGCTTTTTTAGCTGCCCTTTCTGACTGGTAAATGTAAAATTTTCAATTTAGGAGATTTGAAGGCTGAATGAAGGAATTGGCTTGATAATATGAGAAATAATGGATAATATATTAAAAAATGAAATAAAACCAATGTTGCATCACCATTAAAAGATGATTAAGTACCTCAAGCACCCGGACTCTGAGTTTTAGATCTCCTGCTTCAAGTTGATTTACAACCTCCTCTATTCGTTGAACTCTGTATGGCATAGATACAGTCGAAGATCGGGCCTAAAAAATATACACAGGTGATCTCAACACTAGTAATTATTGAAAACTAATCTTAAACTAGAGAAGAAGCAAAAAGTGTTCACATGATCAATTTGTTTCCTTATATTTTCCACTGGCTGCGTCCTAGCGATCATCTGCTTTTGTCTCATCTCTAGCAGCTCCTGTAAGAAGGAACAATAAGTAGTCTACTTGCAAATATAGAAATGATCAACAAAGCATCACGAAAAGCCTTTTTTATTTGGAAAGGAGTTAATCATAAATGCCAGAGAAGTGGATATAACCTGTAAATAAGGCGCAGCAACCTTCATAAAGGAAAAATCTGGGTCAAGCATATAGCCGTTACCTGTAAAGAGAAAAGAGCAGTAACATTGAAGATTTAAAGATCGATTTGATATATTATTATACTGCGAATTTGGGAATGACATTTCTGGGGATAAAAAGAGAGGACCTTCTAGTGTTGAGAATGCCCTTACAACAAAAGCAAAGATTGATGGAAACTGAAAAGGTTGATCATGAGCTATTGCAAATAAATCCTGCAGAAAAAGGACCAACAGACAGAAAGCCTTAGCAACCCATGTATCATTAACTTCTGTTTAATGTTCTTATGCAGGAACGTAAAGGCTTTACTTTAAGCTTCTATATCACATGAGAAAATTTTCAGTGTCCGAGTTTACATACCTCACCGACAGCAGCAAGTGTCTGTTCCTTATCTGGTCTGCTAAACAAATTGTCCAAGAAAAACTGCACAAATCTCTTCACCTAAGGATAGAATAAACAAATATTAATATATGAGATGGATCTATTGAAGGCTTTGGCAATCCATATATGAATAGAAGACCACAACAGTGTGTCACAATGCGTTTTCTAATGTTTAATATGAAAAAATATGGCATGATGGCCTACCGAAGACAAATCTCCTGTGGGCTGAAGTGCTTCAAGATCAATTAGGCTCTGGATAACCTGCATAATGACTGCTCAGTCTTGGGCCAGCAACTGAGGGGAGCAAAATTTGATCTACTCTTAGTTTTTCTAATCACTTCAATTGCATTTCTGAAATGGGTTACTATTCAAATTATATAAGCAAGAAAGAAATAATGATCTTTAAAAGATTACTGACAGTAGCTAAGTAATTTCAAATTCAAATAAAAAGATGCCCCAGATGGATGTATGGGCCAATATTCATAACATTCTCAAGTAAAACTCCAGTCGATAATAAATTCTTTAATGTCTTATGTACTAGCAGAGGATAGACAACTAGGATTTCAAATATGTCTTATGTACTAGCAGAGGATAGACAACTTGGATTTTGAATTTGTATAGAGAACATATCAGTATAAAGCCTGATTTGCTTGAAACTTTATTTTAATGGTCGACATCAACTTACAGCAAAAAGAACAGTGACTCAATAGATAGAAAGTAGACCTTTTTGGCATTTCTCTCATACAGTGCAAAGAAAAGTTCAAGCAATCTGTCACGAGTAAGAGGTGTGATCTCTCCCATCATACCGAAATCATAATAGATTAGTGCTTCATCTACATCGACTGCAAGATTTCCAGGATGAGGATCAGCATGAAAGAAACCAGTTTTGAGCATCTGCAATTTTGGCAAAATTTGGTAAATTACTAAATTAAAATTGGGTGACCAATACTTCCTTAATCATCAGGGAACATAATAAATAAGGTCCTGAGGGACTTCAATATTTACATGGTACATAACAGCCATCATTTCAGAGTCAAGAACAAGAAGATTAATTAATTTAGACAGGGTTAAACTTAATAACCTGAATCAAGAATGCTTCAACTGCACGGGAGGATATCTGAGATCGGCTATAACCATGAAAATCTAGTTCTTCCAACTCATTGATCTTAATTCCTGATACAGAAATAGCAATCTAACATCAACTATCACTAACCTAAGAAATCTGCACTTTTCCCCCAAGCATACATTGTAAAACCTCTGTGATATCTTGAACCAAAACTTTTGCATTGGTTTAGAGTAAAACCTGGTACATATTCCATGGTTAACACCATTGAGGCAGTATAGTCCCAAAAAACAAGCTACAGAGGGAGAAAAAGTTAATTTAACAACTCATAATTTGTCTGAAATTCAAGGAAAAGACCGTGTTCAGTAACAATAAAATTGAAGAACTAATGGAATAAGCGTCAGTTATGGAGTAGCCTTGAAGCAAGAAACGTACAGGCACTCGGACCCACTTTATATTCCGGAAATCTCGGCAGAATCTATCAGCATTTTTGCCTTCGTTTATGTAATTTATTTCTTGATACAAAATCCTGGAACCAATGGGAGGGTGAGTGGTGAGTTTTAAAGAAAGGTGGAAGATTAGTGCATAAACATATTATAATAATTGGAAAAGAATTGTCATCTCTAAGGTGCCTAGTTGATTAGCCTCTTGCCCCAGAGTAAGAGGTCGGTTCAATCCATGTTTAATTCAAGGGTTGGGTCATGAAAAAGAGAACAGAAACAAATTGTCCAACCAAAAAATTTGTGATAATCTTGTATTAGAAAGTAAAATTTGTGGATGCTGAATGAATTTTGTGCTTTGGTATGGATGTTGAGGTGTCAACATGAAACTATAAGGATGCAGATATATGGAATCATACTTAGAGTTTTATCCTTTTATGTCTTTGAAGGACAAAGCTGGGATAACAACTAACTCAACTTACTACTTACGAGGAACATTCTCTATATATACCATTCCAATCGGCTACTGGACCACCAAACAATCCTCCTTTCTTATAATATTTTGCAACTAGCTTTAAATTTCCTGTATGCAAGAAGCAGGGACATCAAAGATCAATGCAGCAAACACCAAAAGGTCAAAGCCAAGGTCGATTTACTATTTCAGAATACAAAGAAAATTGCAAATCAAATTAACCTCTACATTAATGTGTACATAGAGAGATGCATGGATACACATATAGGTAACACAAATACATGAGTAATATTAGTACATTATCATGAAACGATGTATTATCATTGTTGCGCAAATGTTAAAGTGAATGCAACAGGGATTACTTGCTACCCGACACTTGCTAAATAAATGTGCTGATCTGGATATAACTCTCCCATGGATCAAATATATAGTTACAAAAAAGAAGAAGAACAGCAAAGATTGTCATAATGGATCCAACCAAGAATATTAAAAAAGGAAAAAGAAAAAAGAAAGGGCAGCTAATATTTTATAGTTACAAAAATCCAAAATATCAATTTGGTTGAACTGAGAGAAACAATGCTCTACTGACCTAAATCAATATCAAAAAGCTTCTTGAGACCAGGCCTTTGAACTTTTACAACTACTTTCTCCCCATTATACAGGATAGCTCGATGTACCTGTTGATAATGTATCCAAATTTGTAAATTTTCTCAAGATGCACTAGGATGTGCTTCTAAATGCTGATAGTAGAAACACATCTCATTTTTTTTCTGATACAATGATAGAGGAAATCAAATAAAAAGCTTAAACAATTGGGTGGAATAGCTAAAGAGAATCAACACCTGACCAATGCTAGCTGCAGAAATTGGCTGGTCCTCGAACTTTTTAAACAATTGGTCAATCGGAGCCCCCAGTTCACTCTCAATTAAGCTTCTTGCTTTCTCTGGTGAGAAGGCAGGGGCCCTATCCTGAATAATGTTAATTAAGAACTTAATATTTTGATGAAAGTTAAGAAGTTGAGATTACATTTCAGTTTAAAATTAAGTGAGATTATATGAATGATTGGATGTGCACACCAAAAAGCCTAATCATGTTAGGAAAATTTGTATTAGAAAATATACAAAGGCAGAAATCAAGAAGTACCTGCAACTTTGCAAGCTCCTCCACATACTCACGTGGGAATAGATCGGACCTTGTTGAAGATAACTGCCCAAGTTTCATAAAAGTTGGTCCCAGATGCAGTATACGCTCCCGTAGCCACGAGGCAGTTCTTTTCCTTCTTTTTTTCTGAAAGAGATACATTTTATAAGCACCAAAGGGTGAAAACTAAAGAGTGAAAGACCGAAGTATAAGAAATAAAGAAATGGTTAGAAACTAGGACAAGTAGGAAGTATGTAGTGAGACAAATGAGTAGGACTTAGGATATTCAATGTTCAGCATTGTATAACACTCTAAATGTCAGCCAAATTTACCTGCTTATCTTCCGTGAAGCCTCCAAAATATGTCCATTTGGTATCATCCAACTGAATCCGGATATAAAATGAAATAACAAATAACCAAATGTCTATACTTCTTTGCAAGGAATTATAATTCTCATAAGACCAACTGAAGTTTTCATGTGAAAGTGTCTCCTTCAACTCCCCTATTGGTGGAAGTTCTTTGAAACCTTTACCTTTTGGTGTTCTAACCAGGGCTGAAGAAGATTTTCTCTTAACTACACTTCCATTAACAGACTGTTTTGAGCCATTGACAGTATCTACATTATGACTAAGCTGGGGGTGTCTTTCTAATACCTCACCAATGGGTACCATTTTAACAGATCTTCCGTTGATTCCCAATCTTGAAGGTGACTCAGTGTGTTTCATTTGCACTCGAAACTGGAATGATCCATTGGTCATTGTAGGTTCGCATGTTAACCTCTCTAACTTTGATACCGAGCTTGAAAAACTCAGATTTTCCATTGTTCTCTGCTGATTAATAAAATGATTACTGTGGCAACAGCAACCTTGTGAAGCCAGAATTCCCATCATTTAATCAACAAAACCTATGTATTGATAAGCAATATCAAGATTAGATGATGCAGAGCTAAGTAATGATATGCGAAGGACAACCTAACCAAATTTGGTTTCGTCCAAAACAAGTGAAAAGAATTAAAAGAACAATGCACCATCAATCTAACATCAACTAGCAGACAATATTATGCAGCTTTAATATGCTATAATCAGGATAAAAGAAACCAATGTAGGATTCAGAAGATAAGTCAAGCATATAAACTGGAGAGAACAAGTGAAGGGTTTCAATGGAAACTTATTGACTAACAAACTGAAAGCAAGATAATTAAACAAAGGCAGGAAATTACATTCCAAACCAGATCAAGTCAACACATTTAACAAATGTTCAACAAGAGATCAAACCCAAAATCATTCACCCATCAACTCAAAATCAGCTGCTAATCAACAGAACAGATGTTGCAGTTGAGGGTCAACATAAAAGAAAAAAAGAAATTAGAAGCTTCATTAAAATTATGTGAAAGTAAAAGAACCCAGATTATGATACTCACAAAACAGAAGAAAGAGTTAGCAACAAGCTTAGGTATGAATCTTAAGATTTGAAAATTTCATTGGATGCATACGAAAAAGAAACAAAGGGTTGTCCAACAACTAACTTATTTTTATAAAGGAGAGAACCTGACTATACTGGAAATGCAATAAAAAATGGAAAGACGAGGGAAAGTGAGAAAACAGGATGCCAGCAAATGGGCAATAGTCATTTGCGATTCTATAATATTTTTAAATCTTTGCTTTCTTCAACTCGGAGTTTGGACAAATGGTTCTGTCTTTATGTTATAAATTCTCCCATCAACGACAAAAACCGAAAACAACTCCAATATTTTGGTCGGTAGGACAGCCTTTTTGTTTTGGCTTGCATTAATTAAATAAAAATAATAACCCCAATGGAGAGAATTGCGTGGGATATACTTAATTTTTTTAAAAATGTTTAATATATGCCTTAAATTATAATACTCTTAAATTTTATGCATATATATTTTAAAAAACCAAAGAAAGTATAAAAATAACCTCAATTAAGTTCGTATAAGACTGATCATATCTTTGAAGTTGGATAAATAGTCAAAAATACTCGACTTCAACAAAATAATGCACAATTAGTATTTCAGTATAAACTTTCTACTTTTTTATGTTAGTCGGGTAAATAATTGAGGATACTCGACTTCAATTGAAATAAAAAATTATTTGGAGAATTCTCGACTAGAATTACTCTTACTCGACATATTTCTCGACTTAATACTCGACTTATATTATAATTTACTCGACTTACTTCACTTTTTTACTTGACTTCCCGCTCAACTAGATACTCAACTTCCTCACTTCATTTTTTACTTGAGTAGACTTACTACTAAACTTACTCTTACTCGACACATTTCTCGACTCGACTTACATTATAACTTACTCGACTTATATTATAACTTACTTGATTTACATTATAACTTACTCGACTTACTTCTCTTCCTTACTTAACTTTCCACTCGACTAGATATTTGACTTATTCAACTTTCTCACTTCATTTTTTGCTCGACTAAACTTACTACTAGACTTGCTCTTACTTGACTTACATTATAACTGATTCGACTTACTTCACTGACTTACTTCACTTCTTGCTCGACTAGATACTCGACTTATTCAACTTTCTTACTTCATTTTTTGCTCGACTTTGTACTCGACTTTTTATTGAAAATGTAGATAAATAGTTTTTTTAAGGATATTTTTGACTTTTTTTACTTTCATGAGGTATATATATATATAAAATAAGATATAAATTTAATATTTAAGGACAAATGAGGTATATTTAAATAAAAAACCCACCCCAATGATGTTACATGCTCACAGCTTTAAAGTTCACGATCACTCTTGTAACATTTAAGACCTGTACTTCGCTAGAAGAACACCAGCGTGAAATCGATGACACAATTGAATGTGCTGCACATGGAATGCGTTGGTTCTAAATAAGAAAGATACAAGTCAAAAAAGGATGGCTTTGATTTTTCTATATCTAATACTCATCTTTCTTTTCTGAACTGTCAACATTTTGACCAAAGTGCCATCCCATACCCATGATTATTGTAATTACCCGGTACTTAGTGTTTACGTTGATAAATAAAAATATACACATTTTGCTTTAAAAGCAACCACTAAGCGTCCACTGTGAATCGGTTTTTTGTTATTGGCATGACAGCTTTTCAAAAATATTTACTCCCGACATGAATCAGTTTTTTGTTATTAGCATGACAGCTTTTCAAAAATATTTACTCCCGAAAAGCC
Organism: Luvunga scandens; assembly: GCA_030449905.1. NCBI lineage: Eukaryota > Viridiplantae > Streptophyta > Magnoliopsida > Sapindales > Rutaceae > Luvunga > Luvunga scandens. The sequence goes on along the minus strand of JASUUG010000442.1, from coordinate 4,527,945 downwards.
AGTACACTTCAGTCAGTAGCATTTCAGTTTTTTTGGAGGCATTTCCGTATAGCGCACACTATCATTGTGCCTGCTCATCAAGTGATCATTGTTCTTTGGTATGCCTTCAGAGAATCTGGAGTCTTCTGGAAAATTACGCTACCAGACAACATTAGTTGCAATGGCACCAACAAAAATATCAGTTCTCGGAGTTAGACGAATTTTTCTTTCGACTAGTGAAACCTGTCCACAGCATTGACTTTGGATTGCTACATTCTCAGCATCTGAACAACAGTGTCCTTATCATGGCTGATGTTATCTGCTTCCTCCTGCATTACGTACACGAACGAGAATTGAGTTGATGGTTTACTGTGACCTTTCCTTGAGAGTGTAATTTCTGCAAAAAGACTAACAAAGCATGTTTACAGATATTACATTCTAATTAATGTTACCATGGACAATTACTGACTTAAAAAGTTGAACTGATATCGTAGTTTCAATTATGATTTCTTAAGTTACTGCATAAGTTTTTCCAGTGACAAGGAGAAAATCCAAGAGGCTAAAAGGATTCATACAGCATTAGTTTGACATTATACCAAAGATAAAGGAAAAACGATGAACAGGCATTTGAGGGAGAAGTATATATAAGCAAGGTTCATGGACTCACCCGAAAGTTGACTGGGATGTCAACATTGGCGCACTGACAACCGCCAACCATCACTAAAACTGAGTTTTAGGGCTATGGTAAATGGTCTTGTTTTAAGTGTTTCCCTAGTGTGTTCATGCACATGGAGGGGTAAAACAATTAGAATCCCCTCACAAAACTCATCATCGAAAGCAACAGATAAAATCAAAGAATATCTACAGTAAATTTATTGTGTAACAACAACATAATATGAAGACAACCAAATTTTAAATCTAATGTGCACAAAATGTGCTATTTCACACCAGTGATTGCAGCACTATTTCTGATCGATGATACCTTTTCAGCTTGAATGGTTGTTTATTCAAAATAGCTCTTTTAAGATCTGGCCTGTCCGAGAAAGAAACCTATATTTCAAATACAGGAGAATTAAATATAGATTCAATCAGAATATGAGCAAGGGAAAAGCAAGCAAAAAGGCAAAGAGTCTAAAAACATAACAGGAAGTGATTGAGAGGAATAACCAGTGCCTTTGTTTGAAGGTTAAACTGTATTTTGCAGCAATTGGAAGAAAGAAAATCATCCCTCTAATGAGATTAATAACTAAGCTGAAAAGGAAATACCTCCACTCATTGGACAAAGGGCAATGGAGCTTTGGGTCCATGAACACTGCCGATCCTGAGAGCCCATTTCACATACTTGTCTGTATTGCTCCCAAAATCACAAATAGAATTAGGCACTCCATTTTATTTTTGGATTATATCACTCACCACACATGGGGGCAATAATAACTAAAAAATAGTCTAAATAAGTATTTTTTCAGCCTTTGCAGCACAGAAATCATTATTCACTCAGAAAGAAGGTAAAATGCAAGCTTAAGTTACTCACGAATTGTCACAAAACTTCGTAACTTTGAATAAAAAAGCTTGGGATCCCAAATGATGTCTTCCATCAGCAAACCTATTACATATCAATATATGAAAATAAGCAAAAAGCTGGAAAGATACCTGATCGCGATGGCCTACAGTACTGATGAAGATTAATCTGGAAAAGATCAACTCGAACATAAGGAGGAATCCACAGATTAAGATGATGATCCCTGCAATCACCTGTCGTTTTTCAAGTTAAACTTTTGTTGATCAAATGAATCAAGTCAGTTTGAAGATGTCTGATATGCTAGATGATCTAGCATGCTAAAATATAAAAGGCACTGAAAATATAATAATGCAACTGATTAATAAGCACTACATACTTTACATATTTCTTTTATAATATACAGACAAAGTTTGGTACTTTGAAATGTATAATAAATAATACTGCCCTCTGGTTCTATAAAAAAAAACCTTAGGCATCCCGTAGTAAAATACAAGGAAAGGAAAAAGATTCAATAGGAGCAGGGTCCGATCCTGTAGCGTATTGGTTTATACCAGGAGCTTATTATGTACTGGTTATGTTACGAATAGGACAGCCACCCTGAGTTACAATGCAGAACCGTAATGATGTTTCAATATGTGCTTCAAAAAAGCCATCCCCTTATTGCATAACAAATGAATTGTCAGAACTTAAAACTATTATGGTGGAATTGACAAAAATGAGAGAAAAACATGGAAGCACAAAATATGCAGTAACACAAAAAATTGTTAAGCATTCTATGCTTAGTAATTCAGAATAAGATAACTGTACCTTGTCAACAGGGGCATGAATAACCAGACTTGCTTTCTTGTCCTTTGGTGTTTGCTGGACATATAAGTTGAAACGTAAAGAGAGCACTCAAAAACAATGCTGCATATGCATAAAATACTTGCACTGGACGAGAAGAGAAAGTTAAGTCAATTGTACAAAATTATTTTAATGATCATGAGACACAAGTACCCCCGGAGACTTATACCAGTAAAGGTCTTTGTCATATTTTGTTATGTGAAAGAAAAGCCCAATAATGTCATGGCCTTAGTACAACCTTGAAGTAGTGATCAGTTACACATAAAAATTTCAGTCTGCACGAGAGAAAAATAGCATGGCAGATTCATGAGTGAAGGAAAAAGAAATAAAGAAATACCTGTAGGTTTACGATTACGATCTTACCCCCACTGCAAAGGGATTTTAAAGGAAGATTGCAAGTTGGAGTAATCTGCAAAGTGCACAACAGCAATCTGAATGGAGTACTAAAAGAGACAGAAAAGAAAAGGAAAATTACACACAAGAAAATGTTGTTCACATAAAAAGATGAATACTTCTAAGAACCCCAAGTTCAAACAATCTAAAACCACATGTTAAATTTTTAAAGTTTTAGATATAAAGTTTTAAACTGCTAAATTTGAGCATCCATATACAATTTTTACAAGGCTGACTAGTAAGTTGTTCCAAATTTACTTGATCACATGTTAAGAGTTTTGTGTGTAATTACTCCACTGTTCCGAAGCCTAGCATGTGAACAATTCCTGAGCTGAACTATCAGGTAAAGTTTGGGGGAAGAAAAAACATGGCACAAGAAATGAATAATCTAAAGAATAGCAAAATATTCTTATCAGAAAATGAGGACAGCTAAACATGATTTTTTAATTACCAGACGATTGCACCAGATAAATGAAGGCTAATGGGGGCATTAATTCATTTATTTTAAAAATATCAATTCCAAAGCATAGGACATATAATGAAGGGGGAATTAAACTTGCATCTCCACTGCATGATCTAAAGCAAAAAATTACAGCTTTAATGAAGATAACAGCACAGAGATATATTAAGGAAACACACCTAGTACCCAGGCATAGAACAACATCTGCCATCCTAGAGTGTTCCTCTGCCGGATTCATCTCTACTGGTGGCAATGCATCCTGAAATAAAAGCAATAACACTGTCAGCAGCATTAACTTTGTTCAGATAACCAAAACAATCCGATTTGTCTTTGTATCAACCGACTAAATAATAGATAAGAAACAGCAAAGCAGATGGCAAAGCATGAAAACAAGTATTACATTAACAGTGCAGTGTAGAAAAGCAGTAGAAACTTACCTCCCAATCACGAACAGTGTCTTTAAGTCTTGACCCACATTTAATGTCAGAACAACAGCGTGGTGTCTTCTTCATACCAATGGTTTCTATCTCAAAATTACGCAAATACCTGTACAAATAAAATAAAATTGAATTTCTATATGAATTGAAATCCTAAACAGAAAGAGGGACAGGGAGAAAGGTTCTTCCAAATGATTAAACCAAAATACTGAAGCACATTGTGGACAGGAAAAATAAGTAATATTACTCTACTCCACATGATGGGCAAATTTCTCTAAAAGAATTGCCATGCAACTCAGCAAGTTTCTCCCTTGGTATTCCAGAACGCAGATGCAAGCCATCAATATTCTGAAAATTGAAAATGAAACAAATATCAAAAGAATCAGGACATGAAGTGTCTAGACATATGGAATGGTAGGCAAGAAAAAGTAACCATCTCAGGCTCAGATCTCTAGCAGGTTAATAATCATAAGGTTCAATTTGTGCTGCATATCTATGCATTAAATTCAGTCAATGCAAACCCTTCAATTGAGAAGCCACAAAATTAAACCAATTACCAAAAATTTTAACTCAAGCATTTCTATCAGACTGTTAGAAACAATTAAGTAGAGAACAATTAAGTAGAGATTTAAGCTATATCCTTTGGTCAGCACTAGTATTTAGCCATTGACGCAAAGGATTAAAAGAATAAAAGAAATAGCCAACATGTAAGCTCATATTGAAATTTTCAGTGTACAATAATATGGAAAATTGAACAATACATTGATGGAAAGATGCGAGACTCAAACCTGGCTCATAACAAACTTTAAGATGCCGGCCTTCTCAAGTTCAACCAAAGGCATATGGGTAATACTTGGCATTGCACGATCGAATGGTAGTGATGCTTCAGGCACACCTTTGCCTTCACGCTGTGATTCAACATGTGACAGTCATGTAACTGCCAAATGCGCCATGTTTATGTGTTTGTGTGTGTGCAACTAAATGAAAAACCAACTACTAAAAATAAAAAACAGTGGTTCTCACTTGAAGCGTCCAAACTCCTTTGGGACCTCTAAAATCAGGAATCCCACAAGAAGTTGATATCCCTGCACCTGTAAATGCCACCAGATGCTTACTCTGCAAGTGCAGGAAAAGACAACCTAAAAAAGGCTTTGGTTATTAATCCTGCAAGTCGACAATATGATAGGATTCTTAAGGAGTTCCGCACCTTCTTTATCATTACTGCAAGCTCTGCAATCTACCATTAAACAGAAAAGGATACCGATGTCAGCCAAGTCATGGCAAAATACACAATCTACTGGTATTCACAAGAACTCGTCGTGCAAACAAAACATTGGAAGCTTATGCGTTTTGTTTTGGACAAGACAAGCAACAAAACAAAATTTTCAGAAAATGCCCAGAACAGATGGAATGGTGATCTGGAAGTTCCATACATCACAAAACACACATGCCTTCCTTCACAGTGAAAATAAAATGACTCAGAATCTTAAATATAAGACTCAAAATTTTCATTACCAAGAAAGCCCTGTGGCATGTTCTCTTCTTTAACCAGAGATCATCAAAATTTTCATCATCCTTACTAGAATTACTTGCCCCACTAGCTGCTCCGTCCCTAACATCTAAAAATCTTGTAAAACAAGAATTTCACATCACACACTTCATCAAAACCCTAACTTTCTTATCAGATATCAACAGATGCACTACCCAAAATGTATGTTTTTTTTTTTTAAATAAAACCACTTCCACCACAATCATACCATATAATAAACAAACAAAAAAAATACAAACAAACCCGCCAATACAAATCACACAAAACTTCAGTGTTCCTCACACAACCGATTACAGCATGCACGCCACATTCAAATTTAAGCACATTTTTACATGAAGTTTTAAATTCACGAATTTCAAGAAACACAATAAAGTACAAAACTTTAAAGCAAGAACATGCAAAGAAGTAACAAGAAGTTTAAACAAAAAAGAGTATACTTTCTGTTGTAACAAGTGAGGTGGGTCGAAAATTTCGGACATTCCAACACTGCCCACATCTTCTCTGTAAGAAAGCTTCTCTGCATAACCCAAAGACATGTCTTTAAATTTGTCTTGAACAAGCAATTTTTATTCTGCCGGGTTTGTTTTTCTCTTTGAGATTCACTTGCTTTTCCTTTTGCTTTGTTTGCTTACATGGTACCAGAGCTATTAAGAATGTGCTTTGAGTTTTGATGTCTTTACAAAGCTTGTTCAACATTTTCAAGAGCTAGACAAACAAAGCAATGATCGGTTTCTAATTCTTTACGATGCAGATGCGTTGCTGTTTGCTAAATATTAGAAGTTACGCATTTACCCCTTCATTCCCGGGAGAAGTGCGACAACGTATCGGGGCGCGCGAGCAGTGTGTGCGATTCGTGATTCGTTTCGTTCCAGGTGAAAATATCGTTTTCCACTTTTTCTTATTACCATTTATGGCGATTTTATTTCATCATTAAAAGGTTTTCCAAAAATAGTAAGAGCGATGCTTTTCATTCAAAGAATAATTCGTTACAAAATAAAATAAGATAGACTTAATATTTAAGTCTTAACAGAGTCTCAGTTGATATAATATTTATTTATTAAATAATATTTAAATAATTATAATATACGAGTGATACATCTAATTAAAATTTAAATTATGAATTTGAAATATTAGAATCTTTAACATGGTTGTCTAGTCCAAAAATTTCTCTTACCAACAACTTAAAAAAAAAATTTATAGAAAAATAAATCAATAAACATTGACATTAATTTATTTTGTTATTTTTTCCTACCAACTTTATTATACATGCATATACATACACGCACACACATATATAATTTTTTTTTTTATCAACAATTACTCTTTTATAATGACTAAAACATACAAAATTTATACCTGTTCATTAAGATAATAAAATTGTTTCACATGCAATGCAGGATGATAAATGCTATACGATAAAGAGCAGCATTTATTCGAAAATAAAATAAAAAAGGGAAGGCATGAGAGAGACAAAAAAGAGCACCAAGATTACATTGAAAACTCGAGAAGCAACGGCTGTTAACGATTGTTTAATAATTGTATATATCTATCGATTGTAGATTGTAACGAATCTGATCAAATGATTGTTTTGGCTAAAACAAATGAAATTGTAAACGTTAATTTACTTGGGAGCGATGAATATTTGTATGGGTGTGCTAAGTAAATAAACGTTTACAGTGAACAAGTTCAACTGAGGATGTTTTTGGTATTTCGAAGGGTGTACTGTGTAAAATAAAATATAAAAATTTAATAGATGATTGTACAAAATATATAATAGTATTCAAAATATTTTTTTAAAATATAAATAATTAAATAACGTGATGCTTACCTCGTCCACTTGAAATTTAATTTTGTAGGCGTAACAAAGAGAGTTGTAGACGACGATATCCCCGAAGGGGAAGTATGATGATGGTATACGTTCACTGATGTTCCAAACCTTAGCGAGCTATTACAGCTGACCATCATACTCGAGTTATTATTCTTACCAAAACATTTATTTATTTATTTATTTGCTACAAAAGCACTACAAACTTAAGTTGCGCCATTTTGTAAATTAACTTTAATTTTACGCCAGTGAAGTCAAGAAATTAGAATTGAATAGATGGAACATACACTGATGTTACCCAAAGAATTTCATATTACTATTAACTTTTTTACGTCTTCTTTTTTGAAAAATTAGGTAATGGGTAAAACTCAAATTGATACGATTCCGGAGGACAAGATAAAGAAAGCAGTTTGAAGACCGTTAGATGAAACCCCTGGGCCTCATGTGTGCGTTAATAACGCGGTGATGTATCATGTATGCATTATATAATCTCCACCAAGATAACGTTATGTAATGATGCGTCAGAGCTCCTACGCGTCGTTTTGATAGACATGAAACGACACGGAAGCCAATAAACACTAAAAATAAGAAAAGACTAAAATAAATAGAATAATCAAATGCAAGAAGAAGCTGCCAATTATATTACCAAGTCCACCCAAATTTTACTCGTTCCATCCATGGAAACCTCACGGCAAACTCGCAGCAATAATGAAACAACCAACAGGAACCCCCATGGTGTTTCATTTAGCAGTCCCATATACGGCGTTACTGCCCTCTTGTCGCCTTATAAATTTCTGCGTGCAACTGAACATCTTTTCCTATGTGCATCCGAATTGAGCGTACTTGATTTTAGTGCCCGCAGAGAGAATTTTTCAGAACCAACGAGTTAATTTAAATACACTCCTTTGCCAACTGAAGCCTGGCTCCTTGGCATCTTATATATTTTCTTTCAGCCCCATTTGATTCCATTATCGACCGATAGGTATGCATATATACATCCGTACGAACAAATTAGTGCACCATCCTAGTGTTGTCAATTCTGGTTATTATTTTTAGTGGGTTTGCTCCTAGCGCAATTTGCATAATGGCTTGTGGTATCATTGGCCATCTGCTTCATTTGTTTCAAAGTTGAATCATTGATAAATTTGACTTCATGCTTCGTTGCTGTTTGTTCAGGTAGCCAGGCTAATATATAGAGGGTTCCAATATTAATTGATTCGAAACATGTCCGGTGATCCAATTTCAACAACTGGGATATCAGTTGAGGAGGAGCAGAATATGATGCCCGAAGATAGTGTTCGGTATCCAGAATTACTCACTGCTGTTGGTGATTTGCACGGCGGGGTTACAGTTGATATGAAAAAGCCAATGGATTCTAAAGTCTTCTCTTCTATGCTTAAAGCTTCATTGTCGTTCTGGAGGCAACAGGTACATTGACATATTTAATTTCTAGCCACTAAATTTGTAATTAAATTTTGTTGCTACGTACTAATTAATTCAAGGGTGTGTTTTTGTTTACGTCTTGCAGGGGAAGAGGGGGGTTTGGATTAAACTGCCTATTGAACTTGCTAATCTTGTTGAACCTGCAGTTCAGGTAAGTACAAATATATATACAATACACACATATGGTTCGATATACATAGTCCTTTAGATTTGATCCTGACCCAATTCCTTGTGCTGAATTTTGTTCAGGAAGGATTTAGGTACCACCATGCTGAACCAGATTACTTGATGCTTGTCCATTGGATTCCAGAGACTGCCGATGCTCTTCCTGCTAATGCTTCTCATCGCGTTGGCGTTGGCGCTTTTGTTATGAACAACAAAAGAGAGGTCGTTGATTTTCCACCTTAATTTATTAATTTCACAAAAACAACAAAGCACTAACCGTTATAAAAGTCCGGTCATGGTCAACAAAACTAGAATGGTTGACTTTTTTCATTTTTTATTTTTTTTCCCCCAATATTTGAATGCCGCTTAAGTTGAATTTTTCCACTTTTTGGCAGGTTCTTGTTGTTCAGGAGAACAATGGATCGCTCAAAGGGACCGGGGTATGGAAGCTGCCTACGGGGACCATTGAGGAGGTATGCAGATTTGGAGCATTGTGCTTTATATAGAATTGTATGAAAATACCGTATGGAATTTTGTGGGCATAACTCAGAGTAGATACTTTGTCGTTTTATTTTAATTTAAGTATTCAGTTCAGTTTTTATATTTTAAAAAATATCTCAAAATACTTTTGTTATTAAATATGTTACATTTTTATGCCTACTTTTTTTTTTCCTTTTATAACAATATCCTTGTAAATTGTAATAATATTCTTGTCTACTTGAGGTTATTAACGAAAAAAAATGTCACACTTATATTTAAACAAAAATATCTTAAAACACCTCTACTATTAAATATATTATACTTCTATCCTTACTTTTTCTTTTCTTTTACAACAATATTCTTGAAACAATATTATTGCCTTCTTGAGAATATTAATGAAAAAAAATGTCAATTTATCAAATTATCTTTAAAAGTAATATAAAAATTTCCACAATTTTTTACGTTACTATTTTACTTTTAGGTTTAATTTCGTAAAGTACTTTTTTATAAAACAACTATTTGTAAACATTACTTTAATTTATAAAATAAATTATTATTGCTTGCACATGTGACATATGCACGTACACAAGGGGCTTCACAAAACAAAATCATTTTCAAAGTATTTTGTACGCTTTAATTAGAACCAAAAAAAAAAAAAAAAAATTCTTGCACTTAATCGGAATGGTAGGATGCCTCAGTTTGTAATTTCAAATTAGCCACGTAAAGGTTTTTGCTAATTGCTAATTAAAATTTTCATAAATAAATAAATTAATATCAAGAATATTATTGTAAGGATATTATTATAAAAGTAAAGAAAAAATAAAGGTAAAAAGATAACATATTTAACTGTAAGGGTGTTTTGAAGTATTTTTAAAAATATTAGGATTAAACGAGTATTTATCTACCTAATTCATACTTAAAGGTATCTCAAGAGTTTAAGGTTGCCTAAAGTTTACACACACATGTATATAGTCTTTAATTTATTCTCAGTAGATGTGAGATTATTCTTTTAACACCTATTAAGTTTTAGGGTGATCCTTGTCGTACGGTAAGATAATGAGATACTCACGTGTGCAAAAGTTTGATTCTACCCAATATCATGCAAAAAGATCAGCCTGCATGTAACGAGGATGATAGAAAACATATCCCTCGTCAACTGAGATGGATTACTATGCGGCCAAATGATTTTTTAAGAACATTTAATAAATTGAAATTTTGCAATCCACAGGGTGAGGATATTTGTGCTGCTGCAGTAAGAGAAGTTAAGGAAGAGACTGGAGTAAGTGAAAAATGTGCAAATCCATAGAGCACAATCGAATTAGTATCAAGTCATAGTAATTCTGACACAGTTGCCTTTTTGTTGTTTCAGATTGATACAGAATTTGTTGAAGTTTTAGCCTTCAGGTAAGGAAACTTCCACAGCCGCACTTGTCTCGATTTTGGTTACCAAATTCTGTGGTCTTGACAGTGTTTGTGTTATTTGGTGAATAAAACAGGCAAAGCCACCGCTCATTTTTCCGGAAATCGGATCTGTTCTTTGTTTGCATGCTACGGCCACGCAATTTTGACATTCAGAAGCAAGACTCAGAGATTGCGGCTGCCCAGGTGCTTAATATAATTGCGGAAGTGATATTTGAACTGGTTTTGTTAACTCAATTAATCAGCATGTCATATAGCGTTGTTTTCAAATTTTTCTTTGCAGTGGATGCCAGCCGAGGATTACGCAGCACAACCTTATGTACTGAAACATCAACTGTTCAATTATATTTGCCAGATATGCCTAACAAAGTCAGAAAAGGACTATGCTGGTTTTTCTCCGATGTCTTTGACTACGGGCTCCGGGAAAGCGAGCCGCTTGTACTTCAACAGCCGGGATTGTGATCCGTCTAACAGGCACCGTTAGTCATCCGCAGGAAGATTCAGTAGCAGATTATAGAACTCCATTGCATGTGTATGTATACTACAAAGCAATTTTAACTGCATAATAGAAAACTTTAAAAGGGTGGGTGACTTGGTTGCTCATAATTATTCATATTGTTTCGTATTGATGGAATAACAAGAGGTTGTATAAAAGGCCTTTGAAAGGCCAATTCAATTTGTGGTAGAGATAAATGCTTATATACGTCTGGGGTTCATGTGGTCGTGGTGAGATTCATGCTCTTGGAAGGCAAAACAAATAATAATCCTTGGCAACACATGATGATGTGAGGCCCAGGGAGGCATCATGCCTTTTAGTTGGAGAATGAATCAAATAACGCTAGTTCTAATAAACCACAAAGTTCAAACAGGCACATCCAGGGCAGGCTGTGATTAGTGAAAAGAAGAAGTAGGGAAAACATTTTTAAATTGGTTTAATGAAGCAATTGGGTTATTAGCTTCCAATAGAACTTATGTCAGCAACTTGGGCACATTCCGCGCCACGACTCAAGAGAATCTAAATTATATGTTTACTTAAAACACCGTGATAATGGCTAATTTTGCAACATAAGCTGACTAACACTTCTTGAAATATTGTTACAAGTTGAGGGGCATCCATGTAGTTTAGGCATGGGACTTTTTGTAAGCGGGTTCATGTGCTGTGCATTACCTGCATATGCCTAGCCTCGTTGGGGAAGTTACGATATTAGCCTCAGTTAAAATATTTTAGCTATAAATACAAGTGGCTGGAACCCGGGGCCAGATCCAGAAGAAAGAAATCAGGCTGCAGTGTGCAGAGTGACTGTTGGGTCGTGGCTATTCTCCCCAATCCTTTTCCCAAGTCATAAATGGCTTCTGCCAAAGGCACATGGATCAAGGTTTGCTTTTATTGCTCTTTCTGTATTCTGCTCTGGTATTATTTTCCGCAGAAGCATACCCAATTGTCTATAATTGACTGGTTGTCTATTTTGATTATCGTTCAACTGCCGCTGCTGCATAATTGGTCCAAGTAGTGGTTTTGGTTTTTCCCTTCTGTTTGGGGAATGCTTGTAAATTTCTTGGAAACCTATCTAAAACTCATCAATAGTCATTCTTAATTCATCTGCAGATCATTTTGATTTCTTTTTCAAATTGAAAAATGACAAAATAATTTGGCTTGCTGACACGAGATTGAGATTTGAGATTGGCTTTTATCCCAAATTGACTACAAATCAGTTAATTTTATAGCTTCTACCAACATGGTCCCTCAATATTAATGTGTAAATTTTGTACATGTAGTTGTTCAATATTAGCAATTTTTGTTGTGGTCTTCGTTTTTCAGCTTGACCAAAAGGGATCCGGGCCTGGAGCCAGAAGCTCGCATGCTATTGCCGTAGTAGGACAAAAGGTCTATGCTTTCGGGGGCGAGTTCACGCCACGTGTCCCGGTCGACAACAATCTCCATGTTTTTGACCTCGAAGCCCTAACATGGTCTGTGGCCGATGTAACCGGGGACGCCCCTCCGCCACGCGTCGGCGTCACAATGGCCACGGTTGGACATACCATCTATGTGTTTGGTGGTCGGGATGGTACACATAAGGAGCTCAATGAGCTGTACTCTTTTGATACGCGTACGAGCCAGTGGACCTTATTATCTAACGATGATGCTGGCCCCCCTCACAGGAGCTACCACTCAACGGCTGCTGATGATCGACACGTATACATATTCGGCGGTTGTGGTGTTTCAGGCCGGCTTAATGATCTATGGGCTTTTCATGTGGCTGATAGAAAATGGATCCAATATCCATCGGCAGGGGAGAACTGCGGGGGCAGAGGTGGGACTGGGTTGATCGTGACCCAAGGGAAGATATGGGTTGTGTATGGTTTCGCTGGAGCGGAAGTGGATGATGTGCACTGCTTTGATCCAGCCAGTGCACAGTGGGCCCAAGTAGAGACGAGCGGCGAAAAACCAATAGCTCGGAGCGTGTTTTCTACTGTGGGGATCGGCAGAAACATAATCGTATACGGCGGCGAAGTAGACCCCAGTGACTTGGGCCACCTTGGGGCAGGAAAATTTGCCGGTGATCTTTACTCATTGGACACTGAGACATTGGTGTGGACGCGGTGGGATGATGGGCCGGGCTCAGATCATCATCCTGGGCCTCGCGGATGGTGTGCATTTGCTGGGGGGTTTAGGGATGGCAAACATGGACTACTGGTATACGGTGGCAATTCTCCTAGTAATGATAGGCTTGACGACATTTACTTCTTTACTCCTTGCTTGGATGGGATTGAAGGTTAATCATTTTGATAATGATGGTGATGTAATTATGGCAATATGCGTATGAGAGAAATTGTGAGAGTGTGTGTGTGTGTGTGTAGAGCAAGTCCTTGAGCTATGAATAAATAAATATTAAGGCAGATAAGAACTGGGAATTTATAATGTTACATGTAATAATGACGAGTGTGTATAATATGTGTAAGTCTTTACTACTTCACTTCTTTCTCAACGAAGTGATATCATTCATGTGAATTCTCCTAGACCTTGATAGAAACGTTGGAATAGATCTAACCAATAATATAGCTAAACTTGACAGTTAATACACGTTTACAATGATTCCACCAGTGAATATAGAAACTTAATCCATTGGGAGTAAAAAACATAATAATTTATGAAATTGACCGTTATATCTAAATTTCTTTATAAATTTCCTTTTTACTCAAAACAATATTTTCTAGAAGACAAAGAAACTTTTTCGTTAATAAGCGGCGTCAATTGCCCACACTACCTTCAATGTAAATCTATCCTTTGAATCTAGGTGCTTTAAAATTATTAAGTATGTTAAAATATTATTAGCCAAGGGTATTTAGTCTCATAATCGCATTTTAAATAAGGGATATTAGATGAGAACACTCCAGATACACACATAGTAGAGTGAAATTAGTAATGGTATCTCTAATTAAGATCATGCTAGTGATCATACAGCGTCTAGGGAGATATCTACTCTTCTGAACAAAGCCTGATAAATGTTGTGAATTCTTCCTGGAATTGATCTAATTAAGTACAAGCAGGGCTATTGTGAATTTGTGATAACTTGTTTCACTTGTTTGCATAGCTACTGTTTCCTTGGTCACCCCCATTGCGTGCCCAGTACTTGTCCAATCACAAGTTGACATTGTTATGAAAAGTTACTAAGTTGCTAAGGAATGGTTGGTCGAATTAATTAGGAAAATTTACATAAATAGTCCAAAAACTTTCAAATTTTTCAAAATGAGCAAATTTAATTTTTTCTATTATAACTAGGTAGTTTTAATTTTTTTTGTCATATTTACCATCACTACTCTCAACAAAGTACTAAACAAGTACCACTAAGTATAAAAAACCTCACCACTCTCAACGAATTAACGAATTCGTGAAACAATATGGGTGATATTTTGAATATTTTTTTAATAATGTAGGTTCGTAAAATACTTAGTTTGCCTTAGTATATTAAAAAAGTTTTTAGAACAATCAAATTTCAAGTAAAAATAAAGTAGGGGATGGAACAAAACAAAATGTTTGATAAACACCTGTTAAACATGAACTTGTGCAATTGGTGCTTGTCTTGCTTGTGTTTAGTGTGATAAATGCTTCTCGCACCAAAATATAGCCAATAGATTCGATAGCCATTGTACAATAGGTGTCTAAAACAAGGTCACCCATGAAGCCCATTACACCAAATGAATGCATACACTAACCTATCAAACAAAATTACCACACTCAAATGGCCAAATATAGATTGTATTTTAGTGCATAGACACTTGTCACACCAAGCATATGTGCTACAGTCACCTCTTGCATCAAGCATAGGTGCAATAATTGTGTGTATTGCACCAAGTATAGCTGCTGCTTTTTTTTTTTTGTTGCAATAGAAAGCCTACAACCATTCACAAACTATTACTATCACTATTCACAAAACAACTATGATCAAATTAACAGGAAAAAAAAAAAAAACCTCAATCCAACCAACCTTACTCGAACATACAAATCAAAGCAAATTATAACAACAATAACACAATCATTTTCATACACATTTCACTAAATATATTATGTGTAGTAATAATTTTGACTTTTTTAACCAAAAATTATTTATAAGACTCACCAATACAAGCCTAGTACTAACCACTTGCATGAAATCAATTTAATTTCACAAGAAAACTCTAATAATTAAAGGATTAACTGATGTATTATTATTAAAAAAATAACACTAACAAAAATAGACGTTACTATTATTGCAAAGGATAAACATGCTTCCGCCAAAGATAACCCCGTGAGCCATTGTGCGACATTGTTATAGTGTTTCCAGTGTTTGTTCATGGTTGTTGTCGTCATGGGTTACAGGTTTAAAAACGATAGTTGGTGGTTTACGAGTTTGAGAGACAGAGTTTTGGGATAGAGATAAGGACAATTTGGTCTAAAAAACGTATTTGACTGCCTACGATAGAAAAAGTTAGAATTACCAATTTTAAAAAACTCATAAATTTTTGGGCTAGTTATGTAAATTTCCCAATCAATTAGCCTTTACCTTTAGTCATTTCATTCAATAATAAATTGATTTGAATATTGGAGCATTGCCACCAAACTACGGCATAAATCATAATTCTAATGAATAATTATAGTCATAAAAATTTGGACAAACAATATTGTATAAGTGATTTGACAATATATACTTGATTGATTAAAAATTTAAAAAAAATCACGTGTGATACAAAATTTTGATTTTACATCTACTGTAGATATGGAAGTTGTTAACATCTTGTTTCTTAGTTCTCTAGACATATCCCAAATATATGGTTGATGTTTCTTTTTACCCTTGATTGTAACGAAGACCATATGGTACTCTTTTGTGTATTAAACAACTTTTTTTTTTAACTAGATTCTTGTCATAAGTCTACATCTTTCAAACAATCTTTCAAGAAATAAATAGACACAAGAAAACAATAATAATATGGAGAAGGAAAAGAAATTTTTTTGAGAAATTTTCACATATAGCCACTTTTAAAAACTAATTATCAAAAGTAGTCATAGAACAATTTTTTTTTTCAATACTAATCACATACACCTAATTTAGACTAAATTACCCCTCTGCAAAACTCTTCTCTCATTTCATGCCAACAGCACAAATTATTTCACCTCAACAGCTAAACACAAATTCCATAAAACTCCTCCCATTTCATTGCTCAAACTCCCTCCAACAACTGAACACAAAACTACTCCTATTTCATATGCATCAAACAATAATCGTTACATACTATTGAAGATAAAATCAATCAACATAAAAAAGAAAAAAAAGCTTGCCTTAGGCTTGGTCGGGTTGGTTGGCAGTGTAGCTATTGCCTTTACAAGACCCGAGTTTGATCCTTCTGGGTGGTAAGGAGGGTCAAAATTGTATTTGGGCTTGCCCGCCCCCCTTACCTTTAAAAAAAAAAAGAAAAAAAGGCTCAAGAAGGAATTGAAGTTAGCGTTTTTAAAATTTAGATTGTAAAATTAAGTGAGTTTTATATATTAGTTTTGTAGATATTGTTAGAAACAAATATCTTTATTAATTTTTATTAGAATGTGGGTAGATATTTGTTTGTGTGAATTCAAAAATTAGGAAAAATCTAGTAAATTTTGTATTGCTACGATATTGTAGAGGAAAGCAAGATTGCAGGCGAAGGTTGGATTGCTCGTGATCTGAATAGCCTCCCACTAGCAATATCAGCCATTGCTTGCAGTTTTTACAGGCTAAATGCAAGCAAATAATGACATTGCCCAGGCAATGGCTAATATTGCCAGCAAGAAGTGCTGGTAAAGGCATCCATTGCCCCTATTTCTCATGGGCTAAGTGTGGGCAATATTAGCCATTGCCCCACACTTCTCACAGGCGATAGCAAGCAATGGTTTTCATCAAATGAGCGTGACATTTATTGTCCAAATGTAAGGCACCTCATGTAATTGTATTTTTAATGTTAGTTGTTTGTAGTTAATTATATTTTTAAAGAAATAAATTATTTTTCAGTAATGTAATTATACATATTTTAATTTATTTCAAGTTTAATGGAATCAACAATTGTGCTTAAGATGTATTACGATGGATCATGAGAAACTTATGCTAATGGTCGTGTGGAATACAAGGATGGAAAAATTAAAGCATTTTTATTTCAAAATGATGTAACTTTCGGCCAATTTATTGCTAGGGTATATTAAGTGCTAAAGTTAAGTTTAGACAAATATTATGTGATAGTGAAAACAATTTGGGCCACAAATTTCCTTATGCAATCTACTGCTTCTTTACCTATGGACATATTAGATGATGAATGATGAACATTATTATATGTATGAACTCTGACCTAATAAACTATAGTAGAACTTTTATTTTTGTAACTACATTACCTGAACTTATAATCAAAGCTCCTTTAATGTTGTCTTAATAAACTTCATCTTCTTTGATGCTGTTAACCTAATCTTCAGTCTTTAAGTGTACATTTGGTTATGGATCCATGCTGAACCATGGTAATGACGCATTCCCCGATATTGAAGAACAAAGCTTTCTAACAACAAAAAGTCTACTTTTCATTCCATGACTGTGATAACGTAGATTGCGATCGTCCATTAGATGATATGAAAGCAATGCCTCAGTTTCGAGAAGATAATGACCTACGTCAAAGTCAACCCTTCACCTCTAGATCAAGTGGTTGAAGTCAACCCCCGATAACAAGTGTAGTTGACCCATTACAATAGGAAGTTCTAATTATGCTATCAGATTGAGTAGCTTTGGACACACTTACATTTGGAGCTTGTAATTTAAGAGGTATTTATGTTAGACAACTATTCAACATAAATGAACAATTATATACGGAGTTTAGCATTGTTGTAATTAGCGATAAATTTGAGTTCAAGGTGGATAGGTCCACAAACATACGTTGGGAGGCCTGTTGTGCTGTGAAGACATGTAAATGATGACTTCAAGTAATGAGGGCGAATGACAAGGAGAATGTGCAGTGGTTAATGAAGAGATATATCATAGTGCATTCCTTTTCAAATAATATTTTCCATAATGGTCATTGTCAAGCAAATAGTTGGGTCGTTTGCGAAATTATCAAGCAAACGTTTGTTGATGCCAAGCAAATATACACTTCAAAGGATATCATTTTGGATATGAAAAATGATTATGGAATTAATTTATCATACAAGCAAGCAAATCAGAGTGAGGAAAATGCTTTGAAGTTGATACAAGAAGACCTAGGAGAGTTATATAATTTACTTTTCAAGTATTCTCATGTCTTGCAAGAGCTAAAAGGCGGTAAAATAATTGGGCTTATAGTGGATAATCATAATAATTTATTATACTATTTTCTTGCTTTTAGCTATTGCATTAAAGGTTTATGCAGTCAATCTAGTGAGTGGTTGCAGTGGATAGGTCTCATATAAAAGGTAAATATTGATGAAGCTGCAATATGCTTAGATGAGAATAACCAAATGTATCCTATAGATATTTTAATTGTAGATTCAAAAAGCAATGTCTTTTAGGAATGGCTTATGATGAAGTTGCATGAAGTTATTGGAGATTGAAATTAGTATTTATATTTGATCATTACACATCTATCCGTAGAGCAGTTTCTATAATATTTCCCACTACATTACACGATCTTTGTTTTTATCATTTGGAAGGTAATCTAATGTTAGATTTTAAGAATTTTGGGAAACTATAGAAGTATTATTTTAGACTAGCCTTTTTACAAGTATGATCTCATAGCATTTGAAAAGCAAATGGAGGGGTTGTAGGGTATGTATATAGGTGCAACAAAGTATTTAGATGACATAAGCATTAATTATTAGGCTTGATCTTATTTCGAAGGTTGAAGGTGTAGCATTTTAACCATAAACATTGTAGTGAGCATGAATGCTTTAATGAAGGAACCTAGAAAATTTCTTATTACTTGATTGGTTGAATACTTTAGACTTATAATGCAACAATGGTTTTATGATAGAAAGAAAATTGTTGAGTCGATGACAACTTGCCTTACAACATGGGCATAAAAAATATACAATTATAGAAAAGATATTGCCAATAAAATACGTGTTTTCAATGTCTATGTCCATCAATTTCAAGTTAAGGAAAGTGGTATGAAGGAGGGTCTTGTTAACATAATGGACAAGACATGCAATTGTAACATATTTCAACTCAATCAATTTGTTTGTGCTCATGCAATTGTTGTTTGCTTATACCTTGAAGTTGATCCAATAAGTCTTTGCTCTCATTATTATGCAATGAAAACATTGTTGACGACATATTCAGACTTGTTATCCTTCTTGATAAGATAGCAAAATGAAAAATTTCAAAAAATATCCAAATATTGCAATTGAATCCACTAGATGTACCATCTTGCCTTGGTCGTCAAAAAACAAAGAGAATATCATTCAGAGGCGAGGATGCGTCTCAAACAACTGTAATTTGTTTTTAAAAAATATACAATTTCGGTGAATTAACATTAGTCTTTAATTTATTTTTGTGGGGCCATAAGCTAATTACTTGTTTTTTTTTGCAACTTGTAATCGTATACTCTTATTAATGTATAAATTTTGGAACTTGTAATCACGTAATATTACTAATTTATGAATTTTTGAACTTGTAATCACATACCATTATTAAAAGCACAATTTGTCATAACTCCTCTATTTTTTACCTTGTCATTCTGCATTTTGTGGTTCTTAAATTCATTTTTTTCATTTTGGGCCCTCGAATATCCCTCCATAAAGTTTGAACTCATTTTGACATGTTTGCATATTTTGATTTTTGCAATTTCGACACTAGAAAATATTAAAAAAATACTTGCGGGGCTCAATTCAAAAACCGCACTAGTTTTCTTGAGTTCTTGCATTTTCTCCTACTATTGTACAAAAACACAGCTTAAAATGTATAGTCACTCTAGCTCACGCCTTGGTCCTTGGCCACGTGGCCTACAACTATAGGTTGTTTTTTTGACAGAAAATCATACTTTCTCATAACTCCTCTATTTTTCAACTTGCCATTCTATGTTTTATGGTTTCTAAATTCATTTTGGGGCCTTAAATATCCCTTTATAAAGTTTGAATTTATTTTGACATGTTTGCATATTTGTTTCGATTTCCCAATTTTTTACACTAGAAAATATTAAAAAAATACTTGCAGGGCTTGATTCAAAATCATACCACTTTTCCCAAGTCCTTGTATTTTCTCCTACCACCATGCAAAACCATAGCTTAAAATGCGACCGTCACTTCGGCTTACTCCTTGGGCCTTGGCCACTTAGCCTATGACTATGGGCTATTTTGTGCATAAAAGCACACTATGCCACAACTTTTCTATTTTTTACCATGCCATTCCACATTTTATGATTTCAAAATTCATTTTGGGCCTAAATGCCCCTCCAAAAGAATTTGGACTCATTCCGACATGTTTGCATATTTGTTCCGATTTTTGTAAAGTAAAATATTAAATAAGTACATGATAACTCAAAATATAAAATAAGTATGTAATGAAGACTCCTTCAATGTTCAAGATTAGGCCTTTCTACACAATAACCCCCATAAAGAGATATAACACAATCTTCTTTCCAAAGAAATCCCCAAGACAGCTAAAAGTAGGTGTACAATCTAACATTAAATAAGATATATACATTAGCATTAACACTCCACAATCGCCACAATCGCCACTGCCAGGTACTTGTTACAATAATCTTTTCCATCACTTGCATAGCCAACATGCATCACATTGCTTTTCCTCTAGTATTTTATAAAAACCTATGCGTGCTATCCAACGGGAGAGGAGAACCTTAAGCAGCAACAACTTCTCAAAATATTCATCACCCTCGTAAAGCCCATATGAGGAGTCGAAAAACCATATCTCATTTTCATTAAGATTTACTTGGGCCAACAACCAATGCTTTTTCTTGAAGTTCACTAGAACATAGACTTGTCTATCAAATTTATTAAACAGTAATTACAAGCTAATTATTATTAATTAAATAAATTAAAACAAAAGATAATAATTTGTTTACATACAATATCGATATTTGTCCAAGGCCTAGAAAACTTGTTGTCCCGACCATATTCATAGCCATTAACATATTAATAACTTATTTTAGGAATATCAAATTTCCTTTCATTCTGCTATGTTTCCAAAAAACCTAATCATAGTGTAATGGCAAAATGAAAATCTTAGACAATCTCATCATGGAATAGTTAACTAATAATAAAGTTACTTACAAAAAAATAGTTATCTGTATGTGTGCAACGATGAGATAAAGCATTCAGATGCGTTTGTTGTTGCTTACTGAGGAAGCATAAGTAAGCACTAACATGCTGCGAATCAGTGGTAGAAAATTGGATAATAATATATTCAATAAATTCAATGATCAAGATAGTATAATGATTAAGGACATTTACTTTATCTCCTAGCCATTCGCATGAACCACTCTTATTGTCAAGCAAAATTACCTAAAAAAATCTATTGTAAATGTAATGAGCCGACTTACAGTGATTTCGCCATAGTACAACCACTCGAACTCAAAAAATAATACTGGATTATCAAGCTTTTTTAATGGATCTATTTTAACACATACCATGTCATCAACATTTATAACTTCAGTTGCGAAAAGATTTTCAATATTATGAGCTTTTTACTTTTTAGGCTAGGGAACTATATATAGACTACTTAACAAATGTGAATTCTTCAGTTGATGTCTAAAAAAATTCACGCTTGGTGACTTTGACAGTATACAAACATTTTCACGAAGGTCCCTTTCCGAGTTGCATGTTGGTGTTTTTCCTTTGTCTCTCTCATCGTATGTAAATGGTTTAATATCAAGATTATCCGATTCTCTAAAATTTAGAGGCACCTATCAAATGTGGAGCCCAAATATATCGGTGTTGCAAATGTGGAGCCCAAATATATCGGTGTTGCAAATGTGGAGTTAAAATATTAAATAAAAAATGTATTTTGATGTATGTATAACTTGCATATCGAGTGTGAGTGTTAATATAAGAATTCAATATATGATTGCGGTGTGATGTAATAAATTTCATGATTGCATGTTTCGTCTTATCAAACCAGGTCTTAAC
The DNA here is from genome assembly GCA_030449905.1 of Luvunga scandens. Taxonomy (NCBI): domain Eukaryota; kingdom Viridiplantae; phylum Streptophyta; class Magnoliopsida; order Sapindales; family Rutaceae; genus Luvunga; species Luvunga scandens. The sequence goes on along the minus strand of JASUUG010000442.1, from coordinate 4,505,831 downwards.
CTTTACAAACATTTTTTTATCTTCAGTTGTTACCATCTTGATTTCAGTCACTTCCGTCCTGATTTCAACAACATTAACTTTAAGCTTATTCAGTTTATAGACGACATAATCATATCGATTCTTCAACCTGACTGAAAAAAATTAATTTTAATTAAAAATTCCTTAGTTATTTGTGACTCTAGATTAAATGTAAAGTACCAAACAAATCTAACCTTGACAGTATCCAAGTCCTCTGGTTCGTAGAAATTTTTGGGTGGGTCTTGTGGCCTAAAGTCATTTATAGGTGATTGATGGTGGTTATTTGATGGCAATGTGGTGTCATTATGTTTTTCCTTTTCTACAAGTTACTTAAACTGCATAAAGTAATTTATAGTATTTAGTTCAACAAAGTGAATTACAAGTAGTCATTTTATATTAAAAAATCTTCTCACCTCATCAACCTAAGTCGAAATATGCAATATCTCCTCACAGATTGATAGTATGTTTCTTTTTTCTCTTTACCAATCTTTTTCGAAACTAATGTTTAATTCCATATGTGTGAGCTATTAAAAAAATTAAGGTTGCATAATTGTAGACAATTGTATATACAAAATTACATGCTTTGCCTACAATTACAATAGATGCTTTAAATTTTTCTAATAGTTTTAGATGCTGTATGTTCTTTGAGACCACTCATTTAAGGATTCGAGGACGATTCACTTTTGTTGGGGTGCTATATTTTAATGCAATTCCTTCAGCTGCTTTAAAAGTATAGGCTTGTCTTAAAAAAAAAACCCATAAAACACTATATTATATTTATGCATAGATACTTATATTTGTATTTTACGCACCTACACAATATAATAAAAGCCATAAAAATTATAAGTCTCATTAGAGTTGTCAAAATATGGATCTAGATCCGGATGCATGCTCATCCAGATCCGGATTCAGATGAGCGGATCCGAATACATGCTCATTCGAATCTGGATCCAGATCCGTAAATTGTTTTGCAGATCTGGATGCGGGTAATATCAGCATTAGATCCAGGAGGATATTCCGGATATCCGGATCCAGAAAACTTAAAATTAAATGATTTAAAATATCTTTTAAAAATTTAATAATTTAATTAATAATATCAAATAAAATTCAATTATAACCTAACCATTAAAAATTTAACATAAATAACATACAACATCATTATAAATAAAAATATAACAATATAACAAATAAAAATATAACAACATAAATCAAACATAAAAAATAACTAAATTCAAGTGCACAACCATTAAAATCTACAAATAAAAAACATAAATCAACAACTAAAAATATAACAACATTAATCAAACATAAAAAATAATTAAATTCAAGTACACAACCATTAAAATCCATAAATAAAAAAAAATAACTAAATTCAATACCAAATTATAAACCAGAAAAAAAATTGAATCAACAAACAAATTAAATTAATCCAACAACATTTTCAAGTTTAAATAAATTAACATTAGATTAAACTCATTAAATATAATTAACAATTAACCACAATATCAAATTATTAACAAGAAAAAAATTCATGTAATTAATATTATTAACTGAAAATTTATTGAAGCAAGGGAGCAAAATCAAATGATCGGATCTAGATCCTTGTAAGTGAGGCTTGGATGGCGCGGTGATGTAGGACAAATATAATCTTAGTAAATATTTAATTTTTTTCCCTAAGTCAATTAGGATTTAATTTATATTTTCTTACTTAAATCATATTCTTTGTTTATAAGGAATTATAATTTTATTAGAAGTAGGATAATTCTAACTAGTATAAATAGGTTTGTTATGCTTGTTCTATACACAAGTTTCTTATCAATAATATTCAATATTTCTTAATTGAGATATTTTCTCTGTTGTGAGAGCTCTCTTTCTTGAGTTTCAAGAACGTACGCTAGAATGATATCTAGTAACGCTTCCACGTTGCGTCAAGTAGTATCAAAGCTTTTCTCTATACCAAGTAGAGCTTTCCTGACCATCACCCACCCTCTATACACAAATCCTCCCTCTATCATCTATTAATTCCATCAATTAAAAGAAATCAATAAAAAAAAAGAAGAAAAAGCCGCAAAACCCGCAGCCACCAGCATGCCATCGCGCACAGTTGTCATCACCACCATTTCTTCATCGTTTTCGTCAACCATTGTAGCCAAAGGAATTAGAAGAATCCGGCGATCAAAATCCGCCACACCTCACCGTCGAGAAGCAGCCACAAGCCACCGAACGACACTAAAAACAACCATTGAAACCGCCACGCACCCACCGCTTGATTTATGGCTCTCCATTTCAAATCACCGGCCTACACCATCTCCAATCCATTCAGCATCCTTAGCCCCTTCTTTTGAACCCACACCCGCTACCAATCGCCGCTCTGTTCACTGAAAATCAAAACCACCTCCAACCGTAACTTAGATTCAATTTTTTGGTCAATCCACAACGATTTGAGTCAAACAACCACCACCATCACACTGACCAATCTCAAATCTTCCAGATCCACCTATTCTCGCCCGATTTTTCGATCACCATCGTCAGTAACAAAAAATTTTATTTATTTTCAATTCTACCCCTTTACTTTTCCTTAATTACATTATTCCCTTATTATTTTCTATTTTAAAAAAAACCACTAAAAACCTCCCATAAAAACCGATACAAAAAAAGAAAAATAAAAAAAAAAGATGATTTTTAGAGAAAACAGTACTTCATTTGAGACTCGAATTACAAAGGGGATAGAGCGACTTGAACGATCCCAAACTCATTCAGCAGAAGCATGGCGCAAAACAATGATAGACCTGCAATCAATGCAAGCTTATATTACGGCAATGGAATAATCATTACTTGATGTGAGACAAGAATTGAAGGAGATTAAGCTCGCCCAAAAGAGTAATCAAGAAGTAAAAGGTATTGACATTCTTAATTTGAGAATAATTTTAGTGAGCAAAAGAAGACCAATGAGACAAAGGAAGTAGGTAGCTCTAGTAGGAATACAAAGGCTACTCCACTTTTTTTAAGTTTTGACGATTCAGATGAAGAGGAAATAGAGGAAGTGCGACGAGAAACACATTGAGTGACTATCACATCAAAATTGACCTTCCATCATTCAATGGACAACTAGGCATTGAAGACTTTCTTGATTGGCTATCCGACGTTAAACGATTCTTCGAAACAATAGACTTTTTAGAATCAAAGAAGATTAAGGTAGTAACCTATAAACTTAAAGGCGCTGCTGCAGTTTGGTGGGATAATCGACAAGCTTCTCATGTACTGCAAGGAAAAGGCAAGGTCAAGACATGGCATCGCATGTGTCACTTGTTAAGGGAACGATTTTTGCCTCTAGACTATGTACAAACCTTGTTTCGTGAGTACAATAATTGCTGTCAAGGAGCCAAAATGATCGAAGAATATGCACTTGAATTTCAAAGGCTTATGGAACGAAATAACCTCTGTGAGACAGAGGCCCAGATAGTTGGTTGATTCTTAGATGGTTTACGCTCTGAAATAGAAGATCAAGTTGGGTTACAACCAGTACACACATTGCAAAACGCCATTCGACTAGCCAAAAAGGTTGAAATGCAACTTGAGAAACGAAAGGCTCGTAATCAAGCTACCTCACGCTCAATTATTCCTGGCCAACAACAAGAGCAGAGGTACGAGATTAATAATGAAAAAGCTCATATAGAAAACTTTGGAAGGACAACACAAAATCAGAATGGGCAAAGTATACAGCATATAAAAGATCCACGAAGTAATAATAATCCTTATGCAGTTCCACAAGGCGACAAATGTTTTTGTTTTTCGAAACCAAGCCATACATCAAACCAATGTCCAGAACAAAGATGTCAAACAGTTAATTTGGCAACTCATGCAAAGGAAAATGAAGAGCCTAAAGATGAACCGTATAAAGACAATGATGACATAGAAGAGGAAGGAGAGTGGACATACTCAGATACAAGAGTATCACTAGTAATACAATGTTTGTTGTACATATTAAAGATGGAAGATGATATTCAGAGACATAGCATTTTTAAAACAAGGTGCACAATCAACGAGAAGGTATAAGATCTGATTATTGACAGTGGTAGTAGTGAGAATATAGTTTGAAAACTATGGTAAACAAGCTACAACTTAAAACTCATAAATATCCTTCTCCGTATCGCATTAGATGGATAAAAGATATTGGAGAAACTAAAGTTACTGAGCAATATCGTATTCTCTTTTCTATCAAATAGAACAAGGATGAAGTAATCTACGATGTTGTCGACATGAATCTTGCCATATGCTACTTGGAAGGCCTTGGCAATTTGATCTTAATATAGTATATTATGGGAAAGATAATACATACAAGTTTTATAAAGACAACATGAAGATTATCTTGGCACCAATGAAGTCAAAAGTCAAAAGAACTTATGTTCTAGTACCAAAAAAGATAGCTGAACTAGAATTTGTTCCTGAACAAGTTCAGCCATTACTCTCAGAATTTCAAGATGTCGTGACTAAAGAACTTTCTAACAAGTTATCTACTATGAGGCATTTTTCAGCATCAAATTAATCTTGTCCCTAAAGCTTTTAGAAGAGCCATATTTAGAAACAAGAAGAAGATGAAGTATGAAGTATTTAAAGTTTCAAGGTAAATTGATATCAAAGATTATGAGTTTGAGCTTTAAGATTTGTTACTACTCTCTTACAAGTTTCATCCTCTAGATTGTCTTTATTTTCAGCAAAACTTGAGGACGAGTTTTCGAAGAGGAGGAGACTGATGTAGGACAAATATAATCTTAGTAAATATTTGTTTTTTTTCCTAAGTCAATTAAGATTTAATTTATATTTCTTACTTAAATCATATTCCTTTGTTTATAAGGAATCATAGTTTTATTAGGAGTAAGATAATTTTAGCTAGTATAAATAGGCTTTTTATGCTTGTTCTACACACAAGTTTCTTATCAATAATATTCAATATTTCTCAATTGAGATATTTTATCCGTTGTAGAGCCCTCTTTTTCGAGTTTCAAGAATGTACGCTAGAATGATATCTAGTAATGCTTCCACACTGTATCACACGGGTTCACGACGGCGAGGATGAGCACCGGCTGTACCGCGACCTAGAGGCTTCTTCGACGAGACGATGACCGCGAGTAGTGGCATGGATTCGATGAGTTGCAAGAAGACGGCGAGGACTGCGATGCTTGGACAGCGATGCTTCGGCTTCGATGCAAGGATCCGGCAAGCTGCAAGAAGATGGCTACCGGTGATCGACACAGCTATTAGTGAGTTGAGGTGAGGTCAGTGTGTGTGCATGACAGTCAAATCGAGAGGGATGTTAGGGCCCTTAGGGATGATGTTAAGGATCTTTTTAATTTAAGTTATATATATTTTAATTTAATTTTTAATTAAAAAATCATCCAGATCCAGATATCCGATTTTTCGGATGCAAGTGCATCCGGATCTGAATTTGTGCGAATCTTGAGTTTTTAAATCTGGATTCGCATTTTTTTTAATGCGGATTCGGATTTCAAAGAATATGAATTTTTTGGATCTTTGCGAATGTGGATCGGATCCAAATTTTCTTGCCATTCCTAAGTCTCATGTTTGTGCTTCTCACTGACTTCTTTCTTAAATTTTTTAGCTTTCCCATTTAATGAAGTATTCATTTGATCATAAACAATATTCTATGAATATGTTTCCCAAGAAAGGTTGTTAAAACATTCTAAATTTGCGACAACATACAGTATAAATTTATGGATTGGCCTTTCATTGGGTCTTGCACACAAAACTCTATCCTCAAAGTAGAACAAGGCAATTCTCAATGCATTGTTGTCATTGATTTTAGTGAAATCAAAAGCTTCAAACCTTGTATCTAATTTTTGAAGCTAAAAGTCATCATTGTCATCAAAATAAACATCACGTATTGGCCAACTGCATCATATTTTTTTTTAACTCTTCCAAGTCTTCCAATTCATTACATTTAAATCTTATTATAAGGCACAATTCTCAAATCAAGAAACGTAACAACTCAACACGAAACCACATTTGATATTTATCTACTTCTTACACCTCTTGTCTAAACAACAAATTATGTATGAGAATGCCACTAAATCCAATTTCCTTCACAGTGCTAAAATTCCCGAATATTGATTCTTCAACAACTTTTGTTGTTTATTAGTCAACTTTTTTTGCATAAGAGTAATCACTTTCTTCATTTTCGTCCAATTTGTGAGAACATCATGGAAGTAATCTTCAGTTGGTATCTTTAGTGTCCAAGACAGCATTTCTTTGCAGGAAATATTTGAAAATTAAATATGATAGATATTAGATTATTATTTGAACAAAAAAAGTTATTTGGATAAGTGCAAGAAAGTGCGGGCAATGGCGGCAGAGGCAGTTTCTCCTTCTCCTCTATTCATTTACAGAAGTCGTCCTATTTGCGTGGCTGCACTTTTGCAAGATACTTTCTCCAATTCCATTGCCCTTCAATGTTGTTCCAAAGTACAAGACTCTTTTCATGTATTTTTTTAGCCATTATAGTAAAAATTGTCAAAGAAAAAAGTATTATCACATGTTGTTGTCAAACTTGTGAATTTTGCAGTATCATAGACAGAAGAAAAAGAAAAACTTATATAGAATGGACACAGGTGTTCTATGGTGGCTGTGGAAAATTTCTGGAGAGCAATTTTAAATCAAACTTTATTTCCTTGAATTTTTGTAAGCGTCCCATCAGAAGGTTAAAATTGTGAACATATCATTGATGATTATGAAAATTAAAAGCTTAGCACTTACCCTAATTTAAAAATTGAATTTATTTACTGCTAGTTCAAATAATGAAATTTTTGTGTAGAAATAAATCAATAAGCAATGTCATATATTGTTATTCTAATTTTTTTAGAAATTATATTACACTTCTTAAAAAATAAAATTGAATATGGATGAGAAAATCTTATTAAACACCAATTCTTATTCATTATTATTATTCAAACTCAAGTGACCGCGAGTGCAAAACATATTCATGTTCAGCTAAATTACGTTAAGAGATGAAATTATTGTGTATGTTATTATATGTTGAATTTGCCCCAGGCTATGTCCCTCGACGTGTTACAAATCTATATAAGCCACTTCCAATGATATATTTTCACACATTTATATTTATTTTGAAAATTGACCACTCATAATAAAAATAATAATAATTTGAAACACTTGACAGTGAGAGAGTCTTGAGAGCTCCACAATTATAGCTCGCTATACATTTACGATTTGCCCAAGCATATCTGCTAGGAGTGGTGAATGGATTTAATGGGACTCTCATATAAAGTTTTTCCCCTCGAAAAACATCATTTTCACTTATAGCTAATGGCCTACCCTTGTGCACTAGATGACATAGAAAAGTTGCGTTATTTGCTTGATTTTAAAGGGAAAAGTCTTCATGTCCAGTAGCATCCGTTAAAATATATACTTATTTTATCTTTTGATTAAATTACACTAATGCACAAATAAAAAATCTAATTAGAAATCCACTCTTCACGCCCCTATTATTATTTTACTTGCTTAATTTTTCATCTCTTAAGTTCTTGGTCACATGGTAATGAAATTCAACTAGATAAGACTGTGAGGTTGAGATAAAACTACCAATGATGCACAGTTTCATTTTGAAAATCAAAACATAAGTTATGTAAATGAAATATAAAACTTGTAAATGAAAAGTAAAATAAAATAGATTAAAGTAAGAATAATAAATTAGTGTATTATTGGTAAACAGAATAAAAACTTATAAATGTAACATAAAACTTGTAAATTAATATTAAGTGTAAAATAAAACATAAATTGTGGAAACTGAACAAAAGACTTGTAAATAGAAGGTAAAACAAGTAAATTGATTTAAGAGTGGTAAATTAATGTATTATTGGTAAATAAAATAAAAACTTATTGATATAACATAAAACTTACAAATCAACATTAAATGTAAAATAAAACATAAATAATGTAAATAGAACATGAGACTTTTAAATGAAAGGTAAAATAAGTAAATTAACATAAGAGTAGTAAGTTGACATATTATTGGCAAACAAAATAAAAACTTATAAATTCAGCATAAAACTTGTAAATTAACAGTAAATGTAAAATAAATAATGGATTAAGTAAATAAAATATAAGACATGTAAATAGAATGTAAAATAAGTAAATTAATATAGAAGTAGTAAAATGAAGTATTATTAGTAAACAAAGCATAAACTGACAGATGCAACATAAAACTTATAAATCAATACTAAGTGTAAAATAAAACATAAATTAAGTAAATAAAACATAAGATTTATGAACAGAATGTAAAATGAGTAAATTAACATAAAAATGATAAAATGATATATTATTGGTAAACAAAAATAAACTTACAATGTAACATAAAATTTATGAATTAACATTAAATATAAAATAACATATAAATTATGTCATTGAAATCGAAGACTTGTAAATGGAATGTAAAATAAGTAAATATTATCAGAGTTACTAAAAAAATAAAAACTTACAAATGTAAAATAAAAACTCATTATAATAATGATTATCTTATATATTTACTGTTTTTGTTTCTAAATTGAATAATGATAATTTTAGGTTTATATAATACATATGACAATACATGTGAAATTTTATTAAGGGTAAAACTTATTCTAAAAATTAAATGTTAAATTTTTTTCTTTTTTTTTCATAATTGTTTCTAAGATAAGTGATTTTACATTATTCTAAACCTCTTTGGCAGCAACCTCAATTAATCTTAGTATACGTAAGAAGTAAAGTTTGAAACTAAATGAAACATGTAAAAAATTAGAAATTAGATCTAATTTAATTGATATTTTATATATGTCTAGTAATATAAGAACGTCTTTTTATTTTGTTTTGACTTGATCCACATCAAGAAAAATAATTTTGCTTAATTAACTTGTACAGTAAACAAATAGCATGATAGAAAATGAAAAAAAAGTTTATAATTGTCCTAGCATGGATATAGAATTCATGGTCAAAATAATTTAATTAAACTTTTTCTAATTGTTTTCAATGCAACTTTTTTTGTTTTCAATTGATAAGTAATTTTTTCTTTGCTTAAATAAATAAACAATTTTTTAAAATTAAATTTATTTTCAAGTTTTATGCTATTTTTACAAGTGTTTGTTTTGTTTGCCATTTTAGAACACCAGTTTAACACCTTTATATTAATTTGTTTGTTTTAACTTTTATTTACTAATCTTATGTGTAATTTATAAAATTTATATTTATCACGTTATTAATGCCATTATTTTAATCACGGCATCATAAAATTTTTCTTTAAATTTAAATAAAATAATATTTTACTCTAAAAAAATGGATTAATTGAGTAATTAGTTCAAACTAATAAATTATAGTAATAAAGGAGAAATTTATCTGTATTAATTATTTTCTTAGTCTTGTCATGTGTATATTTTAACCAATTATATTAAAAAAAAAGTACATGTGTAATAAAAGTTCCATGAGACAGAGGACAATGAAGGATTTGAAAAAAGGACAAAGTAAATTTAGCAAATTATTTTCACTATGTCATGGCTAGAGCAAATCATTTTCACTATATCACGGCTAGACTTTGGTGAGAACATGCAAGTTCGATATTTTCTAATTTTTACTATTTGAGAGAAGTTACAAGAACGAAGTTTGTCAACTGAGTAATTTACACTTTTTAAGTACTATTTTAATTCTTTCAATCCTAAATGAGGTAGTATCATTTATTGGCTAGTTAATAATAAGTAATTTGTAAGGTATAAAATGGATCATGCAATAGTTAACCACTCCTTAATTTAATAGTTGGCGCCTTCGTTCGATCTTTAGAGTAGATTTCTTTGCTTGGCTTTAAATAGACTATATATATCAAGATAGGTATTCGCGAATTTCTGATTGTATTATCAATAAAATATAATTACACGTAATATTAGAAAAATCATCCAACATACGAGTTCTACGTAGCATTTGGTATGGAAAGATTTGAATATAATTCTTGGGAAGTCTAATCTAATAACGTTGAAACACAAACTAGCATTGCACGAATAGAATTTCTTGAAAAGCGAATTTTCACCAAAGTCGAGGATTAAGCGATCGTAGTCACTTGTCAATCAAGGAAATGAGCAGAACTGTGTACGCTCCTAGCCTCAGTTATAAATGCACAATTAGCTTGATTGAATATCTATGGTATATATGATAAAATTATGTAGCCTCTATTGTACCAAACATTGAGTTTTGGCATTTTCTTTATCACCCCATAATTTTTTTATAAATAATAGAAACTATAGGTTTAAAAATCTTACACAATAAGCCTCAATTAAAATAATAATTTTAAAATTCTAAAAATTTTATTTCATATTTTCTTCAGCAATCACATTGTTTTATGTAAATAATAAAAACTATAAGTTTCAATAATTTTACATAATAAGCACCAACTAAAATATAATAATTTTAAAATTCATAAAAAAATTATTCTCTCTCTCCTTCTTAATTAATCTATCATTCTTTAAATGTTACTTTATTCATTTTCAAACATATAATATTTCTAAAATATCAAAAAATAGAGAGACTTCTGATCATATAAATTAGATTAATTTCTTAAACACAAAATCTCATAAAAATAATGCTTACATTTCCCTAAAAGAAATCTATTGTGTTTATATTTTCTTATTTACCATCGTAATAAGAAAGGAGTTGTATCTTACTTTCTATAATAAGATCTAAATAATTAGGGCTTGGTCAATGCGGTTAAAGATGGTGGATATATTTCTTTTTCTAAACTTTAATATTAATTTAGTGTTTGGCATAAATAAGTAAACTAAGAATAATACAACTTAAGCTTGCTAAATTATCACGTGATAATGATGTTTTACCTTAGAGAAATCTCTAGGATAAATTTTTTACATTAAATTTTTATCTTATGTTAACAACACAAGATAAAAAGATTACATTAGAAGCCCTAAACATTAGTTAATGTTAATGTTTTGAAAGATAATTCTCCTATAATCTATAGATTTAAGTTATTATTCATTCTTTACAATTTTAAATTTAAGTTTCACTATTTACAACTTTAAATTTAAGTAATAGAATAAATGTTATACAATATTTTTATTTTCACATTAAGTAAATAACTGAGATTATATTTTTCTAAATACCATCTTAGCTCCATATATGTTATAAGGTACGAGTAATTTTACATAATTTGAAATTGGCACATAGAAATTTATTATTTTGAAAATATTATTTATAGACTCTATAATGAAACTTAAATAACTGTCCAAGTACTTATTTTATATTTTTATTTTTCTTTTTAATATTGTCAAAATTTATATAAAACATTGTCTAATCTTGTGTTACACTAAACACAAGATAACATTATTGTAATCTCATTGATATTTTAAGTAAATGGGTGTAGAGAGTATTTTAGTGAGTTAAAATAATTCATTTATATTTTTAATATTTAAATATGTTCATTTATTAAATTACCCTCGATCCATATACAAATAATAAAAAATTTCAATGGACTCATGTATCAAAATTTTAAAAATTAATCTTTTCTTATATTTTTAAAAAACAAAAAGAGTTGCAATGTTAATAATTAAGTAATTACATTCCTGCCGTTGGAATAACTTGTGTAATTTTTAGATTGAATCTAATGATTAGATCACAAAAAAAAATGAAAAATGGGATACGACATCACTGTTACACAGTAGCTGAACCCTGGAATATATTACCTATGATGGCATTTCCTAAATGAGTGGCCAAAAGGGACTCTGACACTGCTCTTCCATGAATTCCCACGTACTTGCTTTTTGCGTACTTATCCAGCTCTAAGCCTTCGTTTTCTCTTGCGAAGCATGGTAACAAACTTACGTGGACGGTTTCAAGCTGATGAATATTAAAGGATTCTTCTCTTTGAATAGCTTGCCTTACCTCTTCAGTAGTGGGTGTATGGAGCGGATAATTGAATGACTCTAATTTTGATTCTTCAACCAGCCCCAAAAATTGAATTAATCCAATTATATTGTTAATTAATCTCTAAGCCTAGAGCAATATAAAATAAATGGATGGATGTTTTATATTCAGAATATAAAATGTTTTATATACTCAATTCTTTTTAGGTAATGACAAATACCATATTAATATTTTCAAGTAATTTTTTTTAAAAGGTAAGGGGGGTGGGCAAGCCCAAATCAATTTTTACCTTTCTTACCACCTCCAAGGATCAAACCTGAGTCCACACGAGTGTGAGGGACGACAGCTACACTGCCAACCAACTCGACCACGCTCTTGGAGACATATTAATATTTTCAAGCTAATAGGTATGGCACTAAATGACATGGTCTTTGAAGTATATTCTCTTTCTTTGCCACATGTATATGAAAATATATAAAAATATTCTTAAAAATATATACACACAAATGAATATTGATTCATGTATGCTTGTACATTTTTATATGAAAATTATGAAGTACAGATGCTCATACTTTTAAAATATTTAAGTTTAATTGATATTGTATATACATTCTTGTTTTGCCATAAAATAATATTGTATTGTTCAGATCTACATATTTTAAAGTACAGATATTCTTAGGAGAGTAGAAATATATTTCATAGAATCAGTTAGGCCCTGAAGAGCATCCCATATCTGTAAATCTTATGCAATCCGGGTAGCCGTCGATATACAAATCAAACAAGCTTTGTTCTAGTCTTGGATTTGCTTTCAAGATTTCCTCCTTCCGAAAACAAGAAATCATATTGAGTATATATGTGTGTGTGTGTGTGTATTCATATGATAATGACCTGTAATGAGTTGTTTGCATAGCTAGTGTCTCCTTCTCTTCCATTCATGCACAGAACTTGTTCTACTTCCAAGGCTGCAATTTTGCAAGAAGCTTCCTCCAATTCCATTGCCCTTCTATATGGTTCCGAGTATAAGATTCTTTCCATGTATTTTTTGGAAAATGTTTATAAATAATATAAGGAAGATAAATTTCACTCTTATTAATTTTGTGAGCAGCTCTATTTACACAAGTGTTTAAAATATAAAAAAGAAATAATGCAATTGACATAATTCAAGAATAATGATTGATTATTAAAGATTAAGTGAAGCAATCTTTCTTAATTAATAATTAAGATGGAGACAATCATGTTAGATTTTAGAGAGAAGATGAAGAAGAGAATAACTGCTCTGTTTTATTCATCACAAAAATCACAGTACAGACTACATTCAATATATATATATATATATATATATATATATATATATATATATATATATATATATATATATATATATATAGTCAGCTGTGCTAGCTATTACATTTACACTTTGATTGGTGTAACTAACTCAAAACAAAATGAACATTCTAGAATTATTCTTTTTCACTTACAAGCTAAACATCTTCATTATACAACTGTAATGGGATCTCTGCATAACAGTTTTGCCAGCTGGAATATGCTTGCTTTTCACGTGTGGTTTTCCACCTGTAGCATATGTGAGCTGCTAACTTGTTTATCAAACAATTTCCATATGCTACTCCTTCATGACTATACTCAAGTTCAGCTTCATTTGACATTTTAACACCCCTTCTCAAACTTAAGTCTCTTGGAGAGACTTTAAGTTTGTGTCTAAAGAAGCTGAACTTGGGATAAGTAAGTGGCTTGGTTAACACATCAGCAACTTGATCATTGCTAGAAACAAATGCAATTTCAATTTCTTTCTTTTCAATTTTATCTATGACAAAATGAATGTCTATTTCAATGTGTTTTGTCTTGGAATGAAGAACTGGATTGGTAGCTATGGCAGCAGCACTTGCATTGTCACTATGAAGTAAAGGAGTGCATGCAAGTTTTATATTTTATTCTTTAAGAACAGAGCATATCCATGTTACCTTGCACAAGCCAATGCCATTGTTCTGTACTCTGACTTTGCAGAGGATTTTGATATTACACTCTACTTCTTTGAACTCCAGCTGATCAAATTATCCCCTAAATACACACAATAACCACTGATGGATCTTTTGTCATCAGGATCACTACCCCAATTAGCATATGAGTAGATTGTCAAATCAAGAGAATCAGACTTCTTAAATGTCAGGCCATAGTCAATTGTTTCCTTTAGGTACCTCAACACTCTCTTACAGGCTATCCAATGTGGTTGCAATTGATTAGCCATGAATTGACTTAATTTATTCACTGCATATGCAATTTCTGACCTTATGATTACAGCATATTATAGACATCAATTGCTCTCCTATATGTTGTTGGATAAGCATATTTTTCTCCCATGTTCTTGCTTAAATTTTTAGTTGTTGCAAGTGGTGTATCTGCTCCATTGTAGTTCTGCAAATTAAACTAAGCAAGCAACTCTTTTAAGTACTTGGACTGGGATAAGATCAGAGTTTCTTCATTCCTTATGACTTCAATGCCAAGGAAAAAGTTTAGTTGTCCTAGATCTTTGAGAGCAAATGTATTATCTAAGTTGTGAATCAGTTTTTCAACCTCAGCATCATTACTTTCAGTAATTATGATATCATCAACATAAACCAACAATATGATTAAACCAGTGTCATCTCTTTTGAAAAATAAATATGTATTTGACTTAGCTTTGATGAATTCCCATGATTCAATAATTGATATGAGTTTATCAAACCAAGTTCTAGGGGCTTGTTTCAGGCCATAAAAGGGCTTTCTTCAATTTACAAACATGATTTGGATATGTTGAATCTACAAATCCTTCTGGTTGAGGCATATAAATAGTTTCAGTCAACTTTCCATTTAGAAATGCATTATTGATATCAACCTGTCTTAATTTCCAGTTCTTCATGATAACAAGACTTAGAACAATCCTTATAGTTGCTGCCTTTATCACAGGACTAAAAGTCTCTTGATAATTCATTCCCTCAGTTTGTAAAAACCCCTTTGCCACCAGTCTGGCTTTGTACCTATTAATTGATCCATCTGAGTTTTGTTTCACTTTAAATATCCATTTGTTTCCAACCAGTTTCATATTCTGTTCTGGTGAGACTAAACTCCAAGTCTGATTTTTTATTAGAGCATTAAACTCATCTTGCATAGCTAATTTCCAATTTTGATCATTTAAAGCATCAACAACACTAGAGGGTATTTCAAGAGATAAGGCTTTTCCTGTAGTGTATGTAGGCTTTGGGTTTGAAAATTCCAGCTTTTGCTCTGGTTATCATGGAATGAGTTGGTTTAGGCTGAGTTTTGATTTGTGGAGTTACAAGAGTTTTAATTTGAATTTTAGTGTTTTTAGGTTCAACCAAATAGTCTGAAGTGTTTTGAGTTTAAGTATTGGAAACATTGTTGTTTATTGATTGCGTGTGATCAGTGTTGTTGTCAGAAACTTGATCATTAAAGAGAGTATTAATTCTATTTGAATGATCAGATGAACTTGAATCAGCTGCTCTTGCCTCATGATTAGAGTTGGCAAAATTTAACACGACCCAATTACTTGACACGAACACGAAACGAATAAATGGGTATGAGTCATCAAAATTAACACGATTTTTTTTCCTGTCGGGTTAGGGTTAAAATTCTTGACCCATTTACTCGATCAATAACACGATTATATTTTCTATTTTAAAATAATTTACAGGTTCTTATCATCAAAACTCAAATATTAGAAATAATTTTCACTTTTATTTCTATTTTTTGAAATGATGAATATAAACACAATGTTTTATTTATAAAATTTTATATATGTTTAGAGCTTCAATAGTATAAATGTGTAAAATATTGATAGACATGTATATTTTATAATATCAATATATAATATTATTTATATATATATAATTAAAACTTCAATAGTATAAATGTGTAATATTTTGGTACATATGCATATTTTATAATATCGATAAAGTATGTACGCGTGTATGAATGACATCATATAAATGTTTAATGTAAATTTTGTTTAATATATAGATGTTAAGTGGGTTATTAGGTAACCCGATTATTTTTCCGTGTCGGGTTTAGGTCTCAATATTTTGATACGATTATTAAATGGGTCGGGTTTGGGTCGACCTAAATTTGACACGACACGAAGCTGACCCGACACGAACACAACCCGATGACCCGTTTTGCCAAGTCTACTCATGATTATGACCATTAGAAGAAAAAGATAGTGTAATGAATCTGTTGATAGTGTTTGTAGATTCTGATGATGAAACAAATTTGGTGTTCATGAAATTTGGATCAGATTGAAATGGAAATGAACTCTCATTAAAGTTGACATATGGAGATATATATATTTTTTCAATTTGATTTAGACACATGTAGCCTTTGTGCATATTACTGAGACCCAAATTTACACACTTGGAAGTATGAAATTGAATTTTTGATGATTGTAGGGTCTTAAGAAAGGGTAACAATCACAGCAAAATTTTTTTATAAGAGAGTAATATGGTTTCTTTGAATAAAGTCTTTTAAATGGTGTTTTGTCATTTAAAGTAGGTGTGCTGGTTCTATTAATAAGGTAAGTAGTATAAGAGAATACTTCCCACCAAAATTTAAGAGGCATGTCAGCTTGAGCAAGAAGTGTCAGACCGGTTTCTAGAAGATGCCTGTGTTTCCTTTCAGTTTTTCCATTTTGATGGTGTGTGTATGGACAGGAATATCTTAATGATATTCCTTCATGTTTAAGGTATGATTTAAAAACTTTATACTCTTCTCCCATATCACACTGAAAAGCTTTAATTTTTAGTTCTAGGCTCTTCTCAATCTGGTTTTTGAAGTTAATGAATGTTGTGAGTGCTTGTGATTTATGTGTTAGACCATAAATCTAGATACATAGTACCTAAATCCTTGATTTAATGCTACTGGTGCAGGACCCTAGAGATCACTATGAATAATTTCAAAGACATTAGCTGATTTTGAATCACTGGTTTTGAAAGACAACCTGTATTGTTTTCCATATTGACATGCTTTGCAGAAAGATAGATCAGACCTTTTATTTCCAAAAGGAATGTTACAAGCTAACAAGGTTTTTCTAAGAACATTGACATTAGGATGGCCTAATCTCATGTGCCATATATTAAGCACTTTGTTGCTTGTACACTTATCACTGTAATTAACAGATATCATATATTCATATTTATTTATTCTCTTTACTGTAAGTAGCCTAAGAGTTTATGTAAACGATAAGAGAATTGATTTGACTTGACTTGAATCATGAGGCAAACTCAGCAACTTGTATAATCCATATTTAGCCATTCCTTTTATAAGAACTCTCCCCATTCTCTTGTCCTTAACAACACAAAAAGTTTTATTGAACTCAACGCTAATATCATTATCACGTAACAGTTTTGAAATACTGATAAGATTTTTTTTGTTATTTATGGTACATAAAGTATATGACTGAGTTTAAGGTATGGTAAAGTGTGCGGTTCAAGTGTGCTAAGCAATGAATGATCAATAGAAGCAATTTTCAGTTTAGCTCCATTACATACAGCAAGCTGATCACTTCTTTTATATTCTGAGCTAATGCTGAGGTTATTGAAGTCATTTGAGATGTGGTTTGTGGCACCACTATCAAGATACCAAGCTCCATCTCTAGGTCTTCCATTTTCAGCAATATAAGCACTTCTTCTGTTTTGCATAGGATTTGGCATAAAGTTCTTTTTGAATTTGAACCAGCATTATGCTACTGTATGATTTTTTCTGAAACAGATTTGACATGGTCCCTCAGGTTTTTCATCATCTGTTGTGTTTTTGTTTTTGGTTTTATCCTGAAGATTCATAACTTGATTGAATCCACCACCATTAAACTATTTTCCACTAGAACCAGAATTAATTCCACTAGAACCAAAATTAATTCCACATTGATTTCCAGATTGTCTTTCAATATTGAAGTTAGATTCCCAGTTTCTTCTTTGATTTCCTCTGTGATAAGCAAAATTTGCTTGATAATCCATGTGACTAACAAAATGGTCCTGTTCAATTCTGTTTTCATGACTCAATAACATGCCATATACATCAGAAAGAGTTGTGCTTTCAGTTCTTGCATTTATTATGGTAACAATTGAGTCATATTTAGATCCAAGACTAGCAAGCAAACACAACACAAAATCATCATCACTCATACCATTTCCAGCTGCTCTTAAAGCATCCAAAATAGTTTTCATCTTAGTGTAGTATTCATGAATACTCATAGATAATTTCCTTGTAGTTTGGATCTGAGTTCTTAAATGAAGAACTCTAGATCTAGATTTGGCACCAAATTGATTGGAAAGAATCTGCTATACCTCAAGAGATGATATGGCTCTAACAACAGTACTCAAAACTTCTTCACTTAAAGTTGAAAGTAACTAGCTCATCAACTATTGATCATTTCTCCTCCAGATCTGAAACTGAGGATTTGGAGTTATAGCAACAATTTGATCACTATCAATATCAATTACAAATCGATTTGGAGGACTCTTTGTGCTGTCAATCAAATCTTCAAGTTCATTAGCATTGATTGTTGCTATGACTTGAGATCTCTACAGCAAGTAATTGTTATTGGTGAGCTTGATAGGTGTGTTGAAAACTAGAGAGCTAAGAACAAAGGTGTTGATATTTGAGTTTGAAGATGTATTTATTGTAGAGCTTGAAGCTCCATTACTGTTTGATTGATTTTCATTGCTCGCCATTGTTGTTTTAAGATGGCTCTGATACCATGTTAGATTTTAGAGAGATGATGAAGAAGAGAATAACTACTCTGTTTTATTCATCACAAAAATCACAGTACAGACTACATTCAATATATATATATATATATATATATATATATAGTCAGTTGTGCTAGCAGTTACATTTACACTTTGATTAGTGTAACTAACTCAAAACAAAATGAACATTCTAGAATTATTCTTTTTCACTTACTTACGAGCTGAACATCTTCATTATACAACTGTAATGGGATCTCTGCATAACAGTTTTGCCAGCTGGAGTATGCTTGCTTTTCACGTGTGGTTTTCAAGCTGTCGCATATATGAGCCGTTGACTTGTTTATCAAACAATTTCCATCTGCTACTTCTTCATGACTATACTCAAGTTCAACTTCATTTGACATTTCAACAAATCAATCATTTGATTGATTGTTTTGTTTCCATCAATATTATCTGATTCTTATCATTATTATCAACAGTAAGTGTAAAAATTTTCAAAGAAAAATGTGTTAGCACATAAAGTTATCAACTTGTGAATTGTGCATTATTAAAGACGTGAAAACAACTTGTATGGAACAGAAGCATGTGCTATATATGTGACTATGTGTGCCCTTTCAACAATATATTTTGCCACATATATTATACATATACATTTTGATATTGACTAATTAATCATAATAAAAAAAAATAATAATAATAATAATTGAAATTAAACACGTGATATGAGAGAGCCTCCCTTATACATTTACCGCTTATCGTATGAGTAAAAATATTATCACATTAATTTGTTAAATTATATCAGTAACAACGGGTGATGTGACCAAGAACTTCACTGACGAAAAATAAGGGGATAAATAATAATAGGGTTTGAGCTTTGAAGAGTGGAATTCCAATTATTAGATTTTTAATTTGTCTATTAATATAATTTTAATCAAACATAAAATTGTAATCTGGAACTTTGGGTTTGAAGAGGATATTAAAAAAATTTTATGGATGGTACAATTTTCTTTTCTTTTCTTTTTTCTTTTTTTAATAAACCTCCTGAATGGATGGTACAATATGAAGACTTTTCCCTTTAAAAATTAAGCACAATAATGCAGCTTTTTTGTCATCTAGCACACGAAGGGTAGGCAGGCTGCTACGAGTGAAATCTGAAAACAATAATTTTTCAAGGGAAAAATTTAGATGAGAGTGTCCCATTAAATCCAAGGCGGTGAAATCCAGCAAGATAAGGCAGTATGGCTTTTATATTATTTTACAATAAGCGAATCTTTTATTTCATTAAAGTATAGGATAAGTTTAAAAGATTAAAAAATATAGATTTAATACAATATATTTTTTATTGCGATATATTAAAATTTGCATTTTTTTTATACGCTTTGTCCCTTCCTTTAAAATAAGGAATATCGCTGTTGAAAGGAACTATATATTTATATATATATCAATGAAGATAAAAAGTTATGGGCCGGTGTTTTCAATAATATTGAGGGTATTAGTTTGAGTTCGCATAGAGCCTCTTTTCCATTTCCACAAAGAAAAAAAAAAAAAAGTAAAGTGGAATATGCATGGTAGGCTTACGTGCCATATTATTAGTGAAAATACTACATTTCTTAGCTAGTCCCGATAAAATTTTAGGTTATATTATAAATGTACGTTTATAAGTTTTTAATAAATATAACTCTAGATAGTAATATATCTATCTAGATTGTAATCATTAAAAATAAACATAACTTATTGAGTTTTTATTTGGTCTACCATGTGCATCATTGAATTTAATTGTAAATAGCAATGAAAACAAATTAATTTTCATGAGGAATTGAATAAAAACTTCTCCAAAGTGCTAAGGCTATCATAGAAATGTGACAGATTAATTTCTTCCTCATATTCTAATTTTAAATGATAAAAAATAAAAAATTTTAAGTGAAAAAAATAATTGTCAGAGAATTTTAGTAATAAAGTGATGTATCAGAAAATATTAAGTAATAAAATAAAAAAATAATAACCCAAATAATAATAATAATAATAATAATAATTCTAATTCATTTCACAAAATCACATAAGTACATACATAACCTAAATTAATACAAAGCTTATTCATTTCACACAAAGTGAATATTTATTAGAAGAAAAGCAAACAAACAAACGATAACAAGAACGAGGACAACAGAGCTTCACGCCAGACAAGAACTGAAATATAAACGTATAAAACATAATTTTTTTTTTGAAATTACATAATTCATTTCTTTATCAAGTAAATGAACAGAACTGTATAAGCTCCTAACCCCATTTCCAATTGCGCACTCACCTTGATTGTATATCGATGGAACAAATCATCGATGATTGCACTTCCAAAATGATTGGCCAAAAGGGACTCTGAGACTGCTCTCATATTATTTGCCACATTCTTGGCTCTTGCGTGCTTGTTTAACTCCAAGCCTTTGTTATCGTTCTCATAGCCTACGGACCAACTTATATGCGATGTTTGAAGCTGACAGATGTTAAAGGAACCTTCTCTTCCGATAACTTGCCTTACTTCTTCAACACAAGGTGTATAGATTGGATAATTAAATGACTCCAATTTTGATTCTTCAATCAGCCCCTAAATAAGTTCAAAAGAGAGTAAATCTCTTTAAAATATGTACAATATTTCTTACACACGCATATATAAATGTATGAACTAGAGACGTGATAAATAATAATTGATTTTACAAGTAGCTATTGTAATTGCTATGTTACAATATAACATCGTGTAGTGATAGTTCACCTAATATTCTTTTTTTTTTTTTTAAAGGAAAGGGTGGGTGGGCAAGCCCAAATTAATTTTATCTTCTTCCCCACTCCCAAGGTTCGAACCCGAGTTCACACAAGTGAGGGGTGACAGATTGCACTATCAATCAACTCGGCTACGCCCTTGAGGCTAGCGATAGTTCACCTAATAATTTTCATGTAAAAAGGTATATGTATTCATGTGTGTGTCCATAAAACTTTGTGTAATTATATCTTATTTAGAATATTATACTTTTAATGTATGTGTGACAAAGAGAGAGAATACCTCAGAGACCATATCGTTTAATGCCATTCCAATCGGCTCAAAAATACCAGTATGGTATTTATCATTACCTACAAAGTTAAGAACCATACGACCTCCAGTCTTCAACTCCACTGATCGAAATTTGAGAAATGATGTGAAATCACGTTCAAATTGATCAAAGTACGCTTTATGCACACTGGGAGGGCTACAAGTTTTTGCGAGGCAAACATCCCTTTTATTCAATAAAGGAATTCCATATTCACTTACTAACTCTTCGGGTACCTATTAAAGCATAAAACTGAGGTATTATAAGAATATGATTTTGTACACTATTTATATAAATTTTCAATTTTTTATTATCTTTAAAAAGAATAAATGGGACAAGTTCGTTTACCCGAGAGAGCCAGTGAAGACAAAAAGACGAGTAAACCAGGTCTAGGAAACGCGGAGGAAATAACCTTCGATAGAAAGATCCAGGAGCTGCAGCTATAAAACATGAATCAAAATCGTCATGGCCTTTTTCTATCTTCAATCTCTCATAAAAGGTTGGGAGTGATTTGGAAACGGTATTGAAATCATTTCCAGGAAGATCGTTGAGAAAAGCATGCAATACTGGTGGCTTATGTTTCAAGCGGCTGCAAATAGTGTCCAGTGCCTCTATAGCTTGCCATGTTGGCAAAAATGCATTAGGCCCTGAAGAACACCCCATATCTGTAAATCTGATACAATCTGGGAAGCCATTGCAATACAAATCAAACAAACTTTCATGCAGTAAAGGCTTTGCTTTCAAGGTTGCCTCCCTCTGAGGAAAAAAAGGGAAAAAAAAATTATAAACTGAAGAAATTAAAGTGTGAACATCAAGAGAGAGAGAGAGAAAGAGAGATTGAAGCTTATATATTCACCGGTGGCGCTGAGTTGTTTGCATAGCTGTTGTCTCCTTCTCCTCCATTCATGAACAGAACTTGTTCTACTTGCATGGCTCCATTTTTGCTAGAACCTTGCTCTAATTCCATATCTCTCATCGGTGTGAATGATCTTCGTTTTGTCCCTTGCTCTAATTCTATGACACTCATGGTTTATATACAGAAATTAGGGGAAAAGTCTTGGTAGTCCTAGAGCATTGCTCATATTCCATTTATTCTTTATCAGGGGCATATCTCAATCGATCGTGATAATATTTAATAATAGGTGACAATCATTAAACCAATAAGGAGCAATAATTCAAGAATACCAAAATGTGAAGGTAAACCGTACCAATTATATTTAATTTTTAATGGGTATCAAATTGACATTCAACTTATCCATAAGGACTTGATAGAGTGGTTTGGGTGGCTACCTATGTTAAAATTTGGAGAAAATAGGATTTAAAAAAACTGATTTGGAGTTTGTCCCCTTCCACTTTTTAATGGGGAAAAAATAATGAGATATAGTTGAGATTGATATCTAGTTTTGTTTTGTTACTATACAAGTTCTTCGAAGAAAATGAGTAAAGTCAACAAAGAAATATTTGGAAATTGACAACATATACATCACTGCAAACCGAATTTCCAAAAGATGTCATTATATTTTTAAGAATAATTATAGAATCACAAGCAATTTTACAAAAAATCTCTTTTATAGACCGTGTGTCAATAAAAATATAAAGTTTTATTTTCTACATTCATTTGTATAATATATATATATATATTTTAAAGGTAAGGGGGGTGCTCAAGCCCAAATCAATTTTTACCCTCCTTATCACCTCCAAGAATCGAACTCAAGTCTACATGAGTGTGAGGGGCGACAGCTACACTATCAATCAACTCGACTACGCCTTTGGGGGCCATTTGTATAATATTATTTATATAAACACATTTATGATTATATTATTGCTCTATTTTTTAGCGCACAATTGTATCTCATTGCTGTTTATTATAGAATGATATATAGATGGTTTTTCAACGTGTATATTTACAACTATAATTTATTGAATGATTTTATGAGTTGTTAGGATCGTCCCTTTGAATATTTCTTTTTGTTTCTATGAAGGACACATATTGATAATATGTATGTTGTTTTAGATAACCTACTAGAAAGTACAACCTCGATACCATAGTGGTTTCTTACCCCAAGTCCCCATCATTTTGTTAATTCATGGGAAATTAGTTTGTGTTTTGTCACAAGATGAGCATATTGTGCATAAATCCATATGGCACTTAAATAACTATTGCCCGAAAGTTACCAAGTAAGCCTATTAAGCTTCTTGGCTATCTAAGCGAAATGGCTTACAAAAGAACTAGAGAGAAAAGTGAGCCATTGAACTAAAGAGAATTGGTGTTATTCACAAGAGTGTGCGTACAAGAGAACTTGATAACTTATAAGATTACTTTTTTGAGTTGCTTGTTGAAAATGCTAAATGTCATGCTCTATTTATAAGGAGACTTGCCTTGTTTTAAAATGTTTTAACTTAGAGAGTTCTCAAGGCTTACCGAGAATTCTCACACTTAGCAATGCTAGATTGATCTAGGAGAACCTATGTACAAGCTACATGCTACAATGCACTAGCAAAATCCAAAAAATTTCTTAGTTATATACAAGTGATGAGAGTGTAGTAGAAAATAGTTTTGATAAAAGCTTTTAGAATCAAGCAAAACTATTACACATTGCCTTATAAATTTAACTTAATTGGCCTAAAATTTCGGGCAGTCCACAACAGTTTGCTACCATTTTTGGATTAGTGCTTTATGTTTTACAAAAATGAAAAGCATGAGAAGGTGCTTTGGGGGCATTATTTTTATGCCTATTTTCACGTTGGGTGAGAATAAGTGCAACTCATTTTAAAAACCTGTCGCAGTAAATTGAAGAACAATAATTTACTGTTTGTGGACAGTGTTGTCATCCCGGGCCCCACGTTAACCAAAAGCAAAACTTAACATATGTTCAATTAAATCAATTGTGACCAAAGTAGGGGTGGCAATTTTTTTGATTCGGGTCTGGGTTTGGTCTTTTCGGATCCGAACTCGGATATACAAATCTCTATACTGGATCCGAATTTGAATGTAATTTTTTCCAATCCGGCTCCAGGTCGGGTTTAACTCGGAAAAATTTGGGTTTTTGGATTCCATATTTTGAACCTTGATTGCTTAAAAAAAAACATAAACACAAGAGAAATTAGGCTAGGGCTTCTTTTTTATTTTTTTAATTTTTCTATTTATAGTTTTATATTAAATAATTTCTAAAAAATTAAAATAAAAAATTTTTGGATCTGGGTTCCGGATTTGCAGATTTACTAAAATCCGGACCCAAACCCTAAAATATGCGTGTTTTCAAAATTACATTTGGATCCGAATAAAAATTGATTCGGTGCGGGTTGAACCTAACTCTGATTTTTCAGATTCAATCCGGATCTGGGTTAGATCCAAATTTAATTACCATCTCTAGACCGAAGAAACATAAAATATAGCTATTTACTTAACTGTGCATGCATATAAACTACTGTTCCAACAATTTTTTTATTTTATTATTTTTAATAATATAATATTATTATTTTCAACAAATAAACAATCAAATATATAATTTTTTTTTAATAATATATTATGTTTGAATGATTTCATTTTAAAATATTATTTTAAATTAAGCGACCAAGTACATTTTCACATTCACGAAAATTAATGATTTTATAATATAAAATAAATAGAAAATATCATTCAAAAAATGATACAAAAAAAGCTTATCATGTGTTCAATCGAATTAATGTGACTCACGAAATATAGCTATTAAAATAAATATAGCTATTTACTTTACTGTGCATGCATTCAACAATTTTTTATTTTATTTTTTTAATAATATAATATTATTATTTCAACAAACAAACAATCAAACATATGTTTGATTGATTTCATTTTTTAAATATTATTTTAGATTAAGCTTCCAAATAAGTTTTTATACTCACCAAAATTAATTACTTCTATATTATAAAATAAATAAAAAAATATCATTTAAAAAATAATACCAAAACAAAATATAGCTGTGTTCAATCAAATCAAATATGACCTACGAAACATAAAATATAGCTATTGACTTTACTGTGCATGCATATAAACTAGTTTCAACAATTTTTTATTTTATTTTTCCATTAATATAATATTATTATTTTCAACACTTAACAGACAAACAATCAGACATATGTTTGATTGATTTCATTTTTAAACATTATTTTAACTTAAGCTACCGAGTACGTTTTTATATTCACCAAAATTAATTATTTTTATATAATAAAATAAATACAAAAAAATCATTTAAAAAATAATACCGAAACGCTCATTGGACTGTCAGCAATGTTAATCCAACGGATGTAACTCAAAAAGGTCAGCCAGAAGTAGAAGTGGCGAGTTGTACAGTTCTTTAAAATTGGGACATGCATAGTTTCACTGAGCCATATATTTTCAGAATCACAGCGGCCAAGGAATCTTGTTTGCTGCCACTCATCATTGAATCCGATGCAAAGAATGCAGCGGATATGATGTTAGTGAAGGCTAGGCAATACGAATTGTAGGGTGTTTTTTCTTTTTTCTTTTTTTAAGTAATTATAGAATTAGTATATGTTTGAGTTGCATTAGCTTCCCGAATAATTAATTTCTACAAAGATTCTCAAATAATTAACTTTTCAAATAATTTACTAAAATATTTGGTAAATTAAGATTACAAGAAAATCACTTGTTAAATAATTTGTAAATCATGCTTGATAATAAATCATAAATGCGTCGTGGATGGGTATAATGACCAAATGGTACATATTTGCAACAATAATAATAATGTAAATATTTATCTTTAAATAAAAATAATTAATTAACACTAAAAAGTGTATGTTTAATAAATTTAAAATTATTAATTTTTTATTTATAATATTAATTAATGTGTTTATTATTTTTAAATTATCTTACGTTTTTTAATAAATTTTTATGTTAAAATTAATTTTTAATATATTAATTTTTTATATTATAAATATTTTAAGAATAAAAAAAGAATTAAAATCAAAATTAAAAAATAGAAAAAAATTATTAAAATTATTTAGATTGTATTATTTAAAAATGTAATTAATAAAAATAAAATAAAAGACAAAGTGTGATAGTCACGGGTGGCAGTTATCACCATGACTATCACACTCCTCTAGGTGAAGATATTATTCAAAAAAATAGTTTAAATAATAAAATAAAGGATGCGAAGGCATTTATTGCCTATAAAAAGACGAGAAAAGACGGGAGAACCAGGAGCGGGAGCGAAGTGGAAGAGAGGAGAGATACAGAAATTGGGAATTGGTAAGGTTTTCTGTGCAGTTATTTTCTTATAATATATTTTAGTAGTGTGTTAAATAAAATAAATATTTTATTTTTTAAAGTAAATAGTTAAATTTTTTGAGTTAAGGTGAAATGTGAAATTTGATAATTTAAATTATTAATTAATTATTTTTTTAAGTAAGTCTTAAAATTTATTTTATTTATTATATTTATTTTATTTTATTTTAATTTATAAATATAGATCTTTTCATATTTATATTATACTTTGTCAACACTTCAATATAATTATTGCACATTACGAATTTATTTCATATTTATCACACTAATAATTAGTTAATAATTAAATAATATAATAATTAATTGATAAAATAAATATAAAATCTAAAATGAGAGAGTTATTATAATTATATTTTTAAATTAATTACGGTTAATTTCTTTTTTTATATTTAATTTTTTTATTTAATAAATTAACTACTAAATTTTAAATTTCTTATAATTTAGCTCTAGATTCATCGAATTATATTATAATTAAATATTTTTATATTTAAAAATAATATTATTTTTAAATCGTGTCAATAATTTATTTAAACAAATAAATAATCATTCAATAAATAAAATATATGAAATTGCATGATATAAAATTGTTCCATTATCAAAATACGTACCATTCTAGCGCAGACGACTGATGTGGTGGCTGCTGTACTATTTGGATTGCGTGCTTTGCCACCATCTCTCATTGTCCAGCCAGAACATGACAAATACATTGGTCATACGATTTTGAGTTTGATAGCGTTGGTGATATCTAAATAGCACCTTCACAATCACCGACAATGGCATTGGAAAGATAACCAGTTACCAGCAATAACTTAGCTTTTTTAATTTTATTTTTAATTTGAAATTATAAATATTAAAAAATTACGCTTTTTTATTGTAAGGATATTTTTAAAAGTGTGCTACTAAAATGAGGGTAATGTTGGTGTTGCGAATTTCAAAATCAAATTTTTACAAACTACTCCCACAAACTTTCAAGAATTAATTGAAAAACAGATTATTTTAGAATTAAAGTTTGTAATGATAACTCTTGATATGAGTTTAACAAATATATTCGAGGTAATAGATTATCAAATAAGTAATTATTTGGCAATCTAATGCAATCCCAAAAATACACCTACTTTGTCATTTATTTTCAAATCATATGCTTTCCATTAAGATCTTCAAATTCATGTGCTTTTTAATTGAGATTTTCATGATATCAAACAAATAAGTTAAGTGGTCAATTTGTTAGAATAGTGAACTCTCGGTGAAAAAGATGTGTTTGAGTATCAGAAATCGAGCTAAAAGAAATTAACAAGTTCAAGCTCGGGAAAGTAGATTGTACTTTCGATTTGAAAAAAAGAATTAAGCAATTTATTGCAGTACCTTTCTGGGCAAGATTTGGAAGAAGGTCTAATGTGAATGGTGAAAATACTCCATTATTTTTACAACTGCTGGATCAATTTTTAAAAATTATATAATATCTTTGTCTGCTATAACTTAAAATTTAAACAAATAATCAACTAGATTTTAGCATAAAGAACATCAGGAGTATCCTAGGTTATTTAAAAATTATAAGAATTAACTTCTAAATTAACTCAAATTACAGGAACTAAAAGAACATTTACCATAAAAATAAACAAATTAGCAAGAGTAAAGTAAAAGCTAGCTAATGCAAAAAATGAACACAAATAGTCGACAAAAGACCTATAATTATAAAATTTCAAAGCATAATTCCGATTTGGATAAGGATTCTCTATCGAGAATATAATTATGTGATTGATAATTATTAAATAAAAATAAAATAAAGGAGTAAATCTTAACTCTATATAAATAAAGATACAAACTTAGATATGTAAATCTTGTTGGCCTATTTAGTAACGTTTTTCACTCAATGTTTTTCAGTTTTTCAAGAATAAATTCTAAGAAAAATATGTTTGGTAGATAGTTCTGTAACAGTAAATTAAAAACAAAGAAAATAAAAAGTTCTTGTTCTCTATCATTTGTGAAGAAAAATCAGAGAACTCCAAAATTTAAGCGAACCAAACAATGGAAAAAAGGGTCATTCTACGATGCCGTAATTAAAGTTACGGTATCAATACCGTAATTAAACATAAATTATATAAATGAAATAGAAAACTTATAAATTTAACAAAAAACTTGTAAATTAACATCAACTATAAAATAAAACATAAATTTTTGAAATTAAACAAAAGACTTGTGAAAGGAAGGTAAAAAGAGTAAATTAATATAAAACTAGTAATTTGATATATTATTCGTAAATAAAACAAAGACTTGTAAATATAACATAAAACTCATAAATTAACATTAAGTGCAAAATAAAACATAAATATTAGAAATTAAACATAAGATTTCAAAATGCAAAATAAAATAAGTAAATTAATTTAAAATTAGTAGATTGATGTATTACTAGTAAACAAAACAAAAACTTGTAAATATAACTTAAAACTAGTAAATTAATATTAACTGTAAAATAAAACATAAATTTTAGAAATGATACAAAAAAACTTGTAAATAGAAGATAAAATAAGTAAATTACTATAAAAATGGTAAATAAAATAAAAATTTACAAATATAATATAAAACTAGTAAATCAACATTAAGCGTAAAATAAAATATAAATTTTGAAAATGGAACATAAGACTTGTAAATGGAAGATAAAACAAGTAAATTAATATAAAATTAGAAAATTAATGTATTATTGATAAACAAAATAAAAACTTGTAAATATAACAAAAAACAAGTAAATCAACACTAATTGTAAAATAAAACATAAATTTTAAAAATGGAACATAATATTTGTTAAAGAAAGGTAAAATAAATAAATTACTATAAAATTGATACATTGATGTATTATTAGTAAATAAAATAAAAACTTACAAATATAACATAAAACAAGAAAATCAATATTACGTGCAAAATAAAACATAACGTTTGTAGACTGCGTCCAAAACTTGCGAATAAAATGTAAAATAAATAAATTAGTATAAGAGTTATTGCAAAAAAAAAAAAACAATTCACAATTGTAAATAAAAACTCGTTATAATATTTATTACTTTATATATTTATTAATTTTTTTATTTAAATTGAATAATGTTAGTTTTACATTTATGTAATACGTGTGATGTTTTATTAAGGACAAAATTTATGTTCAAAATTAGATTTTTTAAAAAATATTATTTTAATATCTTTCATAGTTGTTGTAAGATGATGTAATTTTACATCTTTCTACACTTTATCAATAACAACCTTAAATGGTTTCTAAATACAAGTAAAAAGTTTAAAACTATATAAAACATGCATAAGATTCAAAATTATATTTAATTTTATTAATATATCATATATGTGTCTAGTAATAGAAGAATTTTTTTTTTATTTTTTTTTACTTGATGCACATCAAGAAAAATAATTATGCTTAATTAACATGTGTAATAAATAGATATTATTTTAGAAAATGGAGGAAAAAGTATACAAATGTCCTAAAATAAATATAAAATTTATAGTAATCAATTCAATAAAACTTATTCCACTTTTTTAGTATAATATTTTTATTTAATTAATGAGTAATTTTTCTTTATTTAATTAAAGAAAATATTTTTGTAAATGAATAAAATATTTTTTTACTAAAATTCTATATAAATAATGTTAATTTTTAAAATAATTAATTATTTTATATGAATTTACTAATTTTATTTTACATTTATTAATTTAATGTGTAATTTATAATATTCATATTTAGCATGATATTGATACCATAATTTTTATTACAACATTATAAAATTTTCCTAAAAACAAAAAAGGTTGAAAAAAGATATGTGTGTCAGTGGTTTGCCTTCCTTGGCCCCATTGTACAAAGATCATTTAATTTCTTTCTCTCTTTCTTTACTAAATTCCCATCTCTTACCCTGCCATCTCCCTAAGAAATACTTCAATAAATAAAAATAATTTATATAATATGAGTTAGACTTTTAATTATTAAATTATAAAAATAATATATAGTGTAATCATAATTTATTTTATTTGATAAAAAATAAGGATTAAATAAATGTAACTAAAAATTGGTATGGACGCAGTGTGGCCTGACTTATGTCATGTACGATATATTTTTATTTTTCCTTTTTCTCTTCAATATCTTAAGTGATGGCCATTGTTACTGATGAATCTTTAATGGCTTAAGACTTATTCTTGAAGAAGTTAATTAGATCAATCAACAAGAAAAGCAAAACAGAATTAACCAAATCTAGAAAAAGAAACAGAATAAAAGTTCTAAGCACCCAACTTTATGAAGGAAAAAAAATGCTCTCCATTGATCATAAGAAATGATACAAGCTGGATTACACGAGAGGAACTCATAAAGATCACAAAGAACTTAACAATGGACTTAATGATCAAGAGAGAAGAAGAAATTACATCTCTATCAGGTGCTGTTCATCAGCACCTTATATACTGATAAAACTAGAAATCCCGTAACTAACTTCTTAACAGCTTTTGCCACATAAGCACGAGAATTGCAATAGGACCCCTTCAACTGAAGTCAGTTTGCACACACCCACATAAACTCTTCGAGTGTAACATATGCACCGAAATTATTTAACTGAGTGCAATGTTATTTTTATTTTTTCGTCATAAATTTATTTTAAAAGTCCGATTGTTAAAATCGTTACGAGAAATCGGTTGCAATTATTTAAATTGATCGCGCTCGAAATAATTTAAATTTGTCTCCTTGCAAACATTCCAAACGCGATTCAAGGGTGTGTATTGGATTTTTATTTTGGCACTCGGAACCGATTTAGTTTTAAAAAAATATATTTTTTTCTCTTTACTATAAATGGAAAGTCATGATAGAGAAGGGATTTTACTTTCCAAAAATAGAAAGAAAAAAAAAGGCTTCAACTCCCATTTCCGGCCACCATTCCGGCCGACTTTTCACGATCTCAAGCTCGTGAGCATTATATCCCCTGTCGTTTTCAGCGGAAACCCAGCACACCAAAAGTCTTTGGGCGATCCATTGCTTGGATCTTGTTCCTCGACTTCCTCATCGTTTTCCGACCAACCCCGTGACTTGCAACGGCCGGATTGCCGGATCAACGTCGGAAAGCTCACGGTTTTTTGGCTAGATCCGCCATTTGTCAACATAGGTCGCCGCCGGCAAAGTTGGACTCACCGAGGCCAGATCTAGCAGACTGAGCTTCCCGTCGCCGTTGAAGGAGTTCCTTTGTTAGGGCAAATTGGTAAATTCATAAACTTTTGGGGCATTTCTGTAATTTTAAAATCAATGGACATTTTGGTAATTTTAGTTGAGGACAGTTAGGTAATTTAAGATTTTGATGGTAATTCAATAATTTACGTCGTTAGGGGCATTTTGGTAATTTTATAGTTTTTCGAGGGTAATTTTATAAATTCAAAACTTGTGGATATTTTTGTAATCGGTCCTTATGTGATTCCGAGGATAATTTGATGAATTTTGATGTCGAGGGTATTTTAGTAATTTTATGAATTCGAGAATATTTTATTACGGATAAATACCGCTTTGAGTATATTAGTTATAATTCGTGATTATGATTAAAATTATGTTATTTCCTCAAATCAGAGGATCCGCGAACGAGAATCAACCCGTGGACGTTCATTTCGGACACAAATATACAAAACCTACTTTCAATTATGATTTAAAAATATGGTAAAGATGTTTTGCGAGATTGGTTTTAAAGGCATCGATTTAATGATTTTATATAAATGGATTTTATCTGTTTTTGGTATTTATTACGAAAAATGTATTTGATTCATGATTTTGGTTATTGATTTTGAATATGCATGGTAATATTTTAAAGAAAAGAAAAGCGATTTAAGAGATGTTAAATGAAAAAGGAAATGAGATTTCGAATGAGATTTTGGATGAGATTTCGAATGTGATTTTGGATGAGATTTCGATGAGATTATATGTTTATGTATATGCTTATATGAATATGAGCATAATGATTGTTTTTAAAATCATTAGACAAGACCCTCCCCTTCGAACATCCTCTATACATATGAGATGAGATATGTATGTGGTATGATGAATACAAAAATACCGATAATGAGATCTGAGATGAGATCCTTTTGGGTCCGTCGAAAGTACACACAGAGGCTTTGGGCGCGTTCGGGCGACTTTGTCTTTTGGGGACGAGATTATGCATGCACAAATATGATGAGATATGAGATTATATGTTCCATCTATCCGTGTAGCTCCGGGCGTGGCGGTACCCGGATAGTCGTCATTGCTGTCCAGGTTCGGATATGATGAGATATGATATGGCTTTTCCCCTGTCTATCCGTGTAGCTCGGGCGTGATTGTACCCTAATACATGTCATTGCCCGTCCGTCAGGTCCTGGATATGATGAGATTATTTCCCAGGTACTTGTTTGGTGATAGTTTTTGGTATTTCGATATTGATGTTATAAGTATGATGAATTTTCATTAATTTATGCAGTATATTTGCGATATCGTTATTTGAGTACATGGATTTGATTTAATAAGTTATTTAAGTTTTTGCGATATTTTAATGAGTTGGTATTTTGATATAATTTATTAATTTATAATAAAATTGTGTTGAAAAATACTGTCCACTCATTGAGCTCTCTGAGTTTTATACTCATCCATTTTTATTATATTTTTCCCCCCCTCAACAGGAGATTCGCACACAACCATACCCATAGTCATTTTTCGAATTTATGGCCACGTTGTAATATTAGGGGTTGTTGATTGATTTATCGAAATATTTTGGGATTGTAATTTGTTACATTTCAGAGATTGCGGTTAGCATATGTATTTTATTTGATATTGAATAATTGAGTGATTTGGTATTTTGGTTGAGATAATTAATTGATGAAGTTGGTTGTATTCGGATATTATTTGGGAGTGCTTGATGTAAAATTTTGTAGATTTGGTTTTATAATAAATATAGGGGAGACTTTGCCGATTTTTCGGTAGAACCATGATTATTCAGATTACGTTAGGAAGATTTTATAGAATTAGGCAGACTCATCCTGTGGATTCGGGGCGGGTCGTGTCATCGAGTCTTGCTTTTAAGTCCATCACACTAGAACCTTACCTCCTCACAATCTCCACCTTGCAAACTTGATTCAGTTGATCACTTCAATAGAGAAACACAAAAAAAACCTTCAACACATGTGACTTTTCACTTCGAATTACTGCCAACACCAATTAAGTCTACACAAAACTTAAACTTGGCTGTTGGGATCACTTTTGTCAACATATCAGCAGGGTTAACATCTGTATGAATCTTTGTTACTACAACAAATTCTTTTGTAACTTCATCCCTGATAAAGTGCAGCTTCACATCAATATGTTTGGTCCTTTCATGATAGACCTGATTCTTGATGAGCTGAATTGCACTCTGATTGTCACAAAAAATTTGAATTGTCTTTTGTCTCAACCACAGTTCATTCAGCAACCCTTTCAACCATATTGATTCTTTCATTGCTTCTGTTGCTGCAACAAATTCAGCCTCCGTGGATGACAAAGCTACTATATGTTGTAGAGTAGCTTTCCAACTTATAAGGCAGCTGTCCAACATAAACAAATATCCTGAAATAGATTACCTCCTATTTAGATCCCCTGCAAAATCAAAATCAATATATCCCTTGATCTCATTGATCTTTTGTAATGATCTACCAAACCTCAGACCATAATCAGCAGTACCACTCAGATATCTCATGACCCACTTCATAGCTTCCCAATGTGTTTTACCAGGATTACTCATAAATCTACTAACTATATTCATTGCATATGCAATGTCTGTTCTGGTACATACCATAGCATACATCAAACTTCCAACAGCTTGTGAGTATAGAACATTTTCCATATGAAGCTTCTCTATTTCTGTCTTTGGAGTTATCTCATCAGACAGCTTGAATTGAGATCCCAAAGGCGTCGAGACTGGTTTTGAGTTCAGCATCCCAAACCTCTCTAACACCTTATTAACATATCTCTCTTGGCTCAGAAATAAAGTTCCAGCATCTTTATCTCTGTGAATATCCATGCCAAGAATTCTCTTAGTATTGCCAAGATCCTTCATTTCAAACTCCCCTTTAAGCAGATTTTTAAGTTTTTCCACATTATCAAACCTCTTGCCTGCAATGAGTATATCATCAACATACACCAGAAGATACACAACTCCACCTGAGGTTTTATTTCCATAATAGACACAACTATCATATTTACTCCTACAGTAGCCATTTGAAATCATAAATGAATCAAATCTTTTATTCCACTGTCTAAGAGACTGTTTTAAGCCATATAATGACTTATGCAGAAGACACATATAATCCTCTTGCCCTTGTGCTTTAAATCCCTCAGGTTGTGCCATCAGTATCGTTTCTTCAAGATTTCTATGTAAGAAGGCAGTCTTCACATCCATCTGCTCCAACTCTAAGTCAAATAAGGCCACCATAGCTAGCAAGGTTCTGATTGAGCTATGTTTGACAACAGGTGAGAATATTTCATTAAAATCTATTCCTACCTCTTGTGTGAAACCCCTTGCCACCAATCGTGCCTTATACCTTGAGTCTTCAATACTTAGAATACCTTTATTTATCTTGAAAATCCATTTGCAACTGAAAATTTTCTTATTCCCTGGATTAGGCACCAAAGTCCAGGTTTGATTCTTCATCAAAGAATCCATCTCCTTTCTCATTGCTTTAACCCAACTGCTGCTGTCTTTGCTACTTAATGCTTCTGTATATCTATTAGGTTCCTCAATTGACACATCCTTTGCACTCATTAAAGCATAAGCAACCATATCTGCATAAGCATACTTAGCTGGAGGTCTGATAATCCTTATTTCCCTGTCTCTGGCGAATTGATATCTCTGCAAATCAGTAGCCTGTAATGTTGTACCACCTGTTACTTCTGAGCCCTCTAAAGTCCCATCATTAGTTTAAGATCTGTCTCCATCAACATTTGAAGCTTCTTCAACAGACTGTGAATGCAAATCTTCTTCATGAGCACTAGATAGCTCCACCTCAATCCTGTTACCTTGATCATTTGCTTCTGTACCATTTGCCTTAGTTGCATTGATATCAGCCTCAAAAGTAACAAGATCAGACTTACTGATTATTACTGTCTCATTGAACTGAACATCTCTGCTTATTATGCATCTATGAGCCTCACCACACCAAATTCTATAGCCCTTAACCCCATTTGAATACCCAACAAAAACACCTTTAACAACCCTTGCATCAAGTTTCCCTTGTTTGATATGAGCATATGCATGACACCCAAATATCCTAAGATGCTCATAATGTGCAGGTCTTTCAGACCAAAGTTCTTTAGGAGTTTTCAAATCAATTACAGCAGAAGGACTTCTATTAACAAGATAACAAGCTGTAGAAACAGCTTCTGCCCAAAAACTCTTAGGAAGCTTTGAATTGACCAATAAACACCTTGTTTTATCAAAAAGTGTTCTATTCATCCTCTTAGCCAACCCATTTTGCTGAGGAGTGAATCTTACTGTTTTATGCCTCCTAATTCCCCATTTCTGGCAATACTCTTCAAATTCTCTATTATAGAATTCAAGTCTATTGTCAGTTCTTAAGCATTTTACCCTGAACCCAGATTGAGTTTCAACTAAAATTTTTCAGATTTTGAACTTTTCAAAAGCCTGGTCTTTGGTTTTCAGTATATGGATCCACACCTTCCTTGAGTAGTCATCTATCACTGTCATAAAGAACCTACCTCCACTTAAAGATGGCACCTGAGCAGGCCCCCAGAGATTAGCATGCACATAGTCTAAGGGTTGTTTAGACACATGCATGCCTTTTGTAAATTTGGACCTGTGTGCTTTACCAAAAATACAATTTTCAGAAAAGTCTAGCTCATTTATTCTGTCACCACAGAGCAACCCTTGCTTACTTAACTCTTACAATCCCTTAACACTCATATGGCCAAGTCTAAAATGCCATAACATTGATTTGTCACCCTAAAAAACAGCAGACATTACAGCTGGCATAGGTAATGATGATTTTTTTAACACATACAGACCATTTTTCTTAATTCCTTTCATTATCATCTCAGTCCCTTTCCAAATCTTCAAACCATCATTTTCAGATTTGAAAGCATATCCCATCCCATCCAACATGCCTAAAAAGATTAAATTCCTCTTTAGCCTAGGTGCATGCCTTACATTATACAAAGTTCTTACAATCCTATCAAGCATCTCAATCTTTACAGACCCTATGCCAACAACCTTACACACATTATTGTTTCCCATCAGAACTTTGCCACCCTCCACAGGTGCATACTCATGGAAGAGATTTCTATCAGGACATAAATGAAAAGAACAACCTGAATCAAGAACCCACTGACCTTTAATATTGCTGTTTGAAGCCACCAACAGATCAGCACTATGATATCCATCATCTGATGACTCATCCGAGGCAACTGCTGCATCCCCTATTCTTCATTTATCATTTTTCTTTTTCTCAGCATAATCCCTGATATAATGGCCTTGTTTCTTGCAGTAGAAACACTTCTTCTTCTTCATCTTTTCTTTTGCAGATGCATCATCCTTCTTTGCTTGGCTCTTGTTCTTCTTGTTCTGGTTTTTCTTCTCTGTTTTGGCAATCAAACCTTCACCATTATTGACTTCATGCCCATTATTTTTCTGAATCTCTTTAGAACTCAAAGAGGCCTTTACACCTTCCGAGGTCAATGTGGTCCTACCATATAACATGGTATCCATAAACCCTTCAAATGATTTTGGCAAAGAGCTCAGTAAGAAAAAAGTTTTATCTTCATCACTGATTTTCACATTTTTTATCCCTTCAAGATCAATAACAATCTTGTTGAAGTTGTCAATGTGTTTTTGAATGGATACTCCTTCTTTTATTGAAAAAGTATATAGCCTTTTCTTCAAGAACAACCTATGAGCTAACGATTTCTTCATACATAGAGCCTCCACCTTATTCCAAATACCAAGGGCTGTCTTCTCTTCAGAAATTTCTCTCAAGATTAAGTCACTAAGACTCAAAATCAAGGTACTATGAGCCTTGTTTTGTATTTGCCTTTTCTTCTCATCAGGGACTGAATTTGAAGCACCTTCAAGATCGTCCTCTACCAAAGCAGATTCTAGTATTTGATGAACCAGTATAGCCTTCATTTTCAACTTCCAAAGAGAAAAATCACCACCAATGGTGAATTTTTCAATATCGGGTTTTGGAAGAGACATCTTCTTGAGCCACAACCTTGCTCTTATACCACTTGTTGAATCTTTAATGGCTTAAGACTGATTCTTGAAGAAGTTAATCAGATCAATCAACAAGAAAAGCAAAAAAGAATTAACCAAACCCAGAAAAAGAAATAGAATAACAGTTCTAAGCACCTAACTTTATGAAGGAAAAAAAATGCTCTCCATTGATCACAAGAAACGATACAAGCTGGATTACACGAGAGGAACTCATAAAGATCACAAAGAACTTAACAACAAACTTAATGATCAAGAGAAGAAGAAGAAATTACATCTCTATCAGGTGCTGTTCATCAACACCTTATATACTGATAAAACTGGAAATCCCGTAACTAACTTCTTAACAGCTTTTGCCACATAAGCACGAGAATTGCAATAGGACCCCTTCAACTGAAGTTAGTTTGCACACACCCACACAAACTCTTCGAGTCTTGCTTTTAAGTCCATCACACCATAACTTTACCTCCTCACAGTTATAGACATGCAAATAAATATGGATGCAAAAATAATCTATACTTTACATTTTTAGATTATAAATTCGAATTGTCCACAAATAAACTACTTCAGAAAGGAAAAAGAAAAGTTGTAGTTGGGTTCATTTGCATTTACTTTTATTTAAAATAATAATAATAATAATAATAATAATAATAATAATAATAAAATAAATTTTAAAAAAACTATTTTTATTGAATAATGAATAGTTGAAAAATGTGTTCATAAAATATTATATGTAACGGATTTTTATTATTTTTCATATCTTAAGATAAATAACTATATACATTTTTATTATTTTTTATTTTCATATATATTTGAAAACAAGCTGTCAAATATATTTTTAATTTTAAAAATATCACATCAAAAATATTATTTTTTTTAAAACAAACATAAAAACACTTACTAAAAAAGAATACCAAACATGAGAAACACCGACTCAATTCCATTTTTTAATTGTGTCTATTACATTATTGAATCCCTTTGTAGTTATCTAGAAACACGCGAATCTGATGGTTGACAAATCGTAGATTTTTTGTTTTTAAGAAAAACTAGGGGATCAATCTTAATTAATGTTATCACCAGCAATCATTCATGTATGTTTTTGGCTTTTTCGTCTCATATGATAAAAGAAAATGTTGGTTTATTAAGCTAGCGTTTCTTTTCTTTTTTCTTTTTCTTTTTATTTTTTTCCCACCAGATTCACGATCACGACAAGAAAAGGCGATGTATCTGATTGCTAATGCCATTTTGTGACAGCTTCGTAGCGGTAAGGAGCGGTTACTTACGGGGCGTCCCAAAATGATAAGAGAGTTTTTGACATGTTAAAAATATCGGTCACTAAAAAACGCCTATAGGCATCATCAAATTGTGCAAGTCGATTACAATGAAATAAACACTAATCAAGAACTGAGTAGTGTTAAAGTTAAAAATATCAATAATAATAACTGAGATCACAATAATTAAGTTCTAATTTGATTCTTAATTATTATATGACATTCATTTATTCGATAATAAAAATTATTATAGATAAAATTAATATTTTACAATCTCTTAAATAAATGTCACATCAGTTGATATTTAAATTAAAACTCAATTATTGGAATCCCTAATATTAGGAGTGTTCAAAATCTAATCTGATCCGTTCAATCCATCCGATCCATAAAAATTCGATCCGTGGATTAAATGGATTGGATTTGATTGAAATTTTGAGAATCCGCAGTTGATGGATCGAATATGGATTTACTTTTGTAAATCCGTAAAAATCTGTGAATCCGTAAAAATATATATATATATAATTAAAAAAATTTATAAATGTGACATTACTAATAAATAAGTAATTATGTGATAATTTTTACATACTTACATTAACACCATAACATTAATATACTTTATCCATTATTCAAAAATAATATTAAATAAAAAAATTATTAAATAATTAAATATACAAAACAAAAAGTCATAAGCAAACAAAAAATTTGGGGGCACTAATTTACACACAAAATTGGTTACGCTCAATTCCGATAAATCTTGATGAAGCAATAAATGAGATTGAACATATTGAGACAAGTAGAATGTAATAATTTAATTTTAATTTTATTCATTGATTATTATTTGACTTTATATTGTTATTCTATTTTAAAAATTTACATTTTTCTTGTCTTACATGTACAAAGACTTTGGGAGCTAATAAGAATATATTTGATGAAACTTGATAGCATTTGATGGGATGGTAAGGGTAAATATTAATTAATTTTTTTATTAAATAAAAATTTTTATTTTTTATTTATTTCAATTATATTTATTTTGTTTAGGTTAAAGTACGAAGCACAAATTGGAGGCGGACTTTTTTCTTTTCCATGTGTTTTATTTTGAAACTTTAAATGTATGATTGTAGTTTTATTTGAACAATTAATTTCAATGTTATATTTTAAAACTTTGAATGTATTATTATAACTCTATTTGAATAATTAATCTTGGTGTGTTATATTTTGAAACTTTGAACATATTATCATAGCTTTATTTGAACACTTAATCTTGGTATATTATATTTTAAAACTTTAAATGTATTATTTTAGCTTTATTTAAACAATTAATTTATTAAAATTATTTATATATTAGATTTATTTCATTAGTTCATGGATTGGAGAGAACTAAAAAATTTTAATTTATAAACAAATGAGCAAAATGGTGGATTGGATATGGATTGAGTTAAATCCACATCCGATCCGCATATATATGAATTGGATTTGGATTGAAGTTAATCAATCCGTGGATTGGATTGGATTAAAAAATTATAATCCGCAAAATCATGGCTCAATATGGATTGATGTCTAATCCATAAAATCCGATCCGCAAACACCCCTACCTAATATTGCTAAAAAATATACCACAATTTGTCTAAAAGTATTAAAAAATAAAAATATATACATATGGTGCAACATTGTGATCCACATCACCCAACACATACAGAAAGGAAATATATACACCATTAAATAATGCAAAATTCTATAATGCTGTAATGAAAATTACGGCATCAATGCCGTGATAGATATAAATATTGTAAATTATAAATAAAACTAGTAAATATAAAGTAAAACTAATAAATTCATACAAGATTTTTAATTATTTAAAAAATTAACATTGTTTCTATAGAATTTGAGTGAAACAATTTTTATTCATTTACAAAAAATATTTTCTTGAATTAAACAAAGAAAAAATTACTCATTAATTAAACAAAAAAATACTAAAAAAAATGGACTAAGTTTTATTGAATTGGTTTAATCCTAAATTCTATATTTATTCTATGACATTTGTATACTTTTTTTCCCATTTTCTATAATAATATCTATTTATTACATGAGTTAATTATGCACAATTATTTATCCTGATATGGATCAAGCAAAAACAAAATAAAAAAAATTCGTATATTACTAGGCACATATATGATATATCAATAAAATTAAATCTAATTTTGAGTATTATGAATACTTCATGTAATTTTAAACTTTTTAATTGTACTTAGAGACCATTTAAGGTTGTTGTTGAGAAAATATATAAAGATGTAAAATAATCTCTTCTTGTAACAACTAAGAAAGATATTAAAATAATATTTTTTTTAAAATTCAATTTTAAGAATAAATTTCATCCTTAGTGAAACATTACATGTATTATATAAGTGCAAAACTAGTATTATTCAATTTAAATAAAAAGGATCAATAAATATATAAGGTAATAAACATTATAGTGAGTTTTTATCTTACAATTGTAAATTTTTTTTTTTACAGTAACTCTTATATTAACTTATTTATTTTACCTTAAGTTTTAGTCATAATCTACAAAACTTATGTTTTTATTTTGCACTTAATGCTGATTTACTTGTTTTATATTATATTTGTAAATTTCCTTTTTGTTTAGCATTAATATATCAAGTTACCAGATTTATAGTAATTTCTTTGTTTTATTTTTCTTTTACAATTCTTATGTTCTATTTCTAAAATTTATGTTTTATTTTATAATTAGTGTTGATTTACTAGTTTTGTGTTTTATTTGCAAGTTTTTGTTTTGTTTACTATTAATATATCAAGTTACTAGCTTTATATTAATTTACTTATTTTACATTCCATTTAGAATTCTTATGTTCAGTTTTCAAAATTTATGTTTTATTTTGCGCTCAATGTTAATTTACTAGTTTTATATTATATTTTTTAAGTTTTTATTTTATTTACTAATAATACATCAATATATCAATTTTATAGTAATTTACTTGTTTTACCTTTTCTTTCAAGTTTTTTGTTTCATTTCTAAAATTTATATTTTATTTTATAGTTAATGTTGATTTACTAGTTTTAAATTATATTTGTAAGTTTTTGTCTTGTTTATTAGTAGTACATCAATTTACCACTTTTATATTAATTTACTTGTTTTATCTTCTATGTACAAATCTTATGTTTAATTTTTAAAAATTATGTTTTATCTTGCACTTAATGTTGATTTACGAATTTTATATTATATTTATAAATTTTTGTTTTATTTACTAATAATACATTAATTTATCATTTTTATATTAATTTACTTGTTTTACCTTCCACTTACAAATCTTATGTTTAATTTCTAAAATTTATATTTTATTTTACAGTTAATGTTGATTTACAAGTTTTATGTTAAATTTTATTTACATAATTTATATTTAATTACAATATTGATGCCATAACTTTAATTACAACATTATAGAGTGACCTTAACTAATACACCAAAATCAATTCCAAGAAGCCAGTTGCTAGAACTAATAAAATGCTAGATCTTATATATGCAGCCTCATCAAGTTTAGAATGAGGGCAAGAAATTAAGCATCACTTTTCTTTATTGTCTTTGCAGAAGATTTTATTATTCTTTGTGTAAAATGATCACTGCATTCTGAGTGCCATTAAAAATCAAATTCAACAAAATGCAATACATTTTATTAAATCTCAAGTTAGTAAACTTGATGTAGTGAAGATATGCCATTGAAAATTATCAAGTACGGTATTGACATGTTTTAAAATGCAGATTCCAAGCTACACAATAGGCTGCTTCTTCTTGAATATTTTTCTTCTTAAAAAATTCATCTTACACACACGCGTGCGCGCACACACACACACACACACACATTTTATTAAATCACAATATTTTTTTTTGGGTCCAAGTTCAAAAACTTTTTTTTTTGGCCACCGCATTCAAGAACATAAAAAAAGAAAAGAAACTGCCATTTTTCTAACCA
This sequence comes from Luvunga scandens, assembly GCA_030449905.1. Lineage (NCBI taxonomy): Eukaryota > Viridiplantae > Streptophyta > Magnoliopsida > Sapindales > Rutaceae > Luvunga > Luvunga scandens. The sequence continues at coordinate 4,462,278 of JASUUG010000442.1, read as the reverse complement.
GCAAAGGCACGGCTATTGGGCTGCGTCAATAAGCAACCACAACAACTTTGGTTAGAGTAGTGGCCAAAGTATAGGAAATAAAAAAAAAATTTGGGTTAGGGTTTCTTGATTTGGGGTTGGTCTGGTTCTATTTGGTTCGAGTAATTCAAAACTAGTCAGTGGTCTGAACCGATCAAATATTGACGGGTCAACAATTGATCGTTGACCGTTGATTGTCAAACTTTGACTTTGATATGATTTTTTTATTTTTATAAAATTTTTTATATAATTTTAAATTCAAATCTTGGTATTTTTATATATGTTTTGAGATGAATTAATTGAAGCAACATGTCATCAAAGTGAATCTCTTGTGAAAATTAATTCATTTTGAAATATAAACGGTTTTGCATATATAATTTTTGTAAATACTGATTGGCCCCAAATAGAATTACATGTGCATTTACAGTAATAAACGCGTGATGATTAGTCAGTTTTACATGTGAACAATAAATCAGCCCAAAGAAAAATTTATTACTTGACATGTTCTTATTATTATCAGTGGTTGATTAATTTACTAAGATATCATTTACAAGTTAATATTTTGTTCAAAGATGAAATATTAATAGGGTATCTAGTATTTTGAGATGGCATTTACCTTTATTAGAATTTATTTTTGTTTTAAGACTAATTTTAGCTCGATTTATTTGTTTGTTGTTCTCTGTTTAGTTATGTCTACTGCTAACATTATTGCCAACATCAATTCTATTCCTATGCTAAATATCTCTTCAAATCATGGCAAGTGAACCTCTTAATAGTTCTCGCAATCATAGATCTTGATCTCTGCGTTAAGGGTTGATTTTTCCCTACCTCTTACAAATGAAAGTACCCTTGATGATAAAAGAGAAATAAAAAGGTAAGAGAGATCAAATCGTATGTGTATCATGATCATGAAGAAGGTCATTCTAAAAGCATTTAAGGGCTCAATGTCTAAAAAAAGAACAACGACTAATGAGTTTTTTTACACAAATTGAACAAAGGTTTGTCAAGAATGAAAAGACTGATATTGATACACTCTTGACAAGTCTAATTTCAATGAAGTATATTGGTAAAGGCAATATCAGAGGGTACATCATGGAGACGTCTCATCTTGCTTCTAAGTTAAAAGCACTTAAGCTTAAACTCTCTGAGGACTTGCTAGTACATTTGGTTTTAATATCCTTACAAACATAGTTTAACTAGTTTAAGGTGAGCTATAATTGTTAGAAAAAGACTTGGTCTTTGAATGACCTTATATCATACTGTGTTCAAGAAGAGGATAGGCTAAAGAAAGATATGGCAGAAAGTGCTCATTTATCATTTATCTCTAAGGATAAAAACAAAGGCAAGAAAAGGAAAAATGATAAAGAAGTTGCAGATACAGCACCTCAAAAGAAACTAGGTGATCCAGAAGGTACTGGTTATTTCTTTTGTAGAGCAAAAGGGCATAAAAAGAAGCATTACACTAATTATCACGCATGGCGTGCTAAGAAAGATATGTTTCTTAATTTGGTTTGTTCTGAGGTTAATTTAATTTTGGTACATAGACACACGTGGTGGATAGATTTTGGTACAACCACTTACTTTAATGTGTCTATGCCTAAGTTACCAAAAATCCAGTGATAGTGAAAGACATATATATGTGGGCGATGGCAAGACAGTTGAAATAGAAGTAATTGAAAAATTCATATTATTATTAAAGATTGAATTTTATTTGGATCTTGATAAATCATTTGTTGTTTCACCTTTTAAATAGAATTTGATTTTTATTTCTGCATTGGACAAATATGGTTTTCTTGTTCACTTAGGAATGAAAAAATTGGTTTGTTTTATGATTCAAAATTAGTTGGTTTCGATTCTTTGTCAGGCGGTGATAATCTTTATATACTTGATATAATTACTTCATTTAATGAATCCCTGTAATTAAGTACACAAGATTTAAGAAAAAAATTAACCAATGAGAATTCGATTGTGTTGTGGTACAAGAGATTAGGTCATATCTCGAAACAAATAGTAGAGAGACTTGTATCAGATGAAATTCTTGATCGTTTAAATTTCACGGATTCTAATATTTTTGTTAACTGTACAAGGGGAAACAAACCAATAAAAAGAGATTTTAAGTCAATAGGACTTTAGATGTCTTAGAACTTATATATATAGATATTTTTGGACCATTCCTTACGATTGGTTGGAATGATTAATAATATTTTATGACGTTCATAGACGACTTTTCTACATATGACTACATATATCTCCTCTATGAAAAGTGACAGCCCTTGGATATGTTCAAAAATTTTAAAGCTGAAGTTGATAACCAACTTGGTAAAAAAATTAAAAACATCAGATCTAACCATGGTATTGAATACTATGGTAAATATGACGGTTCAGGGGAACAACGTCTAGGACCATTTGCTAAATTTTTAGAAGAATGCAGTATTATCCCACATTACACTATGCCGAGTTCACCCATAATGAATGAGGATGCTAACAATTGAAATAAGACGCTTAAGGACATAGTGAGGAGTATAATTTGTAGTTTATTAGAATCACTTTGGGGGAAAACACTTAAAACTACAGTGTATATCTTTAATAGGATTCCAATTAAAACCACTGTTAAAACCTCTTATGAGTCTTAGACGAGTAAGAACTTAATCTAAAGCACTTGTATGTTTAGGGATGTCTAGTTGCGGTAAAGTTTTATAAGCTTAATGAAAAGAAATTGGACTCAAGGACGATGAATTGTTATTTTATTGGATACTAAAAATGATCCAAGAGTATAAGTTTTATAATCCCACGACTACGTATATCTTTAAGTTGGAAAATGATTGGTTCTTTAAGGATATCGAGTTTGTGCAGGGAGATACAGTTAGAGATTTTGTCTTTGAAGATGAATATATTGATATTCTTATAGGTGTTATTGGCATTGATTAGGGTCTCATTCCTGACTTCATTCAAGATGCAACAAATCAAGACAATGTTGAAAAATCTCTCATGAAGAAGTTGCTCCAGAAGAACAAACTCTACCACCTCAAGAATTTATGCCATTAAGGAGATCCACTAGATAAATGAGAAGTGCAATGCTAGATGACTACATTGTATTTCTCTAAGAACATGAAGTAGACATCAGCGTGATAGAAGATGATCCGATCAATTTTTTTCAAGCCATGAAAAATTCTAACTCTCAGAAATGGGTAAATGCCATGAATGAAGAGATAGAATCTATGAAGGATAATGATGTATAAGATCTTGTCCCATTACCAAAAGGTGCGAAACTTGTTGATTGCAAATCAATATTTAATACCAAGAGGGATTCGAAAGGTAAGTTGGAGAGGTGCAAGTAATCTAAAGCACTTGTAATTAATACTCATTGATTGCAAATTAAATAAACGGTTTACTTCTTAAAAACATAAACTTAAGAAATGAAAACAGTAAGTTATCATTTAATCAATTAAGAATAATAGTTTACCAATAAAAAATGAAAAGGTTATTTATGTTAATAGATAACTAATTGAGGTAAATGGATGACTATTTGAGTGAAGGAAACATTCTGTTTATATCGATTAACCAAATCACATAAATGGTGAATCAATTACGCATTAAATGGTTACTGAAAATTATCGGTTAACCATTTGCAAAAAATGATTCGTTGTTATCATGTGATAATAGAATAGTTCTAGGTTTACTTTTTCATTTCCAGCAAATCCTTCACCGTTTTCTCTTTAGATGCAGCGACTGTGCTTTCTCTCTTTAAAATCCTTTATTTCCTTTTGTTTTCTTATCAAATTGAAGCCATACAATCATTTCAAGTCACTCTAAGAACTTTTTTATTAAATCAAAACATTATTTCAAGCCTAAAATGAAAAATTCTCAATTTGAAACTCACTGTTAACTGAACCTTTCTATTTAAAATTAACTAAATTTTCGCCAATTTTTAGCCAAATTGAGCACCTACATTACTTTATATACCTTTCATCTCCATTTTAATCGATTCAATTTCTCCCAAAATAACAAATTTCCTAGAATTCCTAAATTTAGTATAAAATAGGTGGTGCTGAGTCTTCAAGGGGTGGAACATGATGAAAACAAGCGGCAAAGAGGAATCCAGCACCTTCAAAGAGGTCTTAAAGTTGAAAAGAACACATTTCCCGACTGTCCTCATTATTAGACAGTTTCAAATCCGCTTTATGAAATGCAAGGTAACAAATTCTTACTTTGTGGATTTAGATGATTTTAAAGAGCTCATTATATGTGGTGTTAGTATAAAAGAGATGTTAGAGCCTTGAAAAATGGCAGTGAGTAATGAGGAAAAGATATATCCTAACCTAGTTAGAGTATTCTACTCGAATATAGAACTTTTTACAACTAGGTTAGATAGAAGAATTACCAATGTTAGAGAAGTGCATATTGAGTTCGATGTGAGAAGATTTAAACTCGATTTTAAGATTTGAGAATAAGGGTTTATAGATATACACTTCTAGGAAAGAATTTATCTTCAACCATTTACTCTATATTAATGGGGTTATGAACATTTTTAGGCATAACGACATTTCTGATGTCATTTGTTACATTTCCTTTCGTTCCCAACTCTTACCCCTGCATGTTCAAGTACTTCACAATATTTTATAGCATATAGTCACCCTTAGGAAAGTTCATAGTGACGAAGTTACAAGGTTGGATGTAGGTTTACTAGATTGCCTTATTAGAAGACGACTGATTAACCTAGGCTATATTATTCTTCGCCTTATATTGACTACTTCAGCAGAACCAATAGGTTACTCCTATATAATAGTGTCATTACTAAGATTTTGAGATATTTTAAAGTGTTTTTTAATGAGCCAATCTATGTAAAGACCAAGAGGTTAGAATGGAAGGTTATAATGGGAATATGCTTTTATAAGAGGTACATGGAGTGGGTTAAGATGACTTCGTCTAAGAACCAAGATACCTTTGTAGCCCTAAATGATGATTAAGTGTTTAATGACGTCTATATCTCTGATCAACTACTTTATTTTAGACTAGAAGCTAGACCTCAGTGCCATGATGAGTTGTAGTAGTACAAATTGAAGAGCTAGAGGATCATAAAAGATATGAAATGGATACAAATGAGCTTCCAATTCTTTAGGAGCCTCCAACTTTTAAGGTGATTGTGCATTAGTTGCTTGGTAAATTTCAGACACTTTACAAGTAGTAGTAAAAGCTCCAGTCTCAGTTCAATACTTTCCATCTTTAGTAGCAGCATATCCTTGATCAACAGTAGCAATTTTTGGATGGCCAGCAATGCATCTTCACTGCTCTTGGCATTCTTCCTCTATCTTCTTCATCACATCCTCCGTAATAGTCTGTTATTAGTTTTTATATTTAGATTTCACATAGCCATATTTTATATATCATTATGTTTATTTTTTTTAAGGCACCTTGATTTTGTTATATATTTTTTTAGATATGTATATGTGTTGGCTACTTTTGATTTAGTGATTCATGCTTTGATGGTTTATATTTGATTATATGGTTGATATGTGTGATGGTTTAGTGATGATTTTGATATGTTGTTCTCTATGATTTGATGATTCGGGTATAATGTTGTTAACCTGAGGTAATGGTTGTTGTTAGTGTTATTTGAACTAAAACTTTGAATTTTCTTTCCCGTTAAAATTCATAAAGTTCAATTTGAACTTTGAATTTGTTAAAATTCAAAGTTCAAATTGGTTAAATTTGTATAATTTGTTCTATTGGCACATTTTAAAACTCGTAAAATACTTAAGGGGAGCTAATATTTTTGAATCATACACTATGAATACTTTTAAAGTTTGTTATCAGAAAAAAAAAGGAGAGATTCTTGACAAAAATGTATCCATAACATTGGTTTTAATAATAACAAATAAGATTAAGAATGTTGGTTCAGGTTTGGATAATTTCTTAGGTCGTATGATATTTTGGACAAATTCAAGTTTTGGAAACAAAAGGATAACCATTATTCTTGAAACGAAAAATTGATTTTATTTGGTTAACATGTAATATTGATTCTAGAAGAAGATAATGAACTGTTTATTAGAAAACAATGAACCAACAGATTCCAGAGAGAAATTAGTTTGCAAACAGTGAACCATTTATTAGAAAATAGAGAATCGGCAAATTTTAAGGAGGAATTATTTTGCAAACAGTGGATTATTTAGCAGAAATAGTGGGCCAATAACTCTTTGCAGCATCCCTTAAAGATAACGACAAACTGTCATCTTCTAACGGTAAACCGACAATTCAAAATTTGCATAATAGTTACTTGCACAAAGTCAAAATGGCAATCTGAAAAAATTTAATGGCGATCCGATTATGCCTAAAAAGTCAACAATGACTAATTATCATTGAGCTTGTTATTGAGTATTCAACCTTTCTTTTGCTTATAGCTTGTTATTCTTTCATCAAATTTAGGCTTTTATTAGCAAACATGTACATTGTGTGAAGGAAAAATTGTATAATCTTCATTTCAATATCAAAATTAAGTGATTGTAAGTGTAGGTAATACTTTTGAAAAGAGGTGTGGGATCATCTCTATTTATAAAGAATTATTGACACTTTGTAAGTCAATTGTAAAGATCTTAAAGCCTTAGGTTGTAAAGGCTTGGATAATAGAATCATCAAGCTCGGTTAGCTTGAAGGTGCGGATGTAGGCAAAGTTTGCCGAATCACATAAAAATACTGTGTTTGCTCTCTTTCCCCTTATCTCTTTATATTTGTTTATTGTTAAATTTATCGTTATTGAATCTCTTAAGGTATTAGTTTAATTTTTTTTGTGATTTTATTTGCTTAAATTTCTTTTTTTAAAAAAACTCCAATTCACCCTCTTCTTGGGTTGTTTAACTGAAATTTCATGTAGTTGGTGCTACTACCGCCTAGGTGGCTATTGTCTAGGTGGCTGCTGCCTTAGCCGCCATTATACTGGTTTTCTGCTTCTTTTCAACCCTAATTTTTCTTAGCCTATTCTACACACCAATGAATTATCGCCGTTGAGTGTTAGAAATTGCAAGTTGCTTTCATTCTTCCAATTTCTTTTCCTTGGCAACCACTGTACCCATGTCCTAAATCGCATCTGCGATATCATCTTGCATGTCTTATTTTAATCCACTAAGATACTTCGTAATTGTCCGAAAAATCTTACTCATCCATATTATTTTGCATGTTCAAACAATAAAATTCCTTTGTATATTTATCAACATTGTGATTCCCTTGTTTATAGTTTTGATATTTTAAATACAACTTCTACTAATAATTCACTGGCCAAAAATACTCTTTCATCATCCTTTGAATTCTAGGCAACAATTTGATCGACGGTTTTCCCTAGGGAAGCCTTCAACTTGAATGCTACAAGCTTAACCCGCTTCTCTTAGGAAATCTCCATGTACAAGAAGAAATTCTCTATGTATGTTATCTAATCTAAAACTTCTTCAACATGCACTCCACTATAAAAATCTATAATATCAATATTAATTTTGTAATTTGAATTCTTTCCGTGCCTCATGTCTAATGATGGCCAACACTGGCACGGCCCATGAAACAGAAACCCATTAGGGCCCATGAGCCAGCACGACACAACCCACTAATTTGGTGGGCCATGCCGTGCCTTGCCTAAATATTTTTTTAAGCCTAGCACGAGCCCATTCGTGTCGTACTCGGGTCATGCCCAAAAAAGGCCCATCAACTTTTTTTTCCTTCAAGCCCATGTAATTTTTTAAGCTCACATACTTTTTTAAGCCCATCAGCCCATATAATAATAACAATAATAATAATAATAATAATAATAATAATAATAATAATAATAATAATAATAATAATAATAATAATAATAATAATAATAATAATAATAATAATAATAACAACAACAACAATAATTTTTATTAATTATTAAGAAAATAATTAACATTTTATCATAAATTTATCATAATTTCATAAATATATGTTTTAATATTTAATTTCACAATTAGAATTTATTAAAACAAATGATAAACATAAAACAATTAGAATTTTTTTAAAACTAAGACTTAAATTAATTTAATAAAATATATTAAAAAATTTAATTTTAAAATATTTGTAAAATCATAAGTTCATAACATTTTATTTTTCCTTTTTATTAAAAAAAATTACTTTGATCTACTTTGGCCTATGTGCTATTAATGGCCCATGGGCTGCGTGCTAGCCCACTAATAAAGCGTGCTTATTACGTGCCTTTTCTTGTGCCGTGCTTTTAAGGCTTACGTGCCTAAAATTCTGAGTCGAGTCCGTCCCACGTGTGTGTTGTGCCGTGCCGTGCCAGGTGCCCTACAAACGCGTGTTCGTCTGCGTGCGAGAACGTGCTCGTACCTTGTGTTGTCGAGCCCATTGACCACCTCTACTCATGTCATAAACCTTTAAGTTTCTTCTTCCAAATCTCTTCTTAACTCTTCATACACATATGGCTGCACCTACCTTTTGGGTTCTAAATTCTAATGAATTACTTCGCGATTGATGCACAACGACAGTACTTCGTGAATAACTTCCTAATTTATCTCTTTATAATGATAATCTCAGGGTTGTTCTTTACGATTAACTTTTTTAACAACTCTGTTACGATTGAATTTTTTCCACTGTTCTCTCTGTCTCTCAGTTATTGTTCATGGAAATTGTTAGGCCCTCAATTGGTTGCTTCATCACTGCCATTCTTTGGTTATATACGTCCTCTGTGACTTGCAAGACTGCTTCTCTAACCATCTGTCCAATAGTCTCTGCAAACATTACCCGCATCCCTTGATCAACGTCTTCAGGACAGTTGCCCTTTTATTCGTATGGTCATACCATGATGACAAGTGAACTTGCTTTGATACTAACTGACGAAATGGAAATGTAAAATGTTGAAAATAGTTAAAATAAAGTTTTTGAATAATGAAGTTTATTGAATAATATTGAATTAATAAAGCTAGGGTTTTAGACTTTTTTATATAATAACCCTAAAAATTATAAATTTACACAAATAGGCAAATTTGAAATAATATTTTATAATAAAAATCTCATAATCTAAATAAAGAAAGGAAAACAAATGATATCCAAATCCGAATTCTAGAAAAAAAGATAAAAATCCTCGAAGAAACAGGAAAAATAAGAAATTATCTTAAAACTAAAAAATGATCAGAAAAGAAGCAAAATTTTTTACTCAACCACAAGGTAGAACGATGCTGAGTTTCTCATCACAAGCTTCGAAACAATATATTATATACTAAAAACGAACATATGCAGCTCAAGTTATGACTTCTGGAAAGTACCCCACTTGTAATATACAATCATCCTACATCATCATTGAGAAAAACATGTAATGTCGGTGGCTTGCGATTCAAGCATTGGGAAATTTTGTCAAGGGCATCTATAACTTCCCATATTGGCAACAATGAATTAAGCCCTGAAGAGTGTCCTATATTTTTAGGTGGTGTTTGGTTTGAAGAAATGATTAGAGAGGAGAGGAGTGGAGAGGAGAGGAGAGGAGAGGAGTGGAGAAGAGAGGAGAGTGAATTCAAATTTCATTGTTTGGTTTGGTAAAGAATTCTAAATGGAAAGGGATTGATTATTTTTTACTTGGACAGTTTAACCATTTGTGTTAAAATTTTAATATTTGATATTAAGTGAAGTTAAAAAATCAAAATAAATCTACAAAATCATAATAAGAAAAAATTCTAAATTATTATTCAATTATATTATCTAGGGATTTGAAATTTTTTTGGAAAAATATTAAATTATAAATTAACTTAATCTAAAAATAGAAAATTAAAACAAGTAGAATTGAAAGAAAATTTATTATGAACTAATTTGATCTTTGTTAATTTTTCTGCGTTTATAATTTGCAAATAAAAGTATAAATAAATATACATCATAAAGAAGATAATCTTGATTTAGTTTTCAACATTAAAATAATGAAATTCTAGTTTTCTTTCCTCAATTGCTAGTTTTCAACATTCAAATAATGAAATTCTAGTTTTCTTTCCTCAATTGCTTTTATCTTTGTTTTTTAGAAAAAAAAAGATTAATTAATTAAGTAAAAATCTGAAGTTTCTATTTTTGTAATTACATCTTTCTTGTATTGGTAATTTATATATCTATATTTTCATATTAAATAAATAAATAAATAAGTCTATTTATTTTGTTAAGTTTCTTAAAGCATTCATTAAATTTAATTAATTTAAAATTATTTATAATATTAAATTGATAAAATAAAATTATAAATAATAATTATTAATGGCATTCAATAAGTTAAAAAGTTGAAGGGTAATTTGAAAAGTTTGAGTTTCTAACATAAGAGAAATTTGAATTCTTCACTCCTTGGGGTAGAATTCAAATTCCACATTATGATGGATATTAAATTTTAATGGAAATTAGATTCTTATACATTTTGTCTAACCAAACAATGAAAATAAAAATAGAATTTAAATTACTTTCCTCTTCTCCATTCTCTCCTCCCAACCAAACATCACCTTAAGTCTTGTGCAATCCGAGAAGCATTGGAAAACAAATCAAACTAGCCTTGTTGTAGTATAAGCTTTGCTTTCAAGGTGGCCTCCTTCTGAAAGCAAGAAAAATGTATTGAATATATATAACTGAAATAGAAAAAATTAGTAGTGTGGAAAAGGGGGAGGAGATGATGATGACATATTTCAATAAGTTGTTTGTATGGCTAGTTTCTACGTCATCTTCATTCATGTGCAAAACTTGTTCTATTTCCATACCTTCATATTTGCATGAAACTTCCTCTAATTCCATTGCCCTTCTATGTGGTTGCAGAGAAAAGATTCTTTCCATGTATTTTTTGAAAACTTTTTAGAAATAATATAAAGAAGGTAAATTTCAATCTTATTAATTCATGAACACAAAGACTCAGTTTATACAAGTATTTGAAATATGAAAAAGGAAGTGATACAATTGACATAATTCGAGAATAATGATTAATTAGCAAACAATGAGTTAATCAATTTTTATAATTTTTATATTGGTTTACAATCAGTCTTTCTTAATCAATAATTAAGATAGATACAATCAATCATTTGATTGATTGTTCTGTTTCCATGAATATTATTTGATTTTCATCATCCTCCCTCAAGCTGGCAAGGGAAATTTTTTGAACTGCCGCCTTGCCTTTAAAAATTATAAATCATTTATTTTTATTTGTTGTCTCATAACTGTCATGCAATAAATTAGAAAGCATTCCTTTGAAGCTTTGTCTAAGAAATCTTTAAATTATTTCCATGTAGACTTTTTTTTTAAAGACGGGGAAAAATCACAAGTAACAAACTCTGTTGATTGCGGAATTCTTTTAATATAAAAGCCGTTCCTTCTTTTATTTAGGAGGGAGATTACTCGTTTTTGCCAACGAAATCAATATATAAACTTACTTTTTAATTGTTTTCATAATAATCAATAACACCTTACTCATAATTTTACAGTATTATTCTTATTTTCAAATATACTTTTACCTATATTTATTATTAAATAAATAAATTATATAAATAGAAATTAAAATAAAAAAAAAGTTTAAATGCTAAAAATAAGAAGTTTAAATTTTGATGTGAATAAAAAATTAATAATAAGATATTTTTCTTATACATTTTTGTTATTTTTAACATCTTTCCTTATGATAAATATATATTTTATATTCTCAAGATAAATTATCAAGTAAATGATCTATTTATCATTTATTTTCCTTCAAATTATTTTGCGAAAGGGGGTTATTGGCTATTATAAAAGTAAAAGGAGGTAAACTGATATTTATTGTTTCCAATAGATGGAAAACTAGAAACCTCCCTATTTAGAAAGCCATTCCTTTGAACTTGTCAAGGAAAACAATATTTTGGTGATTACCTTTTATTCCTTTTTTTTCTTTTCACGTCTTTTCCTTCGTGATGGTGGAAGTGGTAGTGGGCAGTCGTTTTTTTTATTCAATAAAGAAAGTAAAGTATAATTAAGAAGGAATTCACATCTCTCTTATTTAGACCATGCTCCATGGCTCAACCCACGAATTTGAGGACTCTCAAACCCACTAAATTACATGAAAACTTTCAGAAATGTTGTAAAAAAGATAAATTTCACTCTTATTAATTCATGAGCACAAAAGCTCAATTTATACAAGTACTTGAAATATGAAAAGGAAATGATACAATTAATATAATTTAGAAATAATGATTGATTAGTGAAGATTGAGTCAATCAATCTTTCTTAATCAATAATTAAGATAGAGAAAATCAATCATTTGATTAATTATTTTATTTTCATCAAGATTGTTTGATTTTTATAATTATTATTAGCCATAAGGATGAAAATAGAAAAATATATTTGCACGTAAAATTATCAAACTGTAAAGTGTGCATTATCAAAAACATGAGAAAAACTAACATGGAACAGACGCATGTGTTATATATGTTACTGTGTGAGCCCTTTCGATAATATATTTTGACAAATATATTATACATATACATTTTGATATTGACTAATTAATCATAATAAAAAAATAATAATTGTTGCTTACTGTATGTGTAAGAGTATTATCACATTAATTTGTTGAAGTATATGAGTAACAACGGGTGAATGGAGTTTAATGGGACTCTCTCATCTATATTTTCAGTTTAATGGAGTTTAACGTGCAGTGGAAGACAAAAAAGTTGCATTATTGTGCTTAATTTTTAAAGGAAAAAGTCTTCGTATCATACCATCCTTGAGGAGTTTTACTTAAATTATATATATATATATATATATATAGTACTATCCATAAAATTACATCAATATCCTCTTCAAACCCAAAGTTCGAGATTACAATTTTATGTTTGATTAAATTAGGTTAACAGATAAATTAAAAAATCTAATTAGAATTTCATTCTTCAAAGTTCAAACCATTATTATTATTATTTTATTCCCTTATTTTTCATCAAGTGAAGTTCTTGGTGACATTGATGGAAGATGTTATTTTGGGATTTTATTATTTTCTAATATTTTTTATTAAAAAAGTAGGGTCAATTATGATATGTGTTTTAATCATTTATTTCCAGTATAATTATGCTATAATTTTTTTTCTAAGTTAACTTGAGAAATTAGATTTACCCTATTATAAGTAGGAAGATCTAGTCATTTCGTTCAAGTTCAATTATTCGAAAAAACCGCTCTTTTATAATTTCGTTGGGATTATTTATCAAAAACTCTGTTGTAGAATCGTTTAGATTAGAATGTTCTTTAATCTTGCTTCTTAAAGTATTGTCAAAATCTCATTAAATAATTTTGATTAGAATGAGATCCAATCACGCTTCAATTAAAGTGTAACTTAATCATGTTGGCTTAGTCTAACATTAGAATGATATCTAGTATTTATTTATCTTATCAATCTACTTCCGCTACCCTGCTGTCTCAATTGCTATAAGAGAAGTTCCATGCCAATTACATAGCTTTCCAATCTATTCACATCTATTATTGGAAGGGAGCTATATATATATATATATATATATATATATATATATAATCAAAGATGAAAATTTATGGGCTGATGCTCTCAATAATGTTGAGGACATTAGTTTGAGTTCTCATATAGCCTCCTTTCACATTCCACCCAAAAAAAAAAAAAAACAGGAGTATGTATGGGTAGGTTTATTACGTGCAATGCTATTAGTGAAAGTAGTAAATTTTTTATCTAGTCCCGATAGATTTTTAAGTTATAAATATATGTATCTAAAGTTTCAATAAATATAACTCTAGATAGTAATATATCTATATAGATTGTATTCATTAAAAATAAATATAAGTTATTAACTTGAGTTTTAATTTGTTCTATCCAGTGCATTGTTGAATTTACTTATGAATAGTACTAAGAACAAATTTTCACAAAGAGTTGAATAAAATCTTCTCCAAAGGGCGACTGCTATCAAAGAAAAAGATTAGGGATGGCAAAAATCCCCATGTGGACAGGGCATAGCGGGAATTTTTCAATTTGAGGAGGATATGAGAACGATTTTATACTTAATTTCTTATTTGGGGAAGGGATGAGAACGATTTTTTACCTAATTTTTTTCAGGGAAGGGGCAGGGATAAGCTGGAATCCCTATCCCTATCCCCACCCCAATTCTCCATTTTTTTGTTTTTATTTTTAATTTTAATTTTAAGATTTTTTAATAAATAAATAATAAAATTTAAATTATAAATATTAAATATTAGTATAAATAACAAATAAAAAAATATTTATACAAATATATTATGAGACTTTTAGACTTAGTTAACTAGTTACAGTCCTAAATTACTATTTGATCAGGTCTTATTCAAAAGGCCTTGGCCCAAAATTTTTCTTTTAAACTTTTATTTAATAAAACAAAACCTAAAGCAAAAGTTCAAGCTATAGCATCCAAATTTTATTAAGATGTATTGTAAAACTTTACTTTTATTTAAATTTTTTATTTTAATAGTATTAAACGAAATTTGGATATTAAAAATGTATCGACTAATTAAAGGTTATTTGAGGATTAGGGACCCTAAGAGATCTGCTATTATTATTTGAGGAGGGGACGAGAATCCCTTTAAACAATTCTAATGGGGATGGAGAGGAGATTGAGACATATGGAAAATATCGGAAATGGGTACAGGGATGTCAGTCCCCTCCCCTCCCCTCCCCTTCCCATTGTCATCCTTAAAAAAGATATTCTAATTTAAGACGATAAAAACTAAAATATTAAGAAAAAGTAATTGTTAGAAATTTTAGTGGTAAAGTGATATATTATAAAATGATAATATTCCCAATAATAATAATAATAAGTGCTTAAATAAAAAAAAAATTTCAGCAAGTGGGTCCCATTGAAATACCAACATAAAATAACTTCTTACATTGGTTCATAACCTAAATTATTAAAAACCTTAGTCATTTCACGTAAGGTGATATTTATTAAAGAAAATACAAAAAAACAAACAAGCACAACAAGAACGAGCACAATAGAGCTTCACGTAAGACAAGCAGAAAGCAACAAACATACAAAGCATTTATTTTATTTTATTTTATTGAAATAACATAATTCATTTCTTTATCAAGTAAATGAAGAGAACTGTGTAAGCTCCTAGCCCCATTTCCAAATGTGCTCTTATCTTGATTGTAAATCGATGGAACAAATCATCCATGATTGCACTTCCAAAATGATTGGCCAGAAGGGACTCTGAGACTGCTCTTATGTTATCTGCCACGTTCTTGGCTCTTGCGTGCATGTTTAACTCCAAGCCTTTGTTATCGTTCTCATAGCCCACTGACCAACTTATATGCGATGTTTCAAGCTGACGGATGTTAAAGGATCCTTCTCTTTCAATAACTTGTCTTACTTCTTCAACACAAGGGTTATAGGTTGGAAAATTAAATGACTCCAATTTTGATACTTCAATCAAACCCTAAATAAGTTCAAAAGAGAGAGTAAATCTCTTTAAAATATGTATAATTTTTTCACACGCATATAAATGTCGGAGCTAGAGACGTGAAAAATAATGATTGATTTTTACAAGTGGAAATTATAATTGCTTTGTTACAATATAACATCTTTAGTGAGAATTCACCTAATAATTTTCATGTAAGAAAACATATATACGCAGACAATATATATATATATATATATCTTTACTAATTTTGTGCAAATATACTTGTATGTTTGTGTTCAAAAAAGAGAGAGAGCATACCTCATAGACCATGTCATTTAACACCATTCCCATGAACTCGAAAACACCGGCATGGTATTTATCATTACCTATAAAGTTAAGAACCATACGGCCATCAGTCTTCAACTCTTCCGATCGAAATTTGAGAAATGATGTGAAATCACTCTCAAATTGATCCAAGTATGCTTTATGCACACTAGAAGGGCTGCAGGTTTTTGCCATGCAGACATCCCTTTTATTCAATAAAGGAATTCCACATTCACTTGCTAGCTCTTTGGGCACCTGTTAAAGCATAAAATTGACGTATTATACGAATATGATTTTGTACACTATTTTTATAAATTTTTTATTTTTATTATCTTTAAAAGAATAAATGGGACGGGTTCGTTTACCCGAGAAAGCCAGTGAAGACAGAACGAAGAGTAAACCAAGTTTAGGAAACACGGAGGAAATAGCCTTCCATAGAAAGATCCAGGGGCTGCAGCTATGAAGCATGAACCAAAATCGTCATGGCCCTTTTCTGTCGTCAATCTCTCATAAAAGCTTGGAAGAGATTTGGAAACGGTATTGAAATCATTTCCAGGAAGATCATTGAGAAAAGCATGCAATATTGGTGGCTTATGTTTCAAGCGGCTGCAAATAGAGTTCAGTGCCTCTATAGCTTGCCATGTTGGCAAAAATGCATTAGGTCCTGAAGAACACCCCATATCTGTAAATCTGATGCAATCTGGGAAGCCATTGCAATACAAATCAGACAAGCTTTCATGCAGTAGGGGCTTTGTTTTCAAGGTTGCCTCCCTCTGAAAAAAAAAGGGGAAAGAAAAGAAAATTTATAAACAGAAGAAATTAAAGTGTGAACATCAAGAGAGAGGGAAATTGAGATTGAAGTTTATAAATTGACCGATGGCGCTGAGTTGTTTGCATAGCTGTTATCTCCTTCTCCTCCATTCATGAACAGAACTTGTTCTACTTGCATGGCTCCATTTTTGCTAGAACCTTGCCCTAATTCCATAGCTCTCATCTGTGTGAATTATCTTCGTCGTGTCCCTTGCTCTAGTTCTATGGCACTTATGGTTTATATACAGAAATCAATGGAATTTAATGAGACTCTCACCTAAATTTTTCCCCCGAAAAATAATTATTTTCAGTTTCACTCGTAACCGGCTACCCTCATATACTAGATGACAAAAAAAAAAAAAAGCATTTTTGTGCTTAATTCTTAGAAAAAAAATTCTTGATGTTGTACCATCCTTTGAGGATGTTGTCTTTGAAAAAAAAAAAAAAAAAAAGGAAAGAAAAGAAAAGAAGATTGTACCATCCATAAAATTATTTTAATATCCTCTTCAAACCCTAAAGGTTGAGATTATAATTTTATGTTTGATTAAAATTACACTAATAGAAAAATTTAAAAAATCTAATTAGAGTTCCACTTTTCAAAGGTCAAACCCATATTATTATTTTATCCCCTTATTTTTCATCAGTGAAGTTCTGGGTCACATTAGATGACTATGAAATTCAGCGAGATGAGGCCGTGAGGCTTTTGAACTAAAGAAATAATTTTCGCTAGGTACTAACAATTATTAATTAGATTAGGATCCTCTTCTTCTCCTATTAATTACTCAAACCAAGAAAAAGAGGAAGGCTTCCCATGTCATATCTGAGTGTGCGCGCGCGAATATGAAGATAATTAATTAAAAACATATTAAAAGTTCTTAAACAAAACAGTGGCCTTTTAATTTGTACTTTTGCTGAGTGCTAACCTTGGCTGGATCACTAGATTTCACCGTTCACACAGCAAAAGACATTTTCAATGTTTTCACAATATAACTTAATTAAGTTCCTAGCACATCAACAGTTGTGGTTGGCAAATGCATTTTCTTATATAGTTTAATTAATACGTCTCAATATCTGTTTTGTTTGATTGAGACTTTGAGACTGCGCTGCCAACACTCAACAATGAATGGTTTTGGAATTGGTGCTTGATATATTTGGGATTGGATATTGACGTAATCTTAGGTATGAAAAAGTGTACTTGCACCCAGCCCTTATTACCGAATATAATGAGCCCTTAGGGGGACTTTCGCCATCCCCATTGTTATATAGGTAGATTGTTAATTTCCAGTTAACAATTTCGGTTATAAATTATAATCAAACACGTATGATGAAAGTGGCCACAGCCCACCCACATGTTCAGTCTCTGTTTCCGCAAAATATTGTTGTTCATAGGCCATTGCCAGACGTTCTTTACTTTCATTGTGAGTGTGAGAGATATTTTGCTTCTTCAAATTCAATAGCCCCCTCCCCTTCACTTCGACATTGGAATTTTCCTGGGCCTTCGTAGGCTTATCGAATTTAATTGTGTTATTTAATTTGGGATTTGCTGGTTTTCATTTGGTTTTTCTGATTATTGGCCTAATTGGGCCTTGTTGATTCTGGTCCAACATCAATTGAGTTACTCAATTCTAGTAGAAAAGATACACGCTTTGAGAAAAGAGCTTGATCAACTATTAATAAATAATTTTACAAGTTATTAAATTCATCACTCAATAAATTACTGACACAAAATATTGATATTGTTATTGGGACATCTACCATTATTGTTAGATTATTAATATGGACTTGAATCCTGGACTTTATTAAAGTTTGAAAAGTTATTAAGGTATATATTTTAATATATTGAAGTACAAAAAATTATAAATTCAATATAATATATTTTATCTTGTAAAGTAGTAAAATCTATAATTTTTTATCTTTTACCCTACTCTTATTTTTAAAGTAAGGGATTCCACTATTGAAAGGAAACTATATACTTATGTATATTAACCAAAAAGAAAAATTATGGGCCGGCGCTCTCAATAATATTGAGGGTATTAGTTCAATTCTCATAGATCATGTTTACCCTTTCTACAGTAGAAAAGATGGAATATGCGCGGTAGTTTTACGTACAATGTTATTAGTGAAAGTAATTAATATTTTAGCTAGTCCCAACAGATTTTAAAATTTTATTATAAATGTATGCATAGAAAGTTTTAATAAATATAACTCTAGATAGGAATATATCTAATCTAAGACTTTATTTTAGGATTCTATAATATTTATTATTTTATGACTTTTTATTTTAATTAGAGTCAATTATGGTATTTTATTATTTTATAACTTTATATTTTCATTAAAGTCAATTAAGGTATGAGATTTAGTTAACTAAGGAAAGTATCTTTTATTTTTATTATAATTATGATTTAGTTTCTCTTTTTAATTTAACTTAAGGAAGTGGATTTTTTCTATTACAAATATAGAGATCCTGTCATTATTTTAAGAATTTTTCAAACTCAATTATTCTATAAATTTTTTATTCAGAGATTTGTTTTCTCTATCTTCTTTACTATTCCGTTTTGTCAATTGGTAGTGGAAGTGGAAATTGATAGAGAAGGAAAACTAGATATCGTTCTGCTATTGGATCAAACCAACGCGATTAGGTTACACCCTAATTGAAGTGTGATTAGATATCGTTCAAATTAAAACGACTCAATAGGATTTTTAATAACGTGTAATGTGATATTAGACGACACTCTAATCCAAACGACTTTACAAGAGAGATTTTGATAAATAATTCTAGATGGAATTATAAAAGAGAGTTTTTTATTAAATAATTGAATCTAAAGTTTTCAAAATAATTACAAGACCTTTCTATTTATAGTAGAGCAAACTAACTTCCCTAAGTTAACTTAAAAAGGAAAATTAAATCACAATTATAATGGAAATAAAAGATACTTTCGTAAATTAATTAAATTTCATACATTAATTGACTCTAATGAAAATAAAAGTTCTAAAATAATAAAATACCATAATTGACTCTAATTAAAATAGAAACTTATAAAATAATAAATATTATAGAATCCTAAAATAACCTAAAATAATGTCCTACATCCTTCTCTCCCTCTTGAAAGAAACTCGTCCTAGAGTTTAAATACAATCTAGAGGATAAAACTTGCAGTGTAAGAGCAAATTATCTTGTAACTTGAATTTGTAACCTTGCTCATCATTCTTCCTCAAAACTTTGAAGTATCCATACTTCATCAACTTCCTTCGCTTGTACGTTCTTCGAGGAGGTAAAGACTTCCAAAATCGAACAACGATCACATAACTCTTTTCGTTCTCCAATTGTATTTAATAATTGTACTAATAAAGTAGTATTAGAAAAAATGAGTTTGGTATAGAATTAGAAAAATATTGAAGTTAAAGTAAATTCTTGGTAGTTTTACCTTATAAGGATAAAATAGTCAATTTTAACTTATGCCAAAGCAATCTTTGTAATCAAATTCAAATAAAAAAATCAAATTAAGATAAATTCAATTAATTAATTCTCCAATATTCTTCTATATTTGAAACTTTTTTTAAAAAAAATGTACAACTTTTGTAATTATTTTTTGAAAATGGGTGGGTTTATAGAAATTTTAAAGTGGAGATATCACCGCCCTAATGATATAATAAGTGCTTAAATAGAAACATTGGATAGTTGCTGCCCCTGGGTTCCATTGAAATGCCAATATAAAAGAACATAAAATAAAAAAAGTATATACATAACCTAAATTGATACAAAGCTCAGTCATTTCACGTAGAGTGACACGTGTTATAAGAAAAACAAACAAACAAATTACAACAAGAACGAGGACAACAGAGCTTCATGTAAGACAAAAACTGAAAGATAGACGTACAAAACATATATTTTTTTTAAATTACATAATTTATTTCTTTATCAAGTAAATTAACAGAAATGTATGGAACACGTACCTTGATTGTAAATCGATGGAACAAATCATCCATGATTGCACTTCCAAAATGATTGGCCAGAAGGGACTCTAAGACTGCTCTTATGTTATCTGCCACGTTCTTGGCTCTTGCGTGCTTTTTTAACTCCAGGCCTTTGTTATCATTCTCATAGCCTATTGACCAACTAATATGCGATTTTTCAAGCTGATGGATGTTAAAGGATCTTTCTCTTACCATAACTTGTCTTACTTCTTCGACACAAGGTGTATATGTTCGAATATCTTAATGTGGCCCACGTGCCACATTATTAAATTTGTAATGGTTTAAGATTTAAAATAATAAATAAATTATGGATTGAAATCTTATTGGTTAAATGAGAATAAACTAACAGCCTATTTTAATGGAAAGTAAAAATTAAAGTTTTATTAAAATTGGTCATCTCTCCACCCAATATAAAAAGAGAATATGGCATTAGTTTTTTATTCGTTAAAAAAGTGAGTCATTCTAAAAGGGTCAAAAGAGAAAAATTAATTTTTGTTATTTTTCAATTGTTGCAAAGAAAGTTTATCAAGAAAAGTTATTATGGATCAAGGTGTGTTTTTCTCTCAATTATATTTATGTGAAAATCATTATATTCTGTGATTTAAAGGTTGTAGTTCATGCAAATTAGTATTTATTTGCTTTATGAGAATTATAGAAAATTTTAACAATTGGTATCAGAGTCATAATTGAAAATTTATGATTTTTCATTAAGATTTATTATAATCTTCTCATATTTTAATCATCCTTATGAATAAATACCAATTTAAATTATTATTCTACCTCTACATAATGTAGAAAGCAATTATTGGTCTGGGAATTATTTTTTTAGGTATATATTGTTTTGTTCTAAAATAGTAAAGAATAAAAAACAAGGAAAAGAAATAAAGTTGACGGCGCCACATAAAGATAAAACTTAGGGTTTTCTTTTGAATGTTTTCATTGGACACCCTAATGTTTCTTAATTTATGTTTTTATCCAAGTTCTAGAATTTTATTGCATTTAAGTCCAACAGAATTGACAACAACCGTCCCATGTTGTCTTTAAGCCGAGATTTATTAGTGATTGCATGAAAAATTTCAGTTAAGTCCCTCATATTCTATGTTATTAAATTATAGATATAATTGATTGGGTTTAGTATGATAAAGCCACTAACTTTATGTGCATCAACACTTTAAATTTTGTTCTCATAATTTTGAATATTTCCGCTCATTAATTAATGATCTCTGAGATTTCTTAATGTTCCAATTTTAATGTTTGAAATTTCAGTCAATGTTTGTGGTTTTATTTATTAAGAAAATTACTTTATTTTAAATGTTTAATTTGACACTCATATTATGATAATTTGCTAGCCACCAAAGTGGCCAAATTAGAAAGTTTTCATAGATGTCAAATTAAATTTGAGTTTCAAGTACTCATAATTATTGTGATGCTTATTATTTAATGACATGATGATTTTGCTTATGGGTATATTGAAACTCATAGATTATAAAATATTTAGGAATCACCTAAATGTTGATTATTTGATTTTAGAATCTATGATCATGATTGTGGGTAATTAGTATGCTTGATTTGATGTGTTTAGTCTATCCAAAGATAGCTTGCATGTCTAGTTAATGTGTATTTGATTACTAATTATATGAAATTAAAGTTAAGCATCAATTATGTTTATTGTAGTATATTGTTGTATTGCCCAAAGGTGAACATCAATTTACGCTTAAAGTTTGTGTGAATTTTATCTGAATCTATATTATCTGTTTAAGTTTAAAGCATTAATGTATGAGCATTTATATATAATTGCAACACTTGTGCCTGTTGCTCTTCATTCGCAAACTTCACCTGTTGTTATGTTCAATGGCCTTAATTGCCTAGATTGGTTTGAGCAAGTCCAGTTTCACTTAGGTGTTCTGGATCTTGACTTAGCACTATTAACTGAAAGGCCAACTGCTGTTATTTATGAAAGCAGTACTGAAGAGAAATCTTTCCATAAGACTTGGGAGAGATCAAACAGACTAAGCCTAATGTTTATGAGGATGACAGTTGCAAACAACATCAAATCAACAATTTCAAAAATTGAAAGTGCTAAAGAATATATAGAATTTGTGAAAGAGTGTTCTTAGTCTGAATCGACTGATAAATCCCTTGTTGGGGGCATTAATGGGTATGTTGATTATAAGTAAGTTTGATGGTACACATACCATGCATCGGCATGTGACTGAGATGATAGACACAATGGCAAAATTGAGGTGCATGGGGATGAAAGTGAGTGAAAGTTTCCTTGTGCAATTCATTATTAACTCTTTGCCTTCTAAGTGTGGTGCATTTCAAATAAATTATAACATCATTAAAGACAAATAGAGTATAAATGAACTTCAGACCAAGCTCATTCAGGAAGAGGCAAAACTTAAGAAATAAGGAATTCACTCAGTTAACCTCATGGGTCATAAAAGAGTTGAAAAGAAACCTGAAAGAAAAAATTATCACAAGGGCAAAAAAGAAGCATCAAAGCTGAAAGTGCAACCCATCCAAGTCTACAAAAGGGACATCAAGAATAAAAAGTGTCATTTCTGTGAGAAACATGGACATTTTGCTAAAGATTGCCTAAAGTGTAAAGCTTGGTTTGAAAAGAAAGGTAAGTCTGGTGCTTTAGTATGTTTCAAATCAAACTTAGCTGAAGTTCCTTATAATACGTGGTGGATTGATTCTAGTTGCACTACTCATGTTTTAAACACGATGTAGGGATTTTTTACGATCCAAACCATAAACCTAAATGAGAAGTTTATTTTTATAGGGAATCGGGTTAAAGCTCCAATTGAAGGCATTGGAACTTACCATTTGATTTTAGATACTGGATATCATTTAGATCTTTTTCAGACTCTTTATGTTCCTTCTGTTTCTCGTAATTTAATTTCCTTTTCCAAACTTGATTCTGTTGGATATTCTTTTATATTTGGGAATAGATGTTTTAGTTTGTCTAAACACAATAGTATTATTGGCTCTGGAATTCTTTATAATGGTCTATACAAATTAAAGCTTGATAATATTTTACTGAGTCTCTGTTGACCTTACATCATAATGTTAACACTAAACGCGGTTTAATAAATGAAAGTTCAGCTTATTTGTGGCATAAACGTTTAGGTCACATATCCAAAGTAAGAATAGAAAGATTAGTAAAGAATGAAATCCTTCTAGATTTGGATTTTACTGATATTGATATTTGTATGGATTGTATTAAGGAAAAACAAAACAAAACACACAAGTAAAAAAGGAGCCACAAGAAGTTCACAGCTTTTTAAGATTATACACACTGACATATATGGGCCTTATGATGTTTCATCTTTTGGTGGAGAAAAGTACTTCATCACCTTTATTGATAATTTTTCACGTTATGGTTATATGTATTTATTGAATGAAAAATCTCAATCAATGAATGCTCTAGAGGAATTTATCAATGCGGTTGAAAGGCAACTACAAAGAAAAGTGAAAATTGTTAGGTCTGATAGAGGCGGTAAATATTATGGAAGATATACTAAGAACATAATGGTGTAGCAGAAAGGTGTAACCGTACCTTAATAGATATGGTTAGGAGTATGTTAAGTTACTCGTCTTTATCCTTATCATTGTGAATAGAAGTGTTAAAGACCGCCGCTTATTTATTAAACAGGGTTCCTAACAAGGCAGTTTCAAAGACTCTTTTTGAACTATAGACCAGAAGAAAATTCAGTTTAAGACACTTGCATGCTTGGGGCTGTTAGGCGGAAATAAAGATTTATAATCCACATGAAAGGAAATTGGATTCAAGAACAACTAGTGGATATTTCATTGGTTATGCAGAGAAGTCTAAAGGGTATATATTTTATTGTCCTAACTATAATACGAAAATTGTTGAATCTAGAAATGTTAGGTTTATTGAAAATGGCAAAATTAATGGGAGTATAGAACCATGAAAAGTGGAAATTCAAGAAGTTAGAGTGCAAGTTCCCTTACCTGTTACTTCTTCTAAAGTTATTATTCCTGTAGTTGTTGAACACACTGACAACCTTTAAGAACAACAAATAAATGATCTAGTATCCTATAATGATGTAGTCAATAATCAACCTATGACAGTTGAACCATAAGAAATAGTATTGAGAAGATCTCAAGGACAAAGAATACCTGCTATTTCTAATGATTATATGATTTACTTGCAAGAGTCAGAATTTGACTTGGGAATTGATGAAGATCCATATTCATTTTCACAAGCCATAGATAGTACTAATTCTAATAAGTGGTTAGACGCCATGAAAGAAGAGTTGAAATCAATGGATCAAAATGATGTTTGGAACCTTGTTGAATTGCCTAAAGGTTGTAAACGAATCAGGTGCAAATGGGTCTATAAGACTAAGGGCAATTCAAATGGCAATGTCGAACGATACAAGGCTAGCCTCGTTGCCAAAGGTTTTACTCAAAATGATGGCATTGACTACAAAGAGACAGTTTCACCAATCTTTAAGAATGACTCCTTTAGAATTATTATGGCATTGATGACTCATTATGATTTAGAGTTACACGAAATGGATGTGATTACTGCATTTCTAAATAGGAATTTAGAGGAAGATGTTTATATGGCCCAACCTGAAGGCTTTTTAGCTAAAGAAAAGGAACACCTCGTGTGTAAATTAAAGAAATCAATATATGGACTCAAGCAAGCCTCTCGACAATGGTATCTTAAGTTCAATGATACCATTACTTCCTTTAGATTTAAGGAAAATATTGTTGATTGATGTACATATCTTAAGGTTAGTGGAAGTAAAATTATTTTTTTGATTTTGTATGTTGATGATATTTTGCTTGCCGCTAATGATTTTGGTCTAATGAGACTAAGGAGTTTCTCTCTAAGAACTGTAAAATGAAAGATATGACTGAGGCATCCTATGTGATTTGGAATTGAAATATTTTGTGATAAAGGACAAGGATTATTAAGGTTATCTCAGAAAGCATATATTAATAAAGTTTTAAAGAGATTCAGAATGGAAAAATGCTCTGCAAGTGTTGTTCCAATTCAGAAAGGAGATAAGCTAAGCCTTATGCAATGCCCAAAGAATGAATTGGAACGTAAACAAATGGAAAAAAATTCCTTATGCATCCATTGTTGGAAGCTTGATGTAGGCGCGGACATATACTAAGCCAGACATCAGTTTTACTGTCGGAATGCTGGGTAGATATCAAAGTAATCTTGGTTTGGATCACTGGAAGGCTGCAAAGAAAGTATTGAGATACTTACAATGAATGAAAGATCACATGCTCATTTATAAGAGATATGATCATCTCGAAGTTATAGGATATTTATATTCAGATCATGTTGATTGCATGGATACCAGAAAATCCATATTTGGCTATTTGTTCATGATGGCTGGAGGAGCTATCTCATGGAAAAGTGCAAAACAGTTTGTCATTGCTACTTGCACTATGGAAGCCGAGTTTATGGCATGCTTTGAGGTCACTATTCACATATTATGGCCGCGGAACTTTATTTCAGGGCTTAGAATTGTCGACAGTATTGCCAAGCCGCTAAAGATTTATTATGATAATGCCGCATCAATCTTCTTTTCTAAAAACGACAGGTATTCAAAAGGTGCTAAACATATGGAATTGAAATAACTTGTCGTTAAAAAAACAGTTCAGAAACAAAAAGTGTCAATCAAGCACATTAGCACTAATTTTATGATTGTGGATCCTTTAACAAAAGGATTAAACCCAAAGGTTTTCAACGAACATGTTGAAAGGATGGGTATTATTGGATGCTATTATTGACAGTATTTTTAAGTTTTAGGCTCTTTATGCATTTGATACTTTGAGCTCATTTAAATATTGTTTCTTATTCTTTTATATCTTGTTTGATTTAATGGTATATACATAAATGATGATATAATTGTTAATAGGTTATGTCTTTGACTAAGACATTATTGGTGGACCATTATTGTTTTTTTTTCCATTACAGGTCATGTTAAGTGTAAAACTGATATTGTGATACATAGAAGGAACTATGTCGAAATAATGATGTGGAATTGCTATGATCCGTAATAGTTTTTGCTTAATGATGATTTTATGGCTTGATCAATGTAAGTAAGGATTTAGCTCTTACTATTCTCATAATGTTTATTATTATTAAATCATTAATTTCAATGTGCCATATGGGCCAAGTAGGAGAATGTTGGAATATCTTAATGTGGCCCACGTGCCACATTATTAAATTTGTAATGGTTTAGGATTTAAAATAAAAAATAAATTATAGGCTGAAATCCTATTGATCAAATGAGAATAAACTAACTGCCCACTTTAATGGAAAGTGGAAATTAGGGTTTTATTAAAATTGGTCCTCTCTCCACCCAATATAAAAAGAATATTACGTTAGTTTTCTATCCATCAAGAAAGTGAGTCATTCTAAAGAAGTCAAGAAAGAGAAATCAATTTTTGATATTTTTCAATTGTTACAGAGAAAGTTTATCAAGAAAAGTTACTATGGATCAAGGTGTGTTTTTCTCTCAATTATATTTATGTGAAAATCATTATATTCTGTGATCTAAGGGTTGTAGTTCATGTAAAGTAGTATTTATTTGCTTTATGAGAATTATAGAAAATTCCAACAATATAGACTGAATAATTAAATGACGCCAACTTTGATTCTTCAATGGCCCCTGAATAAGTTCAAAAGAAATAGTAAATCTCTTTAAAATATGTAAAATTCTCACACTCATATATAAATGTATGAACTAGAGACGTGACAAAATAATAATTGATTTTTACGAGTCGACACTGTAATTGTTTTGTTACAATATAGCATCATTTAGCGATAATTCACTTAATAATTTTGATGTAAGAAAGTATGTGCATGTGTGTGTATAAAACTAATTTTTTTGTAATATCTTGTTTAGAATATTATATTTGTATGTATGTGTAACAAAGAGAAAGAGGATACTTCAAAGAACATGTCGTTTAACACCATTCCCATTAGCTCAAAAATACTAGTATGGTATTTATCCTTACCTACAAAGTTAAGAACCATAAGACCTCAAATCTTCAATTCTTTTGATCGAAATTTGAGAAATTGATGTAAAATCACTCTCAAATTAATCAAATTATGCTTTAGGCACGCTAGGAGGGCTATGAGTTTTTGCTACGCAAATATCCCTTTCATTTAATACAAGAATTCCACATTCACGTACTAGATTTTTGGGTACCTGTTAAAGTATAAAATTGACGAATTAAAAGAATATGATTTTGTACACTATTTATATGAATTTTCAATTTTTTATTATCTTTAAAAAGAATTAATCGAACGGGTTCGTCTACCCGAGAGAGCCTTCCATAGAAAGATCCAGGGGGCTGCAGCTATGAAACATAAACCAAAATTGTCATGGCATTTTTCTGTCTTCAATCTCTCATAAAAGCTTGGGGGAGATTTGGAAAAGGTATTAAAATCATTTCCAAGAAGATCATTCGGAAAAAGCATGCAATATTGGTGGCCTTGTTTGGATAATAAACATTTAGTGAAAATTATCACCTATAATATAAGAATATTCATGTCATATCATCAAGGATCAATAATAAATTATGCGGAAGTGTACCTGAATCTATAACGCTTAATTCCTCTCTAGAGTTATGTGGTTGGCCTTCCAGATCTACACGTTCTCCTAGAGAGCCCTTTAGTTCTCTCTGCACTTTTTCTCTGAAGATAGGATATAAAAAAGAATAGAAAGATTTCCATGTGTGACCTGGGGACCATGACCACTTATATAGACAATAGTTTCCTGCTGTCACTGGGTATTCCTAATTCTGCCCATCATAGAATTAGAATACTATTGGATCTCTACACATTAAAAGCCCACATACTATTAAATACATTAAAGCCCATAATACCGCAAACTTTAACAAATCACTTTTAATTGGGTTTAATCTTATTTGACAATCTGCAACACATAATTATTCGCATATAAGTCCAACGTTGGATTAAAGATCCAACAATGCTGGATTAAAAATCCAACAATCTCCCACTTTAGCTATCTGTATAACCTCATAATTATGTTTTACAAAAATAACCGTATGAGCTCAACTTTACTGTCATTACCGAAATGTATTTATAACCAATTCGGTCCATCAATCATACCAACATAGGATCAAAGCGGCCTTCGTTACATCTATCGTAACTTGACCCTCAATGGTCACTATGCCAATACGACTGAATGACATAGATCATGATGTGGATGTGTAGTATGAAAAATTCATGACTGAATGACATAGATCAAGATGTGGATGTGTAGTATGGAAAATTCATGTAATGTGATCTTAACATGCCTATTTCCAACTAGTCCACCTTAAACCTTATTGAGATCAAACCATACTAAAATCAAAGTATGAATAAATCAAAACTTTATTTCTACAAAAAATAATCTTAAATATCCAAAAAATTTAAATAACTAAGAATGTCTATATTATAAGAGCATCTAAAATCATAAACTCCCACTAAAATTGAATATCCTTAAATAACATAAAACACATACGAGTAGTGTGCTCATGGAACATTTTGGGTGGTAGTCCTTTAGTAAGCGAATCCACAATCATGAAGTTTGTGCCAATGTGCTCTATAGACAACTGTCCACTCTGAACTCTTTCTTTGACAACTTGGAACTTGATGTCTATATACTTCGACTTCGTCGAGCTCTTATTATTATTGGAATTTAGCACTGCTGACTTGTTGTCACAAAATAACCTGAGTAGTCTATCAACATCATCTACTATACGCAGCCCCGTGACAACATTCGATAGCCATATCCCATGATTTGATGCCTCATAACACGCTATAAATTCTGCTGCCATCGTGGAAGAGGCTATAAGAGACTGTTTAGCACTCTTCCAAGAAACAGCACCTCCTACTAGCAGATAGATATAACCTGAAGTAGATTTCATATTATCTTGGCATCCAGCAAAATCAGAATCAGTATACCCAACAATCTCAAGCTTATCCGACCTATAATATGTGAGCATGTAGTCTTTTGTTCTTTGCAAGTATCGTAAGACCTGTTTGGCTGCTTTCCAATAGTCTACTCCTGGATTCCTTAAATAACTACCCAACATCCCAGTAACGTACGCTATATCCGATCGCGTACAAACCCGAGCATACATCAGACTTCCTACTGCTGACGCATAAGAAATCTTCTACATTTCTTTCTTTTCAAAGTCATTCCTAGGGCATTAATTGAGACTAAACTTGTCTTCTTTAGCCACAAGGATATCACCTGGTTTACAATCTTGCATACTATATCTCTTGAAAACTATTTCGATATATCTCTTTTGTGATAATCCCAGAATACCCTGAGAGCGATCTCGGTGTATCTATATGCTTAATACAAAAGAGGCGTCACCAAGATCTTTCATCTCAAAATTCTTAGTTAGAAATCTCTTGGTATTGTACAATAAGCCTATATCGCTACTAGCAAGCAAAATGTCTTCGAAATATAAAACTAGAAAAATATACTTACTCTCACAGAACTTATGGTATATACAATTATTGACCAAATTCATCTCAAAACCAAATGAGATGATCACTTGATGAAACTTGAAATAACATTGTTGAAATGCTTGCTTGAACGCATAGATGGATTTTTTAAATTTGCAAACCATATTCTTTGAGTCTTCGGACACAAAATTTTCTGGTTGCACCATATAGATCATCTCATCAATGTTGCCATTGAGAAACGTCGTCTTTACATCCATCTGATGTAACTCAAGATCAAAATGTGCCACTAATGCTATTATAATCCTAAAAGAGTCTTTCGAAGAAACTGGAGAGAAAGTCTCTTTATAATCAATGCCTTCTTTCTGCATGGCATCAATCTACTTTTGAGAGTTAGAACTTTCCATAGCTTGACAGAAATTGATTGGATCATCTTCCATCATGCCAATGTCTACCTCATGTTCTTGGAGAAATACAATGTAGTCATCTGGCAATGCACTTCTCCTTTCTCTAGTAGATCTCATTAATGGCATAGTTTCTTGAGATGGTAGAATTTGTTCTTCTGAAACAAATTCTTCTATAGGGGGCTCTCAAATATTGTCTTGATTTGTTGTGTCTTGAACAAAGTCAGGAATGAGACCCTGATTAATGCCAATAACACCTATGGGAATATCAACATATTCCTCTTCAAAGACAAAGTCCCTAACTGTATCTCCCCTCGCAAACTCGATATCTTCAAAGAATCGAACATTTCCTGACTCGAAAATCGACTTAGTCGTGGGATCATAAAACTTGTATCCCTTGGATCGTTCGAAGTATCCAATAAAATAGCAACTCAACGGTCTTGGGTCAAGTTTCTTCTCATTATGCCTATAAGGCCTTACTTCAGCTGGACATCCCCAAACATGTAAATGCCTGAGATTAGGCTTTTTATCTGTCCAAAGTTCATAATGGGTTTTGGCAATCACTTTAGTTAGAACCCTATTAAGGATATACGCTACAGTCTTAAGTGCTTCTCTCCAGAGTGATTCTGGTAAGGTAGAATGAGAAATTATACTCCTCACCATGTCTTTAAGCGTCCTATTTCGTCTTTCAGTAATATCATTCATAGTGGGTGAACCCGGTATAGTGTACTGTGGGACAATACCGCATTCCTCTAGGAATTTCGTAAATTATCCTAGACATTGTTCACATGAACCATCATATCTACTATAGTATTCACCACCACGGTCAGATCTGACGCTTTTGATTCTTTTGCCAAGTTGGTTCTCAACTTCAGCTTTAAAGTTTTTGAACATATCCAAGGATTGTGCCTTTTCATGGAGGAGATATATATAGCTATATCTAGAAAAATCGTCTATGAACATCATAAAATATTGTTGACCATTCCAAGCAGGTGCAGGAAATGGCCTACAAATGTCTATATGTATGAGTTCAAGACATCAAAACTCTTATTGGCTTTAAATCTCCTTTTATTGGTTTGTTTCCCCTTAATATAGTTAACACAAATATCAAAATCTATGAAATCTAAGGAGTCGAGAATTGCGTCTGACATAAGTCTTTCTATTCTCCGTTTGGAGATATGACCCAATCTTCTATACCATAACGCAGCTGAATTCTCATTGGTTAACTTTTTCTTTAAACCTCGTGTATTTAATTACATGGATTCTTTAAATGAGATAATTGTATCAAGCATATAAAAATTATCAGCGCCTGACAAAGAATAAAAAAATTACTGTTATGTAGAAAATGTTCTAATTCTTGGTTCCACCCTTCCACTTTGACAAAAAGTTAACAACAAGTTAAACTTAGCATATGTTCAATCAAATCAAATGTCACCTACGAAATATTAAATATAGCCATTTATTTTTCTGTGCATGCGCATAAACTATTGTTTCAACAATTTTTTATTTTATTATTTTTAATAATGTAACATTATTATTTTCAACGAACAAACAATCAACCATATGTTTGATCGATTTTATTTTTAAATATTATTTTAAATTAAGCTACCTGCTACCAAGTATGTTTCTATATTCACCAAAATTAATTATTTTTTTAATTTTTTAAAATAAATACAAAAATATAATTTAAAAAATAATACCAAAACAAAACTTAGCTGTGCTCGCTCAAATCAAATGTGACCCGCGAAATATAAACTATAGCTATTTACTTCGCTTTGCATGCATATAAACTACTATTTCAACCATTTTTTATTTTATTATATTTAATCATATAATATTATTATTTTTCAACAAACAATCAAACATTCAAACATATGTTTGATTGATTTCATTTTTAAATATTATTTTAAATTAAGCTACCAAATACGTTTTTATATTCACCAAAATTAATTATTTTTATATTATAAAACAAATACAAAAATATCATTTAAAAATTAATACCAAAACAAAACTTAGCATGTGCTCAATTATATCAAATGTGACCCACAAAGTATAAAATATAGCTATTTATTTTACTGTGCATGCATATAAACTACTGTTTCAACAATTTTTTATTTCATTATTTTTAATAATATAATATTATTATTTTCAACAATCAAACATAAGTTTGATTGATTTCATTTTTAAATATTATTTTGAATTGAGCTACCAAATCACAAAATATTTACTTTAATGTGCACGCATATAAACTACTGTTTCAATAATTTTTTTTATTTTAGTGTCTTTTTAATAATATATATTATTATTTTCAGGAAACAAACAATGAAACATATGTTTGGTTGATTCCATTTTTAAATATTATTTTAAATTAAGCTACCAAATACGTTTTCTATTCAAAAAAATTAATTATTTTTATATTATAAAATAAATATAAAAATTTCATTTAAAAAATAATACCAAAAAAGAACTTACCATGTGTTCAGTCGAATAAAATGTGGCACACGAAATATAAAATATAGCACTTTAATTTGATGTGCATGCATATAAACCACTGATTCAACAATTTTTTATTTTATTATTTTTAATAATATAATATTATTATTTTCAACAAACAATCAATCAAATATATGTTTGGTTGATTTGGATTTTAAATATTATTTTAAATTAAGCTAACAAATACGTTTTCATATTCACCAAAATTAATTATTTTTATATTATAGAATAAATACGAAATATCATTTAAAAAATAATACCGAAAGAAGCTTTAGCATATGTTCAATCGAATCAAATGTGACCCACGGAATATAAAATATAGCTACTTACTGCACTGTGCATGCATATAAACTACTGTTTCAATAATTTTTTCATTTTATTTTTAAAAAATATAATATTATTATTTTCAACAAAGAAAGAATCAAACGTATGTTTGATTGATTTTATTTTTAAATATTATTTTAAATTAAGCTATCAAATACGTTTTTATAGTCACCAAAATTAATTATTTTTATATTGTAAAATAAATACAAAATTATCATTTGAAAAATAATACCAAAATGCACACCAAAATGCACCCTTAACATCATTGGACTGTAAGCAATGTCAATCCTGTGGACGTAACTAAAAATAATATTTATTTTTGATTGATTGGACTGTAATCAAACGTATGTTTGATTGATTTTATTTTTAAATATTATTTTAAATTAAGCTATCAAATACGTTTTTATAGTCACCAAAATTAATTATTTTTATATTGTAAAATAAATACAAAATTATCATTTGAAAAATAATACCAAAATGCACCCTTAACATCATTGGACTGTAAGCAATGTCAATCCTGTGGACGTAACTAAAAATGGTCAGCCAGAAGTCGAAGTGGGCTACACGGCGGCGACTTGTATAGTTTGTTAAGATTTAGGATATGCACAGTTTCATTGAGCAATATATTTGCGGAATCACAGCGGCCGAAGAATCTAGTTTGCTGCCACTCATTATTGGGTCGGATGTAAAGAATGTAGCAGATATAATGTTAGTGAAGGATATGCAATACGAATTGTAGAGTGTTCTCTTTTCTTCTTTTTTTCAAAAAAAGCAATTATAGAATTAGGGTATGTTCGGGTTGCATTAGCTTCCCAAATAATTATTTCCCATAAAGATTCTCAAATAATCAACTTTTCAAATAATTTACTAAAATATTTGGTAAATCAAGATTGTGAGAAAATCATTTGTTAAATAATTTGTAAAGCATGCTTCATAATAAATCATAAATGTGTCATGGATGGGTATAATGACCAAATAGAACATATTTGCTATAATAACAAAAATGTAACCATTTATCTTTCAACAAAAATAATTCATTTAAACAAATAATTAATCATTCAATAAACAAAATATATGAAATTGAATTGCATAAAACTGTTCCATGATCAAAATGTGTACCATCCTAGCGCAGACGGCTGACGTTGTTCCCTTTTGTCCACAAAAGTGATACCAGAGTGAAGATCGACGGCATGAAACCACTACATAATGGTCATCATTTGTCGATCTATTAAATAGCAATAGCGGTGCATCAAATATGCCCCAATTTTGATGGTGGTGTGCGGTGGCTGTGTACTATTTGGAGTGCGTGCTTTGCTACCATCTCTCATTTTCCGGCCAGAACATTGGTGGTATCCAAATATTACTTTCACAATCGCCGACAATGGCATCGGCGACGACACCATTTACCAATAAAAATTTTGCTTTTGTCAATTTTATTTTTTAATTTGAAATTATAAATATTAAAAAAATACATTTTTGTAGAGTAGGGATATTTTTGGAAGTGTGCTACTAAATGAGGGTAATATTGGTATTGCCAATTACAAAATTAAATTTTTAAAAACTACTCCTAAAAACTTTCAAGAGTTGCTTGAAAAACAGATTATTTCATAATCAGATTTTGAAATGATCACTCTTGATATGAGTTTACCAAATATATTTGAGCTAATAAATTATCAAATAAGTGATTATTTGACAATCTAAAGCAATCCCAAACATACATCTGATTTGCCATTTATTTTCAAAGTCACGTGCTTTTAATTAAGATTTTCATGATATCAAACAAATAAGTTAAGTGGTCAATTTGTTGGAATAGTGAAACTCTTGGTGAAAAAGATGTGTTTAAGTATATCAGAAATCGAGCTAAAAGAAATTACCAAGTTCAAGCTCAGGAAAGTAGATTATACTTTTGATTTGAAAAAAGAATTAAGCAATTTATGGCAGTATCTTTCTCGGAAAGGTTTAGAAGAAAGTCTAATGTGAATGGTGAAAATAATCGTGTCATTATTTTTATAACTATTGGATCAATTTTTAAAAAATTAAATAATATCTTCATCTAATATAACTTAAAATTTAAACAAATAATTAACTAGATTTTAACAAAAACATATACGCATCATAACATCAGGAGTATTCTAGGTTATTTAAAAATTATAGGAACTAACCTGTAATTAACTCAAATTACAGGAACTAAAAGAATATTTGCCCTAAAAATAAACTAATTAGCAGGAGGTAAAGCAAAAGCTACCTAATGCAAAAAATGAACACAAATAGTTGACAAAAGACATACAATTATAAAATTTCGAAGGATAACTCTAATTTGGATCAGGATTCTCTCCCGATAATATAATTATGTGATTGATAATTATTAAATAAAAACAAGGTAAAGAAGTAAATCTTAATTGTATATAAATACAAATGCAACCTTAGATAAGTAAATCTTGTTGACCTATTTGATAACGTTTTTCACTCAATGTTTTTTGTTTTTCAAGAATAAAAATTAAGAAGGCATGTTTAGTAGACAATTTTATAGACTCACTTACGTTGCAACTGTAACACCATACCTCACTTTTTATCTTTATGTCATGTAACCATTAGATTTAAAAACAAGTGATCCAACGCATGGCCACGTTTCTATTAAAGCAGACCAGGGAAGTTGGTTAAGAAAAGGTAAAATTACTCGTCACAAAACTCACGGTGAATTACTCAGCTTAGCTCTGTGAAAATGCACAATTGGTTGTTGCATAAGGATTGCATAGATGTAAACCAACGGTGACTGAGATTGTGCTCATCGCCACGTCGAAGTCTCCAACAGAGCTTCCCCTTTTTAGCCATGGCGTCCAATAGGAAAAGACCAAGCTCCACCAGCACTCTCATTTGCCACTTTTGCATTTGGGTTTAATGGGTTTCAATTACTGAACGAACTGAAGAAAATTTTGTGAAAGAGAGAGAGAGGGGAATTCTCAGAAATTGGTCAAGCATGGAAGGTTTTATATTCTTTTCTTAAATCTTAAATCATTTTGGATATTTAGGTGCTTGTGAATTTTATTTTGTTGTGATGAATTTATGAATATTTTTTACTTGGGATTTTTCTCAGTGAAAGGTTTATTTTATTTTATTTGTTGTGGATCATCGAAGTTTCTGTTTTGGATATTATATACTAGGTTGTTTGCAGGCATTGCTAGAATATTGACATATTATGCCATGTTTGTGAACTTGAATATATGCTTGTTCTGATGTAGCTTTGAGATTTGTGAGCCGTTTTGTAGTGGATTTGCATCATGGTTTGTTGTTGAAAATGCTTTAGTGGGATTGTGTATTTTTTCTGTTTGGCATGCATTATACATTTATCAATTTTTCTAAGATAAGAGTTGCATAAATTTGTTGAAATGTTTTATTTGAGAATCAGCTTAGAAGTGTTTATTTGCAAAACTTAGCAAATGTATTTTGTGAATGCTCTATATTTTGGCTTTATAATTTGTTAAGAAACAGAAAAAAGAGGGCAGTTATTTATTTATAGATTGAAAAAGAAAACAACTTGATCCCCACCCTCGATGTGCCCCATCGCCTGTGACATGGACAGTGCATCCCAATACATTGATTGAGTTATTATCTAACTCCTTAATTGAGTTGTTTGATTGTCTAGTTATTTTTAATTTGTACTTTTTTTCCTCTTATTTGTGCAATTTTGATTTATTGGAATGTAGGAATGATGATTTTTCAACTTTTTTTCCAAGGGCTTGATTTGGAGTATAATCAAACTATTTAACTGAATTAAAGAGATGGCTACTATTGGTTAGTTAAGAACTGTTTTTATGTGACTAACTGTTATGGTGCATTTCATGCACTAGTTTTACATTGTTTAATCCCTTTAATATTAATGTTTTGCACTTAATAATTGTGATTTACTTATGTTTTATTTTTGTAGGTGCAATTCTATTGATTAGTGCTAAATTGAGCTACAAGATGATGTTTGAGAATAAAATGACTTCTTTGAGAAATTCTTAATTCCAGAAGAAGTTTGTTGATAAGGCGTGGGCACGTGACGATTCAAGTTTGTTGATAAGGCGTGGGCGCGTCTTTCAATCGGATTTTTATTTCTTTTTAAACGTGTTTTATATTTTTATTACTCTTGTAAGTTTAGATAAGATTTTAGATATTTTTATCTTTATCCTTTTTAAGAGAACTATAAAAAGGGGAGATAAAGAAGGATTGGGGATTAGAATTAGAATTGAATTATTAATTGTTTTTATCTTTTTTAGGGTTTTCTCTTTTTCTCCATGAGGAACTAAACTTATTTTTCTGGTTGAAGGTTAATGAAGCTTTGATTCACCATTACTGTGAGATCTTTCTTATGCTTTAATTGTTTTATTGCTTTTTGGGTATTTATTTATTCTCTGAATTATTGTCATGATTATTTTTGTTAATTAGATAATTAGCCACTATTTAATTATCAATTGAATCTACTGCTAATTGAAAGATTCATCGTATGAAGATTTTGATATTTGATGTTTGTGGCAATAATATAACAAAACCGTTGTGTTATGGGAATAAATAATCTAATTTAAATGAACCATTGTATGCTTTTGTTAATTAGGATTTGGGTCTCTTTAATTTTTCTAACTTGATTAAATCTTATGATCGTTGGGTTTGATTGGGAAATAACCAATTATTTTTATCGACTAATTAAGGAGAGATTAGCTATTAGAGTGTCTCAATAGCTATAACCGATCTATTCATAAGCAGTAATGATTTATAATTGTATCAATGATCAGTAATCGAATCAAAGTTGAATTAATTCCTTCAACCAGAATTTTTCCATTTTGAATTACACCTTTAATTTGCATTCTTATTAATTTAAATTGATTTTCATTATTGTCAACAATCCCCCAATTTTACATTTTTATTTTTAAAAGGATTTAATAATTACAAATCTCTGTGGACACGATCCTGCTCAATCACTATACACAATTTTGTTAGAGTAGGTATTTATATTTGCTGGCTTCGACACCCATCACTAACCTGTAAGCTGATAATCCTAATCGATTATGATTTATTGTTTCTATCTACATGTGGATTAATGAATGGAAGCATCCGTTAGTTGCTGTAAATTAGTTTTCTGCTAAGTATTATGTAATTCAATAAATTTCTGACGGTGATTATTGTTGAATCTCGCTTAAATTCCATTCATGTGAACAAGATAAAATTTTGT
This sequence comes from Luvunga scandens, assembly GCA_030449905.1. Classification (NCBI taxonomy): domain Eukaryota; kingdom Viridiplantae; phylum Streptophyta; class Magnoliopsida; order Sapindales; family Rutaceae; genus Luvunga; species Luvunga scandens. The sequence goes on along the minus strand of JASUUG010000442.1, from coordinate 4,423,859 downwards.
TTTAACCTTCTTCTGAAATGTAATATGGTGGAAATCTTCTTCGAATTAAGATTGCTGTGCATTCTTCTTGAATTTGCTCACTTGATGAATTTCACAGAGTTATTTGTATTAGCTGTTGTTTAAAAAGTCTTGTATGATTTGCTACTACATCTTGCTAGATTCAATTTTATGTGAACTCATCTCCCACATTCTGAGCACTGCCACATCGTTTTCCAAAAGTTATGCGGCATTTGCAAATCAAGTTTATTACAACTGCTTCTTATAAATAAAGAGTAAAACTTACAAGTAGTACTAAGACTAATTTATATCCCTAGCCCACTAGAAAAAAGGCTCTTATGTTCCTAAATTATATGTTCTCCTATTATATATTACAAGCCAGGATAAAGCTAATCAGGCACGATGCAACCGAAAATTTCAGTTTTAAATTTATTCTTGTTATTTTACATTGAAAAAGAACTAGAATGAGAATCTTGCAGTGTCAAATGGGAAGTTTGAATCAAGTTCTGCTGGATTAAGGGCGGAATCCAAGTTTGAAATTGGAGAATTGGCAACTAAATCGGTGGCTGATTGCGCAGGGAGGTCAGATTCTGATTGCTGCAAACTATGAACATCTCCGAAGTTCATCTGGTTTTTTGAAATGTAATAAAAGTTTGATTCAGCTATGGCAGGAGTTATAAACAATGAGGAGAAACCACCCAAAAAATTATTCTCGTCGAGCATTAAAGACGAAAAGCAATGGTAACTGCCCTTCATGTATCCAAATAGCAACGTCAGAAAAGAGAAAGGAGATGCAATCTCTTTATTATCCAAGAACCCATTATTAATACCTAAGCCCTTTTGATGATTGTTGCTATGGTGGTTTAGTTTCTTTTCATGTTTTTACGGCGATGCTGGTTATGGAACCGATTGGCTGCCATTGAAACAAGTGTGTTACCCTGTATGTGACCTTAAAAATAGAGGGGTCTTCATCTGATATTCGCACTTGCTCTGTAGCCTAACAATTTTATGTATTTCTGAAGGTGCATCAGTGATAGCTTATAAAAAAAGCTCATAATTAGACTTATAAACAAGGAAGTCATATATATATATATATAACACGTCAGTTAAAAACATTTGAATGTGACAAGAGAAAATACTTTGCTCCTAGGATATTTGGCTCCAAAGATATCTTTCTAGCCATATTCTCTCCAGCTATAGCCATTTTCAAGGGGTTCTTCAAGGCCACCCTGAAAGTTAACTTTCACTTTATTTGTCCATCTTCGCATTTTCATTCTGCAGCCCAATTTTGCAATAAACCATTAGCATGAAAATAACTTGCAGACACGTACAAGGTAAATAAATATTCATTTAAGATTACAAATCCACCTCTTCTTTTAGCTATCTTGACTATCCTTCAAAGCCCCATCAAAATCCTTACTTCAAGGGCTCTTATTGATGGATATTGAAGACTCAAGCAGTGGCCCACTAGTTGCTCCCACAGCTTGAGCTTGTCCGATTGAGCCACTCCATTTCAAAATCAAAAGAGCTTTCTCATATGAAGACAATAACCCATGCACTAATACTTCACTTATTTCAGCTGAAACCAGATTCACTCTTAATTGTTTTGCTAATTCCATCTCTTCAATTAGCTCATTGATCAATTTCTTTTGCCCCAACCTCCATGCATTCTCCACTTTTAATGACCGTGTTTGTCTCAGTTCAAAATTTCAAGCAAAAACTTGAACACTTTTGAAATATATATAAGAAGATTCCATAGAATTAAGACCTCATCAATTAGCAATATAAACATATGAACCTTACAAAAGCAAAGCAGTATCTACTTCCACAGTTTCTTGATTTGCTTGTGTAGGATCATTCTTCATGTTCTTCTTCAATAATTTAATTACCTCTTGCTCTTTTAATCCAGCGCTTGTTGCAATGAAATTAAACAAGGAGTCCTCACTGCCAATCTTACCTTTTCTTATTCTAACAAATAAACATTCAATTATAAAAGTATATATCAAGTCAAATTGCAAAAATCATTGAAATTTAGGTAACATAAACCTAAAAGATTTGAGAGAATGAGACTTCAATAAGAAATAGTTAGACAATAAACTCACATCAGGTTAAATTGCACCAAACTAGTTTAGGATCTTAAAGAAAATACTCTTAGTATAAAAAGGTTTTAGCAGTATTCCTATAACAATCATTAATTAATTCCTAAATCATGTACGGAGACAAACGAAGTTCTCACGAAATGCCAATATGGAAAAAGCAGATTTCGCACAAGAAATAATGTGAATAAGACACTCAACATACAACATCAGAATTTGCCAATGACACTCAGTGTTAGGTGGAGCCTAAGGATAGGACTCGGACTCGCGCTGAGTCATATGACTCATATTAACATCATTAGTCTTTTTTATTTCAACATGTTCTCTTCTATATCAAATCAATTTTAACCTTGCATTTACATGCAACCTAGATTTCCCATATCTTTCTATTTACCAATAAAGCATGAATAAATTCCCACTAGTCCCTGAGTTTGTAGGTCAAACTAATCTAGAAGTGCATATACAACAAGCAAAGAATAAGCTTCCAGACATGAGTTACCTGTTCCACAAGTGGCTCAAAATAAGAGATAGAGACATCAAGATACTTATAGGAATAAGCTTAATGTTACAGATGGCATTGAGACATAAGGACCAAATGTCAAACAGTACAAAGCCATATAAAAAGATTAAAGTTTGTCATACAAGTTTGCTCGTTCAGTACGATCTTGCTTATCTGCCCTGGCAACAACATTCAAAGCAAAGCTTTCCAAGTACAAACTGTCTTCAGGCCCCAACTTCAATGACTTCTTATCCTACAATGGACTAGCATCATTCTTACCAATTACAGAAAATACATAATGATGAAAGGAACCATAAATCTGAAAGAGAATAAATACATTAAAATTTACAGCCTTCAATTTTACATTTAACTGAATAACAATCTAAAAGTGAGCAACTTTAGAAAAGTCAATGAAATGAAATAACCAAAAGGAAGCTTCACAACTCAAAACTACATAAATCATTAGATTTCTTAAAAACATTAGATAGAAACCAAGTAAACAATTTATTTCTAAAAAAAATCACTATAAACTAAAATCTTGTAACAATGTGAGGGCATTACAGGCAACAAAAACACTCTAGAATAGATTAAGCTGCAAAGTGGCCCAACCGTTGTTTTTGCAGATACGGACTTGGCAATTGGATAACTCAATAATGACTCAGAGCCTCAGTCCTAGTGCAACATCTTGCTGCATCCGCTTCTAACGGCACAACAATAGATCAAAGAGTCCGAATATTGACTATGTTTTGGATATGCCTAATTCTTAATCTTTCAGCACTGCTCAATATCGGTTGCAATTGGCCGCCATAGTAATAAGTTTGCCATCAGTTTTCTATGGCTGAGAGCCCATGTTCATATATGAATCATTGAAATCGTTCCCCCATTACCAACTGCTTATCGAATTCATCGCAAAGTATTCAACCAACTGTAATTACGAGTTTTAAATTTTTTCAAAAAATATTATGAGTTTTTCTTATTGCGTCAGACAATTCAATAGACACAAGAACTGATTAAAGTGAAGCAAGATTCAATCTGATGTCATATATGCCTAAACTTTCTGCCCTGCTAACTTTCGATTGTACTTTGCCGTGATGACTATAATTTCGCCATCGATTGCCTACAAGTGAGAGGCCATATTCATGTACCAATCATGGAAATTTTTAATTGCCACAAAAATTGCAATCATCTAATTCTAGTTTTGTGTGTTAATTGCTGTCTCCAAATTGATTTTGAGATAAAATTAGTGTAATTGATGTAGGGCTAAGAAATTTTTGGAACGACCGACTGCAACGGTTGTAAGTTGCTGTATCAATTATTCAATAATTAATTTCAACCGTTACATTGAGCGAGAAAGCATCCAAGAATTTTATTGAATGAGGACAAAAAGTATGGTATGATACCACTATTGCAACAAAGGTGGATCCCAACTCTATAACAGCAAATTATAAACAAACAAACTAATGGGCCTTTGGCCCAGTGGGAGAATTCTTGTACTTACAACGGTAAGAGTAAGGGTTCAAGTCTCCATGAGAATATTATGAAGGTTAATTTCACTTCTCTCTCAGTTATCAACTAATTGAGTGGAGACAATTTCTCCTTCGAATATTTAAGAGAGTTTAATGTAAAAACTCCAAACTTTAAGAGAACAATTGAAAAAAGTTGAAAAAAGAGATGTGTCAGTGATTTGTCGTCTTGGGACCCATGTAAAATCTCATTTAATTTTCTTTCTTTTTTACTAAAATCCTATCCCTCACCCTGCCAGCTCCCTAAAAATTATTTCAATAAATAAAAATAATTTATATAATATGAGTTGGACTTTTAATTATTTTATTATAAAAATAATATATAGCGATAACCATAAATTTATTTTATTTGATCAAAAGTAAAGACTAAATGAATGTAAAATTGGAATAGAAGTTATGTGGCGTGATTTACTTGTGTCAAGTATGATAATGTTCACACACACACACACACACACACACATATATATATATATATTTTATCTGCTGTGCTCTAGGACTAACAAACATCTATTAGGAGGGGAGAACAAAATCCCTTGTTATCTTATCTGCTGTGCTCTAGGACTAACAAACATCTATTAGGAGGGGAGAACAAAATCCCTTGTTATCTTATTAGGATAGGATAGGGTAGGGTAGGGTGGGGCGGGAAGGCCAACCCCATTCCTCACTCCATTAAAAATTTCACCTCTATTCCCCACCCAATTCCCTAATTAATTTAATGTAGTAGGAATTGGGAATCCCCATGTGGGAAATGATTTCTTCATTCCTAATCTATTCCTTATTTACATATTTTATAATAGGCATGGATAAATTATTTTAGTAAATTAAAAATAGATACTTAAATAAAATCATTATTGTATTATAAAATTTCAAATTATTTAAAAAATTCTCTAAAAATTTGAAATAATATTAAAATTAAAAAACATTTAAAAAGAGTAACACCTTGAGAAAGAAAAGAAAACATAAAAATGTTTAGCGTTGAACAAGAATTATAATATAAGATTTGCTTTAGTTATAAGCTATTCATATTAGGTAAAAATAAAAAGAAAAATTATTAACCAATATTGTAATTAATAAAATAAAAATTATTAAACAAAAATTAAAAAAAATATTCATATATAATGAGTATAGGGGCGGGGGTGGGAAGTACAAAACCAAACCCCACCCCTTTAAGAATTTGAAAATTATTTTTCTCTCATTCTCAAAAAATTATTTAAAATTTACATTGTTTAGAGTGGAGTCCCATAAAACTCTAAACCGGTGAAGAATTTTACCATCCTTATACCTTATATGATAAGTTAACAAACATTAGACAATTGAGAAAGTTTCCTACAACTGCTCTATTATTGTTGATTAAATTTTCAGCCGTTTGATTAGATCTAACAGTTGTCAATTCGCCAATATTTGTCATCCCATCACGTAAGGTAAAAAAATTCCAAGAATGAATGGCTCAGGAATTGTTTTATTTAAAAATAAAAAAAAAACTGTGCGAGGATATTTTTGTAATTAAATTAAAAGGGATGTGATAGGAGTTTGTGGGGGTGGGAATAGGATCACCTTTTAATTTAGGCTTTGCTGAGTTTCTTTGAGCCCCGCGGACTCTTTATTGGGCGTACTCGGCCTTGTTGAGCCTGCTCCAACATCAACTAATCTACCCAAATTTGTCGTTCTGTTGGAGAAGGTTCTTGCACACCCTACACGCCCTGAGAAAATATCCTCGTCAACTGTTAAAAAATGTTAAAATATACTATATTTTGTTCAATGAATATATCCAAAGCCAGCTCAGCATAACCACTTTTTCCTATTATCTCGTATTAATTAAAAAAGAATATATATCTACGTTTCGATCAAGGAAGCATCCCGCTTCTCCAACATTTGGGAAATTGCTTCCTCTGCAGGTGAGAACAAAATTTCTGTCAATTGATCTAGAAGATGGAAACTTAAAGATTCAGCAATGCAATCATTCAACTGAGACAAATTGTTGGTCAGTCAACAAACAGGAAATAGGAAATTAAGATTCAAGTCATCGGTCAACGAATAGGTGAGCTTCCTTCTTCTTAGGGTATTACTTTTAAACCCATTTGCAAGAAATTGAGCCGAGATGCGGTCAAAGAATTGCAGCAGTGACTAATATCACAGTCAATAGTCAATGCATGTCGCTGTCAGAACATATCCACGAATTGCAACTAATGATATTAATTTGAAGGCCTTGGTAAATCATAGTCGCCAGGATTGAGCCGATAGAGAAGCAGATAACGCAGCAATGGAGGTAGAGCAGATTCTGCACATGAATGCAGGGGAAGGAGAAAATAGCTATGCTAACAACTCACCTACACAGGTAATAAATCTCTCTTTTTTTACTCACGAGCTTCAGTGATCAACACAATTATCAAATCTGGCTTCTGTTTAATTGTACGTTTTTATTTCTTATATTATTTTCAGAAAGAAGCAATCTTGAAAGCAAAGCCTGTGCTAGAACAAAGCCTGAATGAACTGTATTGCAACGGCGTCACGGACTGCATAAGATTTGCGGATATGGGGTGCTCTTCAGGGCCCAATGCATTGTTGCCAACATGGGAAGCTATTGATTCCCTGGACAAGATTTGTCATCGATTGAATCGTAAGCCACCCGTTTTGCATTCTTTTCTGAATGATCTTCCTGGAAGTGATTTCAACACCGTTTTCAAATCCCTGCCGAGCTTCTATGAGAGACTGAGAACAGAAAAGGGACATGAATTTGGTTCATGTTTCGTAGCTGCTGCCCCTGGATCTTTCTATGCGAGGCTATTTCCTCCCAATTTCCTTGACTTGGTTTACTCTTCTTACTCTCTTCACTGGCTCTCTAAGGTATAAGAATTTCGATCCCATGTTGTTTATTATCATTTTTTCACTAATAATCTCTTAATAATTTTCTGGAAAGTGTATATTGAGGGCCGTGCATATTCTTATATAATAATTTTCAATCACACCTTTCAAAAAAATCAGCGCAAAAAATCAGATCAACAATGAAAGCAATTTGAAAATCAAAAGAATTTATCAATCATCTTGGCGTATCAATTCCCTCGTTTTAATGCTTTTTCAGATGCCAAAAGGGCAAGGGAGTGAATCCGATGTCCATAAAGCATATCTGAATCAATTTGAGAGTGATTTCTCGGCATTTCTCAAATTTCGATCTGAGGAGTTGAAACCTCAAGGTCGTATGGTTCTCACCCTTCTGTATAATGACAATTTTCACGCTACCCCTGGAGAGCCAATGATGATGGTATTAAAAGACATGGCCTCTGAGGTATCTTCTCTCTCCCACTCTCTGAGACATATTAAAAGCTAATTTTGTTGTCCATCCTGTACATGTATATATATGTGTGTGTGTGTATCATGTCTGGTATAAAATGGACAATCTCTTTTTCTTTTGGTTTTAATTATTTCATTCATTTCAGGGGTTGATTGAAGAGTCAAAAGTGAAATCATTCGAAGATTTTCCGCTCTACAGAGCGAGTGTTGAAGAAGTAAAGCAAATTGTTAAAAGAGAAGGATCGTTTGATATCCAAGAGCTTGAAACATTCAATGTAAGTTGGTTGGTAGGCTTCGTCGACAGCGTAGATAAGGAAGGCTCAGAGAAATACGCGAGAGGCAAGTACGTGACAAAGCATGTAAGAGCCGTGGGAGAGTCATTTCTGGCTAGTCTTTGCGATGATGCCGTCGTGGAGGAGGTCTATCGTAGATTTGCAACGAAGGTGACTGATGAGATTTTGGATAAGGGGCGAGGAGCTTACGCAAGTCTACTCATTTCCTTGGTAAAGAACTGATCATCAGATCCTGTCTAGCTATATAAATAAAGACAGGATTATGACCAATTAAATCCTGCTCTACGTGTAAGGTGTATTGGGCGGATGAGATTTCTAGTGGGGGGTTTAAATCTCTTTTGCTCTCTGTCTTTGGTGGGTGGAGGGTGGTGGGAAGGTTCATGAGTCTATCTAAATGTCATGTCTGTTTGTTTTCTTTCTTTTTCTTTTTCTTTTTCTTTTTCTTTTTTCCCGATAAGGTTTTTACTCATTTGGTTGATAAAAAGAAAATAATATTATATACAAGACAAACGTCTGATAAATGTCCTTTCAATTTTTTCTGACGACAGCTTGCGGCATTCATTGTTTCTAATATTTAATCTGTTAAATCGTGCTGATATTAACTTAAAAATAAAATTTAGGCAAATTCAAAAGAGTGAAAAAAGTAAACGCAATTAAGTAGGCTAACTTTTACTTAAAGTCTTTCGCATCATTATCACTAATATTTAATATCACTTATTCAAGAAATATATCTCTAACAAGTCAATCATATTCATTCATTGTGTGTATTTTAAATTAAAAATAAAGTCTCCGTACTACTAGATGATTCATTCAATCTTCATAGTCTCTCATCGGCTTGATTTGGTCTGCTTAATCAACTAACAAATTAAAACCTATAAAATAAGATTAATTTCATTCAGATTCTCTCTTAATCTCATTTTTTTTCCAAGATTTATAAGAGATTATGACATTTGTCATTTAAGTGTATTTAGGGCTAGGATTTAATTTACTTTTAATTTTTTTTCCATGGACATCAAAATATATAGAATTAGTGGCGAACTAAAATATAAAAACTAATAAGCAATTAATAGGTTTTAACTCCATAATTTGTCATCTCTTTTTCTTGTATAACACCTTATCTCCTTTTTTTTTTTTTTCCTTCTTCACACATATGCACACTCCCATGCCATTTTTTTTATTTTAATTTAAACTCATATTTTTCTTTTTTGCATTTGATTTAGTACAATGATCACAGCTACATTAATTTTGAAACAAAAATCAGAAAAATTGTTTATTATCCCCTCAAATAAAAACTAAAAACATTTACATCCAAACTCAAATGGACTAGGACACTTATCATCTCCAAATTTAGAAAGCTAATAAATTGTGGTGCTTTATAATAAAAACTCAATATCATCCCTAATCAATTTAACTTATTTTACAAATCATAAATATTTATCAAGATGAAATATTATGAATGTGGTATGACAATATCGTCTTTAACAAGTTGAGTTAATTACCTAATTACAATCCAAGCCTTCAAACATTCTAAAAGATTTAATTTAATATATGTTCTCTTTTCAAGCCGCTTTAAGTTCTAAAAGAACAAGAGTACTTGACATTCATAGAATAATAGTTATAAGATTTAATTGAGCAAAACAATGACCTCCTTTTTTTTCTTTTTTTTCCTCTAGGTAAACAATTTCCCTGGTTAACAGCAACACCCTTCAGAGAAGAAGAGGACGAAAGAGCCATGGTGGTGGTGGGGGAGCACGAAATGCTTTTAAAGGAATGGTTCCTTTTTTTTTTTTTTTAATTTTTTTCTTGAAATCCAAAACATTGTTGTGTCTGGTGTATGATGCCAAGCAAACCTTAAACTTTTTTCAGAGTTAATTTTTTTTATTTCCTGCAATTCTAAAAGGCAAAGCACGATGAAAAGGAGTAAGGTAAGAACTCAGGGTTATTTTTGGAATTAAAGAGGTTTCATTAGAAATTTTTTAATATTTGCACAATTTTAATGAGGTAAATAAAAAAAAATGTGCTGTATGAGTTATTTGAAGGGTCTCACTCAACTCTTGGCTAGTTGGCTTCATTTTGATGAGATCGATTCGTCTTCGGCTTCTAAGATCTAGGCCAAAAATGGGCTTAGCCAAGCCCGGCCCGTTTTCCGTCCTCAGAAGTATGTGACCTTAGTCAATAATTACGCCATCAGAGGGAACATGAATTAATAACAGATCCTTCTTAATACGTAGGAGGATGGATTCATATAGCTAGTAAAATCAAGCTAGCTGAGCCAAGATGATTGATGATACATGAGATCAAATGTGTACTTTAAATATCTTTTGTTCCGTAACATGCTTTTGGGTTTTTTTTTTTTAAAAAAAATTTAATAAAATTTTCCTACTTTCGCTAATTTCCTTCTTCTGTGGAGTTGGTATACTTTTAAACCCTTCTTTCTTTTAATATTTTTTTTAATTTTTAATTGGAAGTGTTTGAGTGCTCTATTTTTGGTATAATTGTAATATAATTTTCCTTTTAAATTAATTTAAGATGTTTATCTTATTATAAATAATAAGATATTGAGAGCGCTTTTCAATCTCTATAAGTCAATACACTTTCAAGTAGAGTTATAGATTTTTTTTTCTCAATAACCTTTTCTCTCAAAAGGTACTAGAATGAAAAAGTTTTGAAGCCTTTATGGCATATTATCAACCACTCACTTTGGGTGCTTTTGCTTTCTTGTTGTGTTATTTTGCTCCTTCAATACTCCTTGAACTCTAATTATCACACATACCACACTTTGTTACAATCAGTGGAAAAGATCATTAGGGAAGGTTTTTCAGCGAAGAATTGAGCAGCAGAATATGGATACAGAAGAAGTAATTAGAAAGTGTCAGGCAGTTATCTCAAAGGACAAAGAAAAGGATATCATCACGTTTATGGAGACAATGAAAATCAAAGGAGAGGAAATTGTTGCGCACTATCTGGTGGGAAAGATCCTGCTCAACAAAGGGATCAATAAGGACGAATTAAAAGTAGCTTTGCAACAAGCTCGGCAAACCATAAAAAAAGGTGAAGATTGAGATTATGGGGGATAATATATTCCTCTTTAAGTTTGCCTCAGAAGAAGAAAAGAGAAAAGTTCTAATAGGGGGTCTATGGCATTTCAATCGAGCTTTGGTAATGATGGTGGAGCCATTCGGCATAGGGGATATCAAAAACCAATCTTTTACACATGCATCGTTTTGGGTGAAAATCCATAATGTACCCATAATGTGTATGCAGAGAGAGGTCATTCAAATGCTGAGAGAGAAGATAGACGTTATACAAGCAATCGAAATTGATGAAAAATGGGAATGCATAGGACAATTTGCTCGTGTTAGAATCTCTATTGACATAACACAGTCTATGAAGAAAGTGGTCTTTTTACAGCAAAATGGCGTTAGAATTCCAATGTCGGTCACCTATGAAAAACTAACAGACTTTTGTTTCTGTTGTGCACACATTAGTCATCAATATAGGGAATGCTTGAAATACAAAGGCCAACCAAAAGATTAGCTACCCTATGGTGGATGAATGAGAGCAATTACACAGGCTGAAAGGGTAAAGCAAAATTGAACCAGAGAGAAATTAAACCGGGATCAAAGCAGAATAAGAGCAGAGTTAGTCGAATTTAACACTACAAAAACAAATCAAATCCAATACAATCCAAATTATCCAAATGAGCTACACCCAAATCAAATGGGTATGGAGTAAGGGGTTAGTTTGGAACCAACGATTACAAGCCAAGAGCATAAGGCAAAGGAGGAGCAATTAATGAAAAGCACTGCATATCAAGAAAATCAGGAAAAAGAGGGAAAAGGCATGGGTAGAGACATCAATCAACGGCAAAAGAAGACAGCGGGCCATGATAGTCACCCTCAAAGCCAAAGTCTTCAGGCGGGAAATGAGTTTTGGAGGGAAAAAAGGGCTTCTAAGGAGCCTAACTTTTCTAACAAGAAAGAAGCTGAGCGAAACGAAGTAGAAGAGTAAGTGGAAATTGGGCCAAACAAAGATACAACGAGGCCTAAAAGCAGAATATGGAAATTGTAAGCAAGAAATTTAGAATAAAAATTAATCAGGGTAAATGGGCCAACTAATATAAAAAGGCCTAGTAACATGATCACTTAGCCTAGCCTAGAAAACAAAAAGAAAAGGATGGATAGCCCAATCAAGCAAACTCACAGTTACAACCATCTCAACTTATCTCATGCAAACTTTCAGTTAAAGCTAAAAGATGAAGAACATGAAGCAGAGGGGGATTCAGAGGCAATGGTGGAAGACTTATTGGCGGGAGCTAGGAGCCAGCCCCGTCAGTAGCAATGAGGATCCTCAATTAGAACGTTCGAGGTCTGGGGAAACCTCGAACATGCCTAACTATTAGAGAAGTTCTCCACCTGCATAAGCCTTAAATTTTCTTTTGCTGTGAGATAAAGATGAAGGCTCAACAAGTTTATAAAGAATGTAGAAATTTTAATTTTAAGAATCGGTTTGTGATTGATAGAAATGGTTTGAGTGAAGGTTTGGTTTTGTTTTAGAGTGCGGATGTTAATGTTATCATAACTTCTTATAGCTGCTGCCATATAAATGCAGTGATTAACAATGAGAATGAAAAGGTATGGAGGTGTATTGGTATTTATGATCACCCTGAGATAAATCAAAAACAGCATACATGGACTCTTTTGAAAAGGTTAGCAAACCTCTCCCTTTATCCATAGTGTTGTTTTGGAGACTTTAATGAAATTATGTACTTACATGAAAAAGTGGGAGGCAATAAAAGAAATTAGAATGTGATAGTGGAATTTAAAGAGACTGTCTAGGTTTGTAATTTAGTTGATATGAGATATCAAGGGCATCTGTTTACATGGTCTAATAGGAGGTATGGGCCCTCACTATATAAAAGAAAGGTTGGATAGGTTTTTATGTAGTAAAAACTAGAGCAACTCATTCCAAGTTACAATAGCAACAAACCTGGTAAAATGAGTATCAGAGTACTGCCCAATCATTTTTTAAGTGAAAGAGAGATGCAAAAGAAGAAACTATGTGCCAAAAGCCTTCCACCGGGAGCATTATGAAGACATATGGAGCCCATATGAAGAATGTAAGAGGATAGTTGGGGAGGAATGAGGAAAATTTGATGGAAATAATTTGGAAACACCAGTGCAGTAGTTTCAAAAGTTGGTTAAAAGCCCTTTAGCGCAGCTCAGACTTCGGAGTAAAGATGAGTTCGAAGATAGAAAGAAAAAACAAGATGGCCTGATTAAGCAACTAGAGGGGCTCAAGAAGACCAACACTTGGGAGATGGATAGAGAGGAAATTAAAAGGATTGAGAGCCAAATCAATAACATACTACTTGATGAAGAAGTCTACTAGAGACAAATATCAAAGGCTGAGTGGCTTAGAAAAGGGGACTAAAACACCAAGTTATTTCATTCTAAGGCTTCAACTCAGAAAAGAAAGAATAAAATTTAGGGAATTGAGAACAACCAAGGTTAATGGATAGAGGAGCAAGCTGACATAGAAAAGAAATTCTATCACTATTTTCAGACATTGTTCGCTTCCTCTAGCCCAACTCAAAATCAAATTCAAGCTACTTCGAAGGAAATTCCAACCAATGTTACTCTAAATATGAACATATATCTGAAGGAACCATTCACCCTAGAAGATATAGCTAAAGCTTTGTCTCAGATGTCTCCCACCAAAGCTCCTAGTCCGGATGATTTGCCTGCTGCCTTATTGCAAAAACACTGGCAAACAGTTAGCAAATAAGTGATAAAGACCTGTCTGCATATCCTAAACGAGCAAGGAAATGTGGCTGCTCTCAACCATACTTTTATTACTCTTATTCTTAAGACATCTAAGCCTAAGAAAGTTGTTGAATTTAGGCCAATTAGTCTCTGCAATGTGGTGTATAGAATTATGGCCAAGGCTGTTGCAAACAGACTAAAACCGATCATATCCCAAATCATATCCCTAACCCAAAATGCTTTCCTACCTAACAGGCTCATTACCGATAATGTGATTATTGGCTATGAATGTCTCCATAAAATCAAACATAGTAGAGGAAGAAAGAATGGTCTGGTAGCTTTTAAGCTAGATATAAGTAAGGTTTATGATAGGGTAGAGTGGTAGTTTCTAAGGCAAACAATGGCCAAATTGGGTTTCTCGGATAAGTGGACAAACCTGATAATGAATTACACCACAATCACAACCTTTTTTATAATTATCAATAGGATTCTAAAAGGATTTATCCAACCTAAGAGAGGTCTAAGACAAGGCTACCCCCTTTCCTTACACTTATTCATTCTGTGTGCCGAGGTCTTTTCAAATTTGCTAGTTCAGGCTGAAAGAAAGCAGCTGATCAGGGGCTTGAATTTGCAAAGGATGTCTCAATTTCTCATTTGCTATTTGCTAACGATAGCCTTGTTTTTATTCCAGCTTTAGAGACAGATTGCAAACAATTTGAAAGGAATATTTGACTGTTATACCAAAGCTTCTGGTCAGATATTCAATTTTGAGAAGTCATTTATGTTTTTCAATGGTAAAATCCCAAATGATCATATTACAGCAATTTAAAACACATTCAAGCTCAAGGTGGTGTCTAGGCATGAGAAGTACCTATGCCTCCTATCTATGATTGGCCGAAAAAGAACTAGCTTTTTCAAGGAGATCAAACTGAAGATCCTAAGCGAGATATCAAGTTGGAATCACAAGTTCTTTTCTAGTGGGGGGAAGGAAATTCTCATCAAGGTAGTAGCCTATACAGTTCCAGCCTATGCGATGAGCACATTCAAACTTCCAAAAAGCTTATGTGAGGATATTTAAAGAGCCATTGCAAAATTCTGATGGGGATCTAAGGAAGACAAGCAAAGTATCCACTAGGCAAGATGGAGCAGACTTAGCATTGCTAAAAGTAGAGGAAGAATGGGGTTTAGAGATTTCATTAGTTTTAACCAAGCTCTGGTGGCCAAGTAAGGACGGAGGTTGTTGCAATTTCCTAATTCTTTGGTCTCCAGAGTTCTTCAAGCAAGATATTATAGAAGCTCCAATTTCTTGAATGTGAACATAGGGTTTAACCCATCTTATATATGGAGGAGTATATTATGGGGTCAGCAAATTATTAAGAAGAGAGTTAAATGGCGAATTGGTAACAGCAAGAAAAGTATGGTTTACAAATACTGTTGGATTCCAAGGCCAAATACTTTCAAGCCGATATCTTCACCAACTATGCCTATTGACATAATTGTGGCCGATCTGATTGACCAGAAAACATATGGGATGTTCAAAATTTGAAGAATCATTTTATGGCAACTGATATAGAGATGATCTTGAAGATTCCTTTGCCAAGCGAAAGGCATTATGAGGATGAAGTGTTATGGCATTTTGATAAGAGAAAGGAATACTCAGTGAAAAATGGCTATCAACTCGCTTTGAAAGCTAACTCTCCAAATGATTCCAGCTGCTCAGAATCTCACCCTAAGCATTGGAATGCTTGTGGTCTTTGGATCTCCCTGAAAAGATTAAAATCTTCATATAGAAGACAACAAATAACATGCTCCCAACAGCTGAAAATTTATGGAAAAGAAAGGTTATTCAAGATCCAATTTGTCAAAGATGTAGAAGGGCTGTTGAAACCATTCCTCATGCCCTAGTAGATTATAAAGCAACAAGAAAGATTTGGAAACATGCTCCCTTCACTGTCAGTATCCTTAACTCCCCTTATCAGGATATCTTCACAACCATCCAAGCTAGTGGTAGCAATCTAAAAAAGACTAATATGGAAATGATGATAGCATTCATGTGGATTGTGTGGTACACAAGAAACAATTTTTTGTTTGAAGGGAAGACTTTGGACTTAAGAATCTCAGCTGCTAAAGTAGAATCCATGGTTGAAGCTTATCAAAGAGTAAGGAAAACAAAGAAAACACAAGTAAACAATGACAGCAAAGGAAAGCAACATCAATGGACTCCTCCTCTGGTCAATGTTTTCAAAGTCAATATAGATGCAACCATCAACAACAAAGACCCGTTGGTAGGTCTGGGAGCAGTTGTCAAAGACTCAAACAATTTGGTTATCGCAACTGGGATTAATCAGACTAAATTAAAAAAAGAAATCAGTTTTGCAGAAGCTGAGGCAGTAAGGTAGGGTCTGCAAGTAGTAAAGGAAGCAGCTCCATCTTCTCTGATTGTTGAAACTAATTGCACAAAAGTGGCTGATCTAGTAAACAGTAAAAAGGGCAGCAGAACATAATTTTTTTGGATTATCTGTGACATTCAAGAGCAAAAGAAGGAATTTCATAAGACTAAAGTGCATTATGTTCCTAAATGTTGTAATGCTTATGCCCATTCTTTAGCAAAATTTGCTTTAGAGAATAGTACATCTGCTATATGGGTAACTTCAATTCCAAAAGAAGTTGTAAATGTATTTGGAAATACTGTTGAGTAATGAAAGGATTATTTTTTTTAAAAAAGAAAATAAATAAATAATAAGATATTATCATTGTAACTTTTAAATTCAAATATTCAATAAAAATTCATGTTTTATAAAAACTCATGCGCTGACGTAAACTAATACTAAAATAATATCAGCTTATTCCACCATCTGACGGCGTCAATTAATCTGGTCAAAGTTTTGCAGCTGCTACTAGTATTATAATTACAGTCAATTGTCAATTGATGATGCTGTCAGAACGTGTCTATGAATTTGATAAAATTATATTAATTCGAAGGCCTTGGCATCATAGTTACCTGCAGCATTGATCGCACTGAAGAGAAGCAGAAAGCGTAGCAATGGAGGTAGAGCAGATTCTGCATATGAATGGAGGAGAAGGAGAAAATAGCTATGCTAACAACTCACTTACACAGGTAATAATCTCCCTTTTTTTTACTTGCAAGCTTCAATGATGAACACAATTATCAAATCTTGTTTCTTCTTTATTATACGTTTTCATTTCTTATATTATTTTCAGAAAGAAGCAATCATGCAAGCAAAGCCTCTACTAGAACAAAGCTTGAATGATCTGTATTGCAACGGCTTCCCAGAATGCATAAGATTTGCAGATATGGGGTGCTCTTCAGGTCCTAATGCATTTTTGCCAACGTGGGAAGCTATTGATTCCCTCGACAAGATTTGTAATCGCTTGAATTGTAAGCCACCCGTTTTGCAATCTTTTCTCAATGATCTTCCTGGAAGTGATTTCAACACCGTTTTCAAATCCCTGCCAAGCTTGTATGAGAAGCTGAGAACAGAAAAGGGACACGAATTTGGTTCATGTTTCGTAGCTGCAGCCCCTGGATCTTTCTATGCGAGGCTATTTCCTCCCAATTTCCTTGATTTTGTTTACTCTTCTAACGCTCTCCACTGGCTCTCTCAGGCAAGAATTTGGATCTTTTAACAATTTTCAGCTATGCCTCAATTTTTGCTAGTGCATATTTTTATCTGATAACTATTAAATCAAATTATCACTAAAAGAAATTTCAAGTTGAAGAATTTGTTAATCATCTTGACTAATCAGCTCCCTTGATTTGATGCTTTATCAGATGCCTAAAGAGCCAGTGAGTGAATTCGATATCCGTAGAGCATATTTGGATCAATTTGAGAGTGATTTCTCAGCATTTCTCAGATTTCGGTCTGAAGAATTGAAACATGGAGGTCGCATGATTCTTACCCTTCTCTACAATGATAGTTTCCATGCTACTAGTCCTGCAGAGCCAGTACTGTTGGTAATAAAAGACATGATCTCCGAGGTATCGTCTCACTCTCCCTCTTTCAATACATATTAAAAAAATTAAATTAATTTTATCGTCCAAGTATTTAGTAATGGCCGATCTCTTTTTAATTATTTCATTCACTTCAGGGGTTGATTGAAGAATCAAAACTAAAATCATCCAATTTTCCAATCTATGCGCCTTATGTTGACGAAGTAAAGCAAATTATTGAAAGAGAAGGATCCTTTGATATCCATCAGCTTGAAACGTTCCATGTAAGTTGGTTGGAAGGCTTTGTCGAAAACGATAACGAAGGCCTGGACAAATACGCAAGAGGCAAGTATGTGACAAAGCTCGTAAGAGCAGTGGGAGAATCGCTGGTGTCTAGTATTTGTGGAGATGATGCCATCGTGGAGGAGATCTATCGTAGATTTGCAATCAAGGTGACTGATGAGATTTTGGAAAAGGGGCGAGGAGCTTTTGCAAATCTTCTCATTTCCTTGGTGAAGAAATAATAAGATTCTCCATATATTAAATAAAGGATTACACAACAACCCATGAACTATATTTATCGAATAAGATGTATCAGACCTTGGGGAATGAGATCCCATTTATAATTTAAATATATTTTATTCTGTGTCATGCTTTTGAGAGAGGTAAGGCTTATTAAGTCTCTTTCTCAATGTGCTATGTTTTATTTTTATTTTCAATAAAGTTTTCCTCATTTCGCTAATTTTAGCAACTTTAATTCTTTAATAATATCTCGAAGGACTCTTTTGAACACAAATGTACATCATTTTCAGGCTTCCCACGAGAGGAAAAGATGTGACTCGAGTTGTTATCTTAAGAGTAATGATTCGCCACATATTTGCCTCTTGCGTATTTGTCCTCCTCTAAGCCTTAACTCTCACTGTCAAGCCCTACCAACCAACTTGTATCGAATGTTGCAAGATAATGGACATTGAAGGATCCTTCTCTTTGTATAACTTGGCTTACTTCCCAGCACATGGTGAATAGACAGGAAAATTGAATGATTCCAATTTTGATCCTTCAATCATCACCTAAATTGAATAACATGAAAATAGTAAAGCTCTTTTGTATATGTGAAAATTGCTTGCACGCAGATGTCTGCGTTCGTTAAAACCAGCACCAGCAGTTCTTGACGTCCAAAGACAAAAATCCAAGATTTTAACACCTTGATCATGCACGGATTTTGAAACTTTGTAAAATAAGTTTTTCATTTATTAACATAACTCTGGATGTCAAGAGGAATCGGTCCGCTTTTAACAAAAAAATGTTAACTTCTAAAGGGAATAAGAATATATTTGTATTTATAGAACAACTTATTAACAGTGGGCAACTTGATCGAAATTTGAAAAATTATGTGAAATCGCTCTTAAATTGATTAACATGTGCGATAGAAACATTGGAAGAGCTGCAGGATTTTGGCACGTAACACATCCCCTTTATTCAATATCTGGAATTTCCGATTCGTCAAGTAGCCCACTAGGTACCTGTTGAATATGTGCTTACATTATATAGCTAGTAAAATCTACCTAGCCGAGCAAATTATGATTGATGCATGAGATCAAAGGTTGCAGCAAATTTTGCTGGCATTAGGTTGATCATGTTTAGCCAAAAGGTAACGTGGCTGATCAGATCCTTAGAATTATTTTTAAATTAACTTATCCGAGAAAGCCAGCGGAGACTATAGGAAAAGTAGACCAAGTGAAGGAAATCGTGAGGAAATAGCCTTCCACAGAAAGATCCCGGGGCGGCTGCTGCTAACCACGAACAAAATTGATGTCCCTCTTGAGCCTTCAGTTTCTCATAGAAGCTTGGCAGAGATTTGAAAACGGTGTTGAAATCATTTCCAGGAAGATCATTAATGAGAAACACTTGCAAGACAGGCGGGCCGAAAATTCAAGCGTTTACAAATATTGTCCAATAGTAATTTACTAAATTATTATTTGGTAATCACGGTATGTTTGACAATTAGTAATTTTAATTTCACAGGCGTTGAGGATTAAAAGTAACAGCGGCTCAATCACCAAAAATGGCAATAGTTATTATTAATCATGCTAAAATTTTCTACAATCTGTTCACTTGATGATTCATTTACGAATGCCAGGCATCCAAGAGGAATCCCGGATGCATATGAAATGCCGGCTGATGTTAGATGCCATAAAATTTAAGGAGAGCGGCGATCTTTCATCAGAAGCGACGAAAGTAATAAGTCCATTGTTGAAACAATTGGCAGAAAAACAAATTAAATTGATCCAGATGGCGGCAGTACGTGGCCCCGCGAGAGTGCAATTATTTTGCTTAATTATATTTTATGTATATGAATCAAGATAGGTATAGTTTGATAGTTGTATCATCGACGTCCATTGTGCCCTGTGAGCTGGAAAAGTAGTGACACGACACGTCTTAGTCAATGCGTATGTATATATGATTAGAGCATGTTTGTCTTGTACGCTTGTTATTATATGTCCGGCTGTCGGGGGGGTATAATAAATATACTGCTATGCAAACAATGATACAAATTAATATAATCATAATTTTTTTTAAAAAAAAAAAAAAGATCAATGAATGAAATAGAATAAATGATATGACCATAAAGCCTAGAATAAATGATAATTACTGATTTTCATAGACCGGTTTAAATTTTGTTGGATGTGGTAGATAGTACAAGAGGTTTACAATTTTGAATGCACGCAATTATAGTACCAGCGGTTGAAAATAATGAGTTCAGTTTCATTTCCAAAAAAAAAAAATCCCGAATTAAATCCGATAAATTCACATTTCTCTCAACTGATATAAACCCTAAAATTGAACGGCACAAATAAAATACAGGTCTATTCATCTGTCAGATTCTTTTAATTTTTTTGTTTTGGTTATATTTGAAGACACAAAGTTTCTACTCAAACTAGAAATGATATTCAAACAAAATCAGATGCGAATGGCTTTGTATTACATTTATATAACAAATAAATAATCTTATAAAATTTTCTTAAGTTTACCGTCCAAAACAAAAACAATTAAAAAAATGCTTCTTATAAAAGTATAATTATTACACTCGATGAAATTGATGTAGTACAAATGTGCATTTAATTACATGTAATTAATCACAATTCACAACTAAATAAATGTCATCAAACATTTACATTACAAAAAAAAAATCTAGAAAAATTTAATTTCTTGAAAAAATAGAGACCCAAGCAAGTGGGCCTCGTGTTATTCCCGCCCCCCCCCCCCCCCCCTAACCCCACATCACAAATAAACTCAAAAGAAAAATAATAAAATAATTAAATGGCAACTCATATCTCCCAAGCTGTATGTGACTCATCGTCACATGAAAAAGATTCCCATGCACAAACTGAAAACCATCCAAATCAAATGCTCACTGCTGATTCTACCCACCCCATTTTCATTATCAGCCGTCTGATCCTCCGAATCATCCACCGGTGCATCTGCTTCAGCCTCGTCCTTGTCCTTCTTCGTCTTGCGTTTGTGGGGCGTAGGCGCCGGTGCCGGAGCTTCGGTCTCCACCTCAGGCTTAAACAACTCTATAGGTAACAGAAACTTGTTAATCTTATAGATAATCAACGGCTCTTCATCTTTTAACGTCCCCGTTATCTTAGCCGTCGTAGCTTTTGTCTTTAACGTCACGATCTCGCCGTCATTCTGCACCGTGAAGTCATACTTGCTGGCGCCGTCAGTTGCCAGCGTGTTCATGACTCCATTACTCGACTTCAACATTTGCAAGGACTGGTAAACGGGGATGCCGTGATATAACAGTAACGACACTTTGTGGGCTTCCGTTAGGTTCTTGTACTTTGGCATGAAATCGTTCACGACGGCGTCGGTAGGGCAAAAGACCGTTAAGCCCCCGTCGAGATTTTCTTCAAAAGTCGTGTGAGCTCTTGTGGCTATTAACAAGTCAGCAAAAGCTTTGCAGCCTTGCTTTGCCATTATAGCCGTTAGATTAAGGTTGCTGGGTCCTGGTGTTGGTGCTTCAGCTTCATCCGAGTTCAGAGACTAAAGATGATTAAAATTTTAGTCAGCAACATAATTATAATTAAATTTAATCAGTCTAAAAAAATTATATTTTAAATTAATTTTATTTATTGTATTTATAATTAAATTAATTTTTTTTATTAAATTTAAAAGAGGAGAGAAAAAATATTAGGAGAAGATCCTGATCCAAAAGGTAATTATTACAAGAAAAAAAACTGAATGGTATCGTCACAACCGGTTTTATTGCGAGACAGCTCTTGATGATGTTGATATCAATAAAAACAACTCTTCTTTCTTTGGACCGTTATTTTTTAATAAAAAATTAAACAACGGTAAAAATTAAACAAATTAATTTCTGTCATTTTTATTATTGGTTTATAGTAAATAATTAATCTAAAAAATGGTACAACGTTTGTCGAAGGGAATTTAAGTCTAAAATGATGATAATGAAACATTCTTGAATCTAAAACGTAAAATAATATCTTTCTCTTTTTACAATTTTTTAAAAAAGACTAAATAAATTTAAATTATTTTTTTCTAAAATAAATAAAATATGAACCTGATATGAACCTCCTTAATTAATTAAATATAAAGAGGAGTACTCTTTTACCACCTTAATAAGTTTTAACAGCTAAACCAACCAATACGTACATAATTCATTAATTACTAAATTGATTAATTAACTACTTACTTGGCTAATCTGCAAAACGGAGATGTTGTAGGGAAACTCAGCCACCGACTTAACGTAAGTAGCATCAAGCTTGCCATCATTATCTTCGGTGCCAAACCCAACTTTGCCACCTTTAAGATCAGTAATATTCACATAGCCAGAGGATCCAGGAGCCGAGCCGGTGGCCTGAAACATGCTCGACGTCAGGGCTGTGCCGTTGGTGATCTGGTGGAGCTTCTTGGAGCCGAAGTAGTCAGTGAGAACATGGATAGAGAGCACGTTCCTAAGAGTGTAAACGGAGAGTTTTTTGGAGAGGAGAGATGACATGGCGGAGTTGTCGAGTGCGAGGACGGTGATGGTCTGGCGGCGGTTGATTTCGGCGGCGAGGTGGGTGACGGTGAGGTAGTGGTTGAAGGTTGAGAATTCGGGGTGTTTTGCGAGGATTTGGGTGATGTTGTGTGCATCGGAGGTAGTGGAGGAGAGGAGGAAGGCGAGGAGTGGGAACAGGAGGAGGATGGCAGCGGGCGGCGGCGCGTTTGCCATTGCGGAGGAGGTGACGGTGTCGGTGCTTTTGTGGACGAATAATGGAGTGGCGTTTGTGTGTGAGCTCATTGTGCAGGTTTCTATAAGTAGTGGGGGATTTTGGGAGTGTGTGATGGATAATGTGGTGCCAGCTTGGCAGTAGGTGGAGGATAAGGGGCCCACCTTTTGATGGTGCTCTTTGTGGTCATTTTTTTATTTGTATTTTTGACAATCATGATTCACAACGTTACATCGTGCTGTCGTTCTGATTTTCATGATATTGATTTAAAAAGTAGGTTACTTCGGTTCTATCCTTGCATTTTAACAAATTTACATTACTTTAAGCACTAATGTTACTTTGTCCTGAAATTTGGAAATAAAAGTGAAGTGGCACCCGCTTCCATCAATAATTAATAATTATTGAGGGCATAGCATCCAGTTCTCCATAATTGTAGATGGGGATTATATCATTTTAAATATGGGATTAGGATTCATTCTTTTTTTTTCTCCCACTCATTACCTATATAATATAGTGAAATAATTGATTTAATATAAATAAAGTGAAAAAGTAAATATAAAACTCAATCTTAATCACTCACTAAATAAGAAGAGTTAATGATTGAAAAAAAAAATTAGGAGTGAATCTTTGATCTTGAATATGGAAATAGATGTCTTAATGTCTCAACTATTAATTAGTGTTGGATTTTCTTAATATGTTCTGAGTAGATTTTTTAATTGTACCGTAAGCATATCAAGTCAAATTATCAGTAGACCTAATATCATAATATTTTTAGATTGTGATAATTAGAAAAAAAAAATTCATGTACCGAGAAAAAAAAAAATTATGGAGCAAAAAATTTGACGCGATGTAAGATGATTGGAGTCTGAAATGATCACGTTATTATTTTTTTTTTCTCTTGTTGTATAGGCCTTTTAGCTTTGATGTGGCTTCATTTGAAAGCAGAGAAAATTGCTTCGCACATGCTAGTCAATGTTTAGTGTTAGTTCATCTTCGGCATGAAATTAAGAGACAGAGTTTCAGGTTAACGCCATGTGACTTTGCGAAGGCAAGGTTCTCATAAAAGACGTGTCCTATTTATCTTGTCCAAGAATGCTACAATTTACAATTTATTATGAGTTTTTTTTTTTTTCTCCTTTTTCTACTGGAGGTTTCGACGATTGTGTTAGGAGTTTTTTTAAGTCGGTATTATATAATGATATGTGTTTCTGTGATTTCTCTTAATTATGCAATAATCAGTGATTGGATTTTTTTCTTGTTTAAATATAGAGGGTGGGGGTGTAAAGTTTAAATTAGCTTTTGAACTCTATATCTAATTTATTGAAAAAGATCCGTCACACACCTGGGAGCAATTAGTGATCGAATTTTATTTCTTTCAAGCTTGAGATCCTTCACCAGGCTATGACTAATAATTTTCTATTTCAAATAATTGATGAGTCTTAACTCTGCATTAAACAATTTAAACTGTATGGTTACTTATAGATTGCTTTCCATCTTGGTTACTCACTGAATTGATTGCCTAACAAAACAAAACAAAAGACACAGCTACATAGGAAGCATGACCAACTAATTAATACCGTAATCAACAAGTTGATTATCACATTTTATGATTTATTTTTCAGTAATAAATTTTTATGATTTAATTTTTTAGTATTAAATTCTAACTCAAACACTCTCTTAATTAATTAAAGTAACATTTATTTTTTATCTGAAATTTTAAATGTGTCTGAATTTTTTTAAAAACTGAATAAATTTGAATATAAATATCTGAATCATATGTCTTTGTTTTAATATCTAAATATTAGAAGCATCTTATTTGTTATAAATCAAAAATCTTAAACATGGTTATTTAATATTTATATCCTTGTAAGTAAAAAAAATAAGAACAAGAGAGAAAAGATGCCATAATTTAGGAGCTGAGTATATTGTATAGAAATATTTTTAGAATATAATTTTACTTCTCATTTAAGTTTTTTTAGTTCAGATAAATATTTATTTTTTATTCACATTAAATGTTTAAAAATTAAATATAGGTTAAAAAAATAAATTTAAAAATAGGTATGAAGTTAATAAAATTTAAACTTTGGACTTATAAAAAATAAATCCTGAGACTACATACCTAAAAGGTCTAAAATTAATCGAATAAATAAACTAAATGGTGTCGTTTTTTCTCTTGTCAGCTTGTCCAACGACACCATCAACGCATATACAAATCATTAATGATCTGTCCATTTCTTCTACTTTTTCTACTTTATAGTAATTTTTAATCAAAAGATTATTAAAGTGGTCAGGCTGTGGGAGCCACACGTGTCGGTCGCAACGTACACCCAAGAAAAGCTAGTCTGGGTCCAAGAAGAAAGCAAACGTCAGATGATGAGATGCCGTATGGAATGGGGCCACGTAGACAGCGATGCTTCGAGGTGACATGTCAGCAGATATCTCCACCGACGATCTTCACAATAATTTGAACGGTTGGGATTTTGTTTTCAACTTATTTGTGTCCAGGCTGTTGTTGATTGTCCCTACTCTGAATTGTCCACTTCCAAATTTTTTTTTTCTTCTCTCCGACATTATCCTAACGAAGGGAGTTAATTAATTTCCTGTTGCATATATTTTGACGAAAGATTTTGGTTTTTTTTTTTTTGTTTAAATGATTTGAAATGTCAAATTTCATAATATTTTTTTAGGTCCTATTTTGTCTATAAAATATTTAGCCATTCTTTATTTAATTAGTTTGATGGCTGTCCTATCAAATTACTGCAATGGTGGTTTTTTTATTTTTTTGAATTTTGTTGTAAAGAAATTATTGATATTATATAAGATATTATAATTAATAAAACTATATTGGTGGGACCTTCTCGCCATATATTTACCAACTCTTTAAACACTTTTAAATATTCAAGGAATGTCTATTCCACTCACAGTATATTTATTGACTCTTTAAACCCTCTTAAATATTCGAGAAATGCATATTCCACTCACATTTCGTAAGGGAGAGATTATCTTCACTCAATTAGTTGATAATTGAGGGAGAATTGAAATTAACCTCTGTTATACTCTTATAGAGTCTCGAACCTTTACACTCATCATTGTAAGTGAAAGGGTTCTTCCATTAGACCAAATGCCAATTAGTAATTATTGCAATGGTGTTAACTGTTACAAAAAATGATTCAAAGAAAAATAATGATTATAATTAACAGTGTCACAAGTCGTGTTGTGAATACCTGGTTGGACAATTTTCATTGATTAAAGATTTTTTTTTACCCTCCTACAAGTAATAGTCAATTAGTCACTCACGTTAAAATGAAAATCTACTAAGTGCTATAGGATTACATATTTACATGATAGCGAGTATAGATGTGTGATTATTTTATCAGAAAAGATTAAGGTAGCGTTTACATTTTGCATTATAATGAAGATCTTAAGAATGGAAGTGTGGGGTGAGAGTGTAAATAGGTTGTTTACTTATACTAAAATGGGAATATAGAATTAAAATTAAAATTCAATTTATGTGTTTACATGGTCTTGAATTGAGAGTAAATTATTTTAAATTATAGTTTTACCCTTATTTAAAGAATTGTAATTTTTAATTACAAAATTAATAAAAAATATATTTAAAAAATAAAATATTTATTTTATTACATTTATAAATTAATAATAATTATTAATATTCTTAATTATGTAAATCATAATTTTTTATTAATTTAAATTTCAATTATGTAAATAAAATATTATTGATAATAGCAACACAAATAAAACATTATTATTAATAATATAGTACAAAATTAATATTATCTTAAAATAAAATATTTATTATTATTAATTACTAATATTAAATAAATATAATAATTTATATTTTCATATAAAAATAGTATATAGTAGGGGTGGGCAAATAATCTGACTTGACTCGACCTTATCTGAAAAAAATTGGGTTAGAATTGGATCAAATTATTTGCCTAATCTGATCGAATGGAGTTCAACTAACTCGATCGAATCGTGATCATATTAGATTAAACCTGATCCGATCTGAAAATTCGATTAGGTTGGCCTATTGTTTAAAAAAAAAAAAGCCAACCTACTTCAACATTACAACTTACAAACCACTAAACATCGTAATCTTTCACTCTTTCTCTTCACACACACTACACAATAGAGGTGGGCAAATTATTCGACCCTATCCGAAAACTAACGAGTTTGAATTGGATCAGTTTATTAATCAAACCTGATCGAATGCATTTGTGTTGACCCCATCCGATCCAAAAACCTAATCAAGTTGGCAAATTTTTTTTTTAAAGAAATAAAAAATAAGAGAATGAAAAATGAAAAATTGCAACCCAAATTGGTACATCTAAACTCCTAATCCATTAATCCTAAGCACTCAGCACACACCAACCGATCCATACACACAAAGCATTACAAACAGACACAACAACAGATTTAGCCATTAACAACACCAGTACACCACAACAGCACACGGCACAAGGCATAAGGCATAAGGCACTAGGCACAAGCAGCTAGTCACCCAGCAGTGAGCAAAAATGAATATTGGACAAAAATATTGGACAAATTCTAACTCTTCTTCACTAGGTTTCCAAAATGGCAGCCACCAAAGCAAAGATGAATATTGGACAAACAAAAAAGAATAGGAATTGAAATAATATAATAAAGAGAGAGATAAACGTTAATGTTTTGTCTCTTGCATTTTTTAAATTTCAAAATAATCAACAAAATTAGAGGAATAATGAGAAGAGGGAAATTTAAAGTTTTTGTTTTGAAATTTTTTCAATTGTTATCGCCATTGATTCAATTATAAATAATTGGTGGTTACACATCAAATTATGATATAGAAAGTCAGATGTTTTGTAGAATTTCTCATCATCACCACCGAACACTCCCTCAAAATACTCGACAATACATGGGCTGAGCAATAAAAAAAAAAATGAGACCAAGGCTTCTCATGTGAGCATTTCATGAAACAATAGGGCAAACAATAGAGCATCTCATTTCTCTTTTCTAACAAGGGGGGAGGGGGGAATTTGTGGAACAGAAGGCATAACTCTCGACTCATGATCTTTGATCATCGGCATTTATAAACACTACAAAATAAGTTTTGAGTGTATGTCATGCGTACAGATTTGTAAATAAGATTTGTACTCATCAGAAAATGCTGTGCCCACTCATTGAAGTTGAAGCGAAGACAATTTCACGAATCTTTTGTTATTCTATAATTGGGCATGAAGAGTGTGATAGACACGGCCTGAAAAATCTTGCGAGTAATGACTTTTCTTCATATAGGAAGTTCAGTTGTTCTAATTCAACGTTTATACACAGTGTTAATTTTGAATTTCCTCCATTACGAGTTGGATACTTTCAAAACACCCCATTATTTTTTAAAATCTCAATTTACTCTTATTTTTGTTAAAAAAATCCCAAAAACCATCAATACATCCCTATTTTCCCTTATCTCTTGAAAAAGAATAAGCGTAATTAGGGATTTTTAAAAGTAAAAATAAGTTAAAAATAATTAATCCAGGAGATAGGTAATATGAAATTTATCCTTATATATATAATCTTTCTCTAGTAAAAGCATCTTCTCTTTGTTAAAGTAAAAATATATTAAAATAAAAAAAAAGTATATAAATTATAATACATTAAAAAAAAATTCATCAATAAAATATATTAAAATTTATATTTTTTACCTGTTAATAACATTCTCACTTTGTTAAAATAAGAATGTTCTCACTGCATAATTTTGTGTGTGTGTGAGTGCATATAAATATAATAAAGTGAAGATGCTAATAAAATTTTTTTAAAAAAACTACATATTTTAATGCACTAACAAAAAATATAGTATTTAATATATTAATTTTTTTATTTTTTATATTTTACTAACATCATCATTTTAATAAAGTAAGAATGTCTAGATTAACCATCTTGTCATAATACATTGATGCCATTCATAACCCTGAAATACTGTTGTCTATTTTTTTTTGGTTGCACCGGAACTCTAATGAAGAGTTAAGAATAAATTGAGGGAAAATGACTTATTCCATGCATATCATGAATAAGAAAAAGCTTAACGCTTTCTTGAGGCAGTGATAAATTTAGAGAAGCAATTACGTGAGCGATGTATGCGCCACATGATAACTTTTTCATTGGCCGAGGATCCACAACTTATGTAATAAAAAGCTGCCACGTAGCGTGTCGCTAACCTGATCAGACCCTCTAAATGCGATTGCAAATTGTTGTGGTGCTTGAAGAAAAGCAAAAACATGGGCTTAAAAATGACATCATAAATCAAAGTACACAAAGCAGCAGCAGCAGCAGCAAATCTACAATGAAAAGCTGAAAGTTAATATTATTACTCTTTCATTGTCCTTCTCCATTTGGTAAAAGAACAACTAAACACTGAGAATGAGAGCTGGACAAATGGCGGAACTGGAGGAGTCCTTTCCTAAAAGAAATTAAACATGTCCTAGACCTAAGTCAACGCCTTTCTTAGACATTTGTCAGAACTCTCTCAAAGCTATCAGCTCATCTATCTTTCCACAAAATTTACGACTTCCATGCACACAGCTAAAAAACCCTTTCATAATCATACAACAACAATTACATCAAGAGGCTATGAATGGAACACAGTCTCTGTAAATCTCACTCCCCTCAATTAGTACTCAACTCTTTTAGATATAATATATATATAATTCTTCACCACAACTCACATAAACAAACATAGGAAAAAAAGAATTACCTAATCATGTTCATATATAATAAGATAATGTAACAATTTAAGGTCTATCTAAATTAAGCTACATAAGTCCCAGAAGCTGGTGCTCCAAAATGGACCTACCTTGACCTAATAGCTCCGCTGCCGCCACCGCCGCCTCTGGGGGAGGCAGAAGCTGATGCAGCGGGGGACCCACTCTTTCCAGCACCCATCTGATGATGATGATGAAATCCACCAGAACCATAAACGTGTCCTTGATGTCCCACCATCATCATCCCACCATATATCCCTCCATTGTAACCCCCACCAGCACCGCCACCGCCACCACCACCAGTGGCTGCACCGCCACCGCCTGAACCAGCGCCACCTCCACTACCAGCTCCGTCTTTCTCCCTCCCCAAGGAACTCTTCTCTCCCTCCATCTCCCTGTACTTTTGCAAATAGACCTTCAAGGGCTCCACATACTCTTCGAAGCCTAAAGTCGTCATGGCCCATAACAAATCATCACCGTTAATCGTCTTCCGCTTCTCGCGCTGACACTTGTCAGAAGCTTCGCCAGTTATGAAGCTTATAAACTCCGACACGCACTCTTGCACTGTCTCTTTAGCGTCCTTTGATATCTTCGCATTCGCTGGCAAAGCCTTCTTCATTATCCTGCTTACATTAGCTATCGGCAAGAACCTGTCCTGTTCTCTTGCCGACAGCTCGCTGTTCGCGTTGCTGTTGTTTTGTCCCCCAGAATCGTTGTCCGAATCAGCCATCACAATATTAAAAAAAAAATTATCAAAATACCCAGATCGAAAGATCGAATTTTGATTGGGTCAGATACTAAAGATTGGATTTTCAGGAGAGTGGGGAATTGAGAATTATGAGAGAACAAGAGGGGTAGAATGGGAAGTTGTTGGTAATGCTGGGAAGGATGAAGCCTGAAGGCTGAAGGTGGTGGCCTTTTTTTTTTTTTTTTTCTCCTTGCTGAAGGGAGGGAGAGGGAGGATGTTGGGTCCGTTGGATTAAGGGGGTAATAATGCATCGGACCCGACACGTGGATGATTTTGGACCGTTTGTTTGCCGATAAGAGAGGAATACGTGGGAGCCTTTGGATTGTTGGATTGATCAGTGGGGTCGGCTAATGGGCGGGTAAGATGGATACACGCGGTGGGAGAAGTTGGGTGAGTTTGTTCGTTGTAGAATCTCATGGCGGCTGCTGCGGCTAGAAGCCAGTGGAGTCGAGCTGGCGCCGTGTTATCAGCATTTCGTCATCCATATCTCATCTTTTTATACACGTGGCGTAGCGAAAGATATATTTGATAATGGATATTAGCATGGCATCCAAAGCCATGTCAACACACACTTACACTCAACCGTAGAGCCTAAAGTATTTCAACTCTTATTTTTGTTTGACACATCTGTCCTTTTGTAGATTTTTATTTTTTTTATTTTTTCTTATTGGTACTCACTACAAGATATTTAGTTTATTATTAACAATAAATTTAAAAATGAGTTTTACTAAGTTATAGTTAATGTAATTTATAATCTACTTAAAAAATTAGATTGATTCCATTACATATCATACTATTTACTTTTATATGTTTTAAATGAATTATGAATTACATTAATTATAACTTTGTAAAACCCATTTTAAAATATTTCTTTCGCAGCTAAAGTACCACAATAACTCTAGCATTCGCCAAAAAAAAAAAAAATCTCCCGCTATTCCAATTATCTGAAACGTTTTCACTGAAAGTCTGGATAATATGGGTGTACTTTTCTCTCTTTCTTTCGTTCCTTTTTTTCTT
The DNA here is from genome assembly GCA_030449905.1 of Luvunga scandens. Lineage (NCBI taxonomy): Eukaryota > Viridiplantae > Streptophyta > Magnoliopsida > Sapindales > Rutaceae > Luvunga > Luvunga scandens. The sequence goes on along the minus strand of JASUUG010000442.1, from coordinate 4,392,686 downwards.
TATTCTTTTTTTTTTTTTTGGGGAAAGAAAATGGATGCACTTTAATAAAACTTTCGAGCATAAAGGTGGTGAGAGTAAGAAAGAAGAACTAAAATACGTACCTTCTTTATCATTCAATTAATAAACCTATTTTAAGATTTATTTAAAAAAAAGAAAAGAAAAGAAATAAGATCTAAAATGTACTTGGAGATGGTCAATTTTTTTAATTAAAATTAATATATATATATATATATATATATATATATATATATATATATATATATATATATATATATATATATATATATATATATATATATATATATATATATATATATATATATATCACTTATCTCTTTATTATTTTTATAATAATATCCAATAACTCTCATGATATAAAAAATTTAAGAAAAAAGAGGGATAAATAAGCTATTTACTTAATATTTAATATCGATAATATACAATATATATTTAGTACAACAAAAATTAAAAATAACAGAAAGTACATGAAAAATAACTTTTTTTATTCACAAAACTTCTATTTCTTATTTTTAATATTTAAATTTTTTATTTTGATTTCACTTTTATGACTTATTTAATTTATAATAAATATGAATAAAACTGTATTTGAAAATTAAGGTAAGATTGTAAAATTATGGTGCCAAGAGGTTATAAGTATTATAAAAATAATAAAGAGTAAGCCATATATATTAAATTTCAGTATGAGAAAACTAATAATTTCCCATTTATGTTTTAGGTGAGACATGTGTATTATACTCTTTGTATCCGATAAATTAAAACTTTGTTATGTATACATTTTGAAATTAATCAATCATAATAGCCATTATATTATGTAAGAAAAATTAAAATATGAATCATGATTTTTATTGGACTGTCTTATCAAAAAAATTATCTAAATAAGAATTTTGATCTAGTGTGCAATATTACATGTGATAAGTTATGATTTGGAGCACTTTACTATCGACCCAATAGCCTGCTAATCATTATTTATCATGCGCGACGTCATACATTAGATCAGTCCTCATCTAATTTTACGCCTATATATAATGATCATAATGTCAAGATCACAATCAAATTTTCTCGCAAAGATTTTTCTTATTCTTTTATAAAATATATTTTTGAGACTGTTTACACTTACGACTTTACATTGAATTTGTCAGATATTGTGGATAGAGACATTTATTATTTATAAGTACGAAAAATGAGTGGTATTTGATTGGTTTCGTTTAATGAAATCCTTACCTTTCAAAAAAGACGAGAGAAAAATAAAAATAAGTGATAGGCAGGAAAATCTAGCACCATGAAGCTAGCTAGATTTTTCGCAATTTTATTAATGGATTCGGGAAAGATCAGAAGTTTGGCCATCACCAGCACCGATCATCTCAATTTCCAATTACCCCCTACTGTTTCCTTGTATCATTTGGTGGCCCCCTATTGCACAATTACAAGGAATCCAACGGCCATATATCTTCTCGTATTCCCAAGTAAATATATAAAGGAAAATGTTATTTATATATCATATTTCTAAACAAAATTACATACGATAAACAGAACGAGAACATTTATATATAAGAAGACAAAAATAATAAAATGAATTATTTTTTTTTACCGAGTATATTTTATTTTTAATGATCCCGAATAATTTTGTGTGTAGTGTCATGTGCAAGTATCATTACTCAGAGGTAGATTAAAAAAGGGGAGGGGGGAGGAATAAATAAATGTGTTGATCTTATTAGATTGATTACGTGCAAGTTAGAAATTTGGGAAACAATTCTTGGCATTGTATACGTGTCTCTTTGGAAGCATCAAATATCTTCGTTTGACTTCTTGTTGTAGCTGTGACTCTGCAAAGGAAGAAGCCTCTTCCTCCAATTAATGTCTGTTACTTTGCCCCAGGTGACGAATGATCGATATATATACACAGAGAATCGAATATTTAGTCAAGGTCTATATGCTGCGTGTATAATATACATGCATGCATACATATATTTACATATATATATATATAGAGATCTGCTATATATGTTACATTCCTTGTACTTTTACATTACTAATAATAAGTTTTTTGCTATTAATAATAATTTTATCCTCATATTTTTTAAATTAATATTGCATAATAAGCTATTTAATGTATAAGTAACAACAATGCAACCAAAAAAAAAAACTATTACCTATATCAAGGGAAAAAAAAATGGCCACGAATAACAAAATTGAGACGTGTAGCATACACCCAATGCAACATAGCACGCCCTCCTTTTTACTCACGAATTGTAAACGAAGAATAAGAGATTGGAATGAGGAATATACAAAATTAGGAATATACAAAATTGCAACGAAAATATCTCAGAATCACTAAATATGAATTAGTGAAGATTATTGACGAAGGACTATATACATGTCAATGAATGATCATCTAATTGTTCTTTTCAGGATCTTCCTGGACAGGAAAGTGTCATTGTAAACAAAATCTGCTTTAAAACTTTTATCAACTTTGTTCAACATATGCGGCAACAGATAATTCTTAGAATTTAAGAAAGAATATAGTGATAGATCACATCACATCACGTACACAAATTATAAGTTCAAAGAGCAATCGACTGATTATCAGCTTATTACAAGTTTACAACCAAGCAATATCGAAAAATTTTGCAATTGGTTAAAAAGTAAAAAATATAATTACACTACATTTCTCAATTATCACATTGAGTTTTTTCACGTGATATAGGATAATCTTGGCTCAGAGTTGTCTCCAATGTTAAGAATAAGCTTTGAAATAAGCTTCTAATGTCAGCAGGCGAGTCAGCAAAATATTAAAACCATTTGCTGAGCCATGATTAGCTATGTCAGCAGTTAGTTATACAGTTGATTAACTGCTTAGAGTTTGTTATAATTTTCCCTCTCAAAGTTTGTTACAAGTTGTGAAGGTTTGCTCATGCTTTTGTTCCTGATAGAATCTTCTGGACTTATATATAAAAGACTTTGTAATCTTTCAGTCGAGTGATTAATAGAATGAACTCAGTTCAATAATTTTCTCTTTCATTCTCAGAATTTTCTTCTCAACCAAACACAACAATATCTTCAACTTGGTATCAGAGCCATTTCTATTCATAATCATGGCCTCTTCAAGTTCAAATCCTGAAATTAACACTGCTTTCGAAGCCTCCTTTACTTTTGCTACACCAATCAAACTTGCTCGCACTAATTACATGATCTAGAAATAAGAAGTACTTTCTTCCATCTGTGGTAATGGCCTTGAGAGCTATATTGATGGATCTAGGCTTTGTCCAAATCAATTTCTTCCTAATGAATCTAATTCAGATGGATCTAATAGAGGAGGTCATGAAAATCCAGATTATGTTGCATGGAAGCATCAAGATTAGCTTCTGCTAAGCTGGATCATGTCTTCAATGAACCTTGAAATACTTAGTCTTGCGGTAAGCTCTCACACTTCCTTTGAATTGTGGAAAAATTTGGAAAAACAGTTTGAATCTGAATCAATGGCAAAGAAAGTTCATCTTAAAATGCTCTTTAGTAATTTGAGGAAATGATCGTTATTAATGACTGAATATTTTACAAAACTTAGAACAATTACTAAGGGACTTGCTTTAACTAGGAGTCCTCTAAGTAGTCCTATAAGCAATATTGATCCAATCACTCATCTTATCACTGGATTAGATCATTCCTGCCATCTTATTGTTGTTTACATTGAAGCAAATATGTTGACCATGGATCTGAATGAAGCCTATGCAATGTTACTGACACATGAGGCTAGACTTCAAAATAGTTAGATCATAGATAGCAAAGAAACTAAAAGTAACTACACGACCAATGTAGCTCAGACTGGTAATGTTCAAAAGAAAAGTAGTGGTAATGCTCAAGGTATTTGAAATAAAAATGGAGGTGGAAACTAGAATTCCAATTTTACTGGTGAAGGTGGAGGATATCAAGGTCAAGGTTCTAGAAGAGGAAATTAGAATGAAAATTATAAAGGATTTGTTGGTGGCTTTAACACTAGTGGTGTTAACAATGAAGGATTTACTGGTAACACTAATAATGCAGGAAGAACTTTGCTCAAGGAGGAGTTGTTTATCAAATTTGTTTTAAGTTCAATCATACTACTGCTAAGTGCAGAGATAAGTTTAATAGAAATTTCACTCCAAGTGTTCTAACTTAGGGATATTTTCCAAACCAGGGACCAAGAGTAGCCTACATGGCCACTTTTGACGGAGTTGCTAGTCGGGGCTGATACCTTGAAAATGAAGCCACTTATCATCTCACTAATTCAGTCAAGAACTTAACTGATGATTTATTTTGGCTCAAATTCTTTACTTGTAGGCAATGGTCAAGGACTTTACATCACTTATACTAGTCATGCGTGTTTTTATACTTCTCTTGGTTCATGTATTCATCTTTAAGACATCTTATGTGTTCCCAACATCCCTAAAAATCTAGTAAGCATTTCTAAACTTCTTTTTGACAATGATATTAAAATTAAATATACATCTAATAGCTATTTTATAAAGGATAAAGTGAAGGGAACACTATTGGTTTAAGGGATTATTAAAGGAAGGTTGTATAAGCTACTATCATATGAAGAATCATTTTTCTCTAATGATACAAAAACCTTACAACCTAGTTCTATGGTGTCAGTCTTTTCATCCAATAAAATTGTGAATCATGTACAATCTTTTGATGGTACTTTGTCTATACAAATAGAGTCTGAATTTCCAGCAAGCTTTCATGCTTCTTGTACTACTTCAATTAGTCTTTTACATAAGAGGTTTGGTCATCCAAGTAAGTATGTTATTCAAATTGTTTTGAAAAACAATTGTATGACCATTGTTGGTGGTAATAAACAAAAAGTTTTGAATTTTATGATGCTTGTCAGCTTGATAAATTACACTAGTTTCATTTCTCAATAACTGAAATCAAATCCAAACAACCTTTAGAATTAATCCACTTATGAAGGCTAGCATTTGTTCTTTCTATGGATGGTGATAAGTACTATATATCTTTTGTTGCTATTAACTCTAGGTATTGTTGGATCTTTCCTCCGGTCTTGACGTCAGATGCCTTAGCTGCTATCAAAAACTTTAAAAATTTAGTTGAAAAATAGTTCAATTTACCCATTAAAGCTTTGTAATCTAACGTGGGGGGAGAGTTTAAAATTTTCACCTCTTTTCTTAATCAAGAAAGTATTCAGTTTCGACATAGTTGTCTTCACACACATAGCGAAAATGGTGTTGTTGAAAGAAAGTATAAATACATTATTGAAACTGGATTGACTTTTCTTGCTCAAGCCAAAATGCCTATCTCCTTTTGGTGGGAAGCATTTCACACAGCCTTTTATCTTATCAATAGAATGCCAACCACAATTCTAAATAATCAATCTCTTTATAAAAAAATTACATCATCAGTCACCAAACTATGATTTTCTTGGAGTCTTTGGCAGTGTATGTTATCCCTTACTCAAACCATATAATTAACACAAGCTTGATTTTCATTCTCAGAAGTGTTTGTTCATAGGTTATAGTCTTTTACACAAGGTGTCTGGACAAATTCGAGAAATGCTTTATTCTAATTCATGTCACATTCAATGAACATGATTTTCCTTACTCTAATTGTTTATTTCTCTATTTTTTTCATTTGAATCAGTACCAGTTTGTTCCCCTTCATTCTACATTCTTCATGACAGTAGCCCAACACAGCCACCTCTAATGCCATAATATATTCCATTAGTGACACCAACATCAATCTTGCACTCCTTACCACAGATACATTCTTTTTTTTTTTATCTCTCTATTCAAATAATTCTCCTTATCCTTTCACTTATAATTCACTAACTTCACCTTCTCAGCCATCTTTACCAATAGTTTCCACTTATCCAATGATTACAAAAGCCAAAGTAGGAATCTTCAAACCTAAAACTTATCTCTCAACCACCAAAGACATTAAGCCAATCAGTGTCAAGGCAACCTTAGCAGATCAAAAATGGCATATGGTAATGACAGAAGAGTTTTATACTTTGGAAAAAAATAAAACTTGGACTCTAGTGCCAGAAGAATCAACTACTAAAATTGTTGGCAACAAATGGGTATTTAGAGTTAAATATAATATAGATGGAAGCATTTCCAAGTATAAGGCAAGATTAGTTGCCAAAGGGTTCCATTAAACATATGGTGTAGATTTTTTTAAGACTTTTAGCCCTGTTGTAAAGCCATGCATTATCAGAATTGTTCTGAGTCTTACAGTGATGAATCATTGGCCAATAAGATAGTTGGATGTGAACAATACATTCCTAAATGGTGTACTTATATAGGATGTGTTTATGCATCAATATGAGGGCTTTGTTAATCCTAAATATCCATCTTATGTCCACAAATTAAATAAAACCTTGTATGGTCTTAAATAGGCCTCCAGAGCATGGTATGATAGATTAAAATCATTATTGTTGCAGTGGGTTTTTCAAGCTTCAAAATTTGATACTTCCTTTTTCCTCAAGCATACTAGTTCAGACATTTTGATCATCTTCATCTATGTAGATGATATTCTTATCATTGGCTCTAGTAATGCACAAATAGAGAGGGTTATTGCACATATTGGCTCTAAGTTTGCTCTCAAGGACTTAAGGTACTTCAACTATTTCCTAGGTTTGGAAGTCACTCCATCCAGTGCTGGTTTACATCTTTCTCAAACAAAATATATTGGAGATATCTTAAAAACGGCTTTCATGCTTGAAAGCAAGGGATATAATACTCCACTAAGTGTTGGTGATAAGTTGCATAAAGACGAATGTGATATGTTTGAGAATCCTACTCTTTACAGAAGTATTGTTATATCTCTTCAGTATGTAACCTTGACAATGCCAGATATAACTTTTACTATGAACAACCTGAGTCAATTTTTTGCTGCTCCTACTACATTTCATTGGCAAGTATACAAGGGAGTACTTAGATATCATCAAAGCACAACTCACTAAGGGATTCAATTCTTCAATTTAGGTTCTCTTACTTTGATAGCATTCTCAGATGTGGACTAGGGCTTAGATCCTAATGACAAAAGGTCTATCAGAGGGAATTGTATCTTCCTTGGATATAATCTTATCTCTTGGTCGTTAAAGAAACAAAATGTTGTTTCTAGATTATCGGTTGAATCCGAATACAGGGCATTAGCTTTGGCAACTTCAGAAATATTATGGATTACATATATAATACAAGAACTTAGAGTATAGCTAAACCACACTCCTATTTTGCATTGAGATAACAAAAGTATAGAAGCTCTGGCAAGTAATCCAAAATATCATTCATGTACAAAGTACATTGAATTAGATCTTCACTTTGTTAGGGAGCATATTGCCAAGAAGGAACTTGCTATTGAACATGTATCCAACTTTGATCAATTGACACATGTACTCACTAAGCCACTTGGTTTTGATCACTTTACTTATATGAGAGCTAAGCTTAATCTCTATCCAAGACCTTGAACTTAAGGGAGCATGTTAAGAATAAGCTTTGAAATAAACTTCTAATGTCAGCAGGCGCGTCAGTAAAATATTAAAACCATTTGCTGAGTCATCATTAGCTATGTCAGCAGTTAGTTATACAGCTGATTAATTACTTAGAGTTTGTTATAATTTTCCCTCTCAGAGTTTGTTACAAGTTGTGAAGGTTCACTCGTGCTTTTGTTGCTGATAGAATCTTCTGGACATATTTATAAAAGTCTTTGTAATCTTTTAGTCAAGTGATTAATAGAATGAATACAGTTCAATAATTTTTTCTTTCGTTCTCAAAATTTTCTTGTCAACCAAATACAGCAATATCTTTACGTTCCAAGGACCCACAAAATGTCGAGCGTTAATTTGATTGCAGCACAATGTGATGTGAAAGAGACAAAAATAAATAACTATGTAAATAAATAAATAACAAAAACAAAAATAAAAGGATCCGTCAAATCGAAATAAAAGTAAGTAAAGCAAGTAAGTGGAATTCCATCAATTGGCTATACACGCATGACTTCTCAACACTTTAATGTGCATCAATTGACAAACAAAGAAAAGGTCCATGGTAACAAGTTCTTTAATGGGGTATCCAAAGTTTTTGAGCTCAAGATTGACAGCATAATTAATTAGAAACAAATCCCAGAAGGATTAAGGAAAAAAAAAAAGTAACTGTAAATTGTAAAATTAAGAAATTAAAAATCATTAATTTCATGCTTCAATTTCAAACCTTGGACACTTGATGGAGCCAATGGAAATGTCAATTTCGATCAAGTTATCTTCCTCATTCATGTCATTAATCTCAGGTGCTAATAGCTCCATTAAACCATGTTGCCTTAGATGTATCGACGGCGTCGAGAAATCTGGCACTTGCAAATGAAACTTATTATTGGGAGCTTCTTCTTTATTATAATGACCAACATAATGCCCACTTGGAAGTGAGATTTCAATGAGATCAGTTTCCTCATCAGAAATCGACCCATCAGAGCAATCAGGGCTTTGGTACACAATGTCTCTAAAAGGCCACTCCACTTCCGATTCCTCACTACTTGACAAGTGATTCAGGCTCTGATCACTTTCTGAGAGAAAATCTTGCGATGATGTTTTAATTGAGTAGTCTTGTTGAATCTGTTGCTCATCATCATCGGCTTCTCGCAGTTCTTGCACCTCCTCATTCTGTGGCTTCACTGCTTCAGTTTCATCTGGCTGTTGTTGCATTGAACTTGTTTCCTGGAAAATAGTCCCTTGATTTGTGACTGGTTTTTGCTTTGTGAATAACGTGAAGAGTAGAGTGGATACAGTCAAAAGTAAAGATGTAACGAAGACTGATAAGAACCCGAAGCCAAAGATAAAAGAAAAAATTAGGGAAATAAAAAGAGCAGCAGCAATCAAAGGAGAAGCCATTTGATGCTCAGCTGTAGTGTTTCGCAACTTCATGGACTAATAACTTAAGAAAATCTAGGCTAGCTTAGCTCTTTAAGCTGATGTTATTAGTAGTTTACAGAAAGGGTGTTAAATTATTTGTGCCCTTTATTGAAGCTGAAGATGAACAAAATGGGTTTTAATTATTGGAAACTTAATTATAGATCGATTAAAGGGAACAAAATGGGTTTTAATTATTGGAAACTTAATTATAGATCGATTAAAGGGTCACAACTTGATGATCAGTGACGGAACCAGGAATTTTGTTCAGGAGGGATGACTCTAAACAAAAGTAAAATATCTAGAACCCTGAAAACATGAAAAAGCAAAAAAAAAAAAAAAAAAAGACAATTTCCAGTGATTTTCTTACGAAAAGGAAAGGTACTTGTGTGAGATTTGACCCCAACGTGCAGATGATATAAATAGGGATACTAAAAAAGGGATGAAGAAGAGAAACAACCGTGTGAGAATTGAGGAATAGATAGTACCTGAACTGGTAAAGAACAGAAGTTATGAATAATAAACAACATATCAGGTGACGACTAAGCTCGAAGAAGTAGTAAACCTGCAGTGAAAGAAAACTGCTAATGGGGGAAGGTTGTTTCTGTCATCACAAATCGAGACTCAAGACTCAAGAGTACTCACACAGTTTCCCAAGCAGCAGGCAATGGCAATGGCGATATGGGCATTGCTCCTTCACCTCAAGTACTGGGGTTATGTAATCTTTTTGTGAACCAATCGGATGGTGTTCTTTCTGTGACTTGATTCTCTTGAAAAACCCAAAACCTCTCTGGTTTTCTCAAAGCTTGGAAATCAGAGCAGCCATGTGCAGACACCTGTGCTCTCTGCTCACCACATGCCACTTCCCATCCAACTTCAATGACCCCCCAACCCAAAAAAAAATTAAAAAAAAAACCTAGTCAGTGCCGAAATATTTTGTTATTATTGTTGCCCTCCTGCCAATATTTTTCTCCGTTGCAAACCCCAAGAAACCCGATGAAACCCTAATTATCTGAAATATTTTTTCTGAGATCACTTTAGCTCTCACTCAGTCACTCACCATCTTTATTTATTATTTCGGATAATGTAATTAAATTACTCACAAGCCTGCTGCATTTTCTCTGCAGAAAGTGAGCTGGTACTTTGTCGCTCACGTTTTCGTGGCACTAGATTGAAAATTATCATTGAAACCTCATGTGTTTGCAATGCAGCATCAACAAAGATGATATTAATTCTTTAGAGCAAGCAGCTGCTAGCATTTTTAAGCAGTCAAAACTTGTTTCAGTGACATCAAAACTTTACATGATCTCTTAACAGAGTTCTGGTAATTGCACATGTGTTTCCAATTAATTTCCTAAAATATGTTAGCTGGCTAGGGGATGACCAACATATAAACAGAAGGCTATAGATAGAGGAAAAGCAAAACCATAAAATTTATTGTCAATTAAAAATTGTTGTAAAGGAAACAAAAGATGGAATATTCAGATTTAATCACTTCAACTGATATATATATATATATATATATGTATGTATGTATGATGTATGTCAGTTGCAATGTGAGCTTTCTCTTCGGGAATTTAGAAGACCCATCTTATTCTGTATTCTTTAAAATGTGGATTCTAAATCTTACAACACTATAAACAGATTTTTCAATAATTTACAATGACGTACAAGCTTTTTACAGCATTGAAATTTGTAAACCCCAAATCCACTACATTTTAAAAAAATGATTGTCTGAGAATGATTAATATATACAATCCAGATATATCAATGACTTTGACTCTCACTATCAAAATATTCCTACTAATTAGTTAATGAATCTGAAGATTATATCAGATGTTGAATTCATTGTAATAACACATGTTGCTGATTATATGTTAGGTTTGTTAATAACGATAAGAAAACAAAGGAGATTATTTTCCTACTAATTTTTTTATAGCAAACTTTTTCTGCTAATTATTTTATAGCAAACACAAAATGAAAAATTGGTCATTATTAGTTAGTTTTGTAATTATGAAAGAAGCAAGCGCAACAATATCTTATCATAGCTAGCATATGCTATTTGCCTCTATAATGATTCATACGAATCGAAATTGATATATCAAGAGATCACAAAAACAAAATTTCACTCACATGGGACAAAGGGGGAAAAAAAACTCTAATCTTTAAAATTTTATAATATTTTAGATCTGTTTGAGGTGGCTGTAACATTGTTACTTTAGTATTTATCAAACTCTTTAATTTTTTTGTTTTCAAAATTAATTAAATTGATACACAATAGTCACAAACTTTCAAGTGCTTTTCAAGTTAGTTCTACCTTTGCTATTTGAATTAATAAAAAAGAATCCTGTGAACTCCGAGTGTTCGCGGATTGAATTTTACAAATTGGGCATCAATTCATATCCGATCCACGATTTTATAAATTATAAATTTTCAATCTAATCAAATCCATGGATCAGTGAAACTCAGTACAAATCCAATTTATGCGTCTGCGGATAAAATGAGAGTTTGACCCAATCCATATCCAATTCACCATTTTACAATTTTTTTGCGGATTAAAATTTTTTAATTATTTCCAATCTATGAACTAACTAAATAAAAAAATTTAATATAAAAATAACTTTACTACCAATTAAATTCAAAATTAAATAAGATTTAAATAAATTAATTATTTGAATAAAACTAGAAAATACATTCAAAGTTTTAAAGTATAACACACCCAAAAAAAAATCTCATTTGTTTAGATAGTATGTAAAAATTAATTGTTTAAGAAGCTATATTTGTTTAGTTAATTATTTTTTATTTTATATTATTATCGGTTAAGATATAATATGGTATTAATGTAACTATATTTTAACTTATTTATTTATTAGTAAGTACTAATGTCATATTTATAAGTTTAAATTTTTAATTAAATAAATATTTTTATTTTTTTACGGATTCGTGGATTTTTACCTATCTACAGAAGTAAATCTATTTCTAATCTATCGATTATGGATTTTCAAATTTTCAATCCAATCCATAGATTGAATTTTTACAGATTAAATAAATTGAGTGGATCAAATTGGAAGTGAACATACAATTAATAAATTTGCAAATAAGAAGAGGTCGTGATTCATGCTTGCGGCAACTGGGTCTACCCAAGAGCAGAAGAAGTCGTGATTCATGCTTTTGTGTTTCCAGTTAGCGCCTCTAATGATGGCTTTCAAGAAGTGCTTTTATTAACTATGGTCTATAGGCCATAACTTTGTTCCTCTATTCTACCTACCGAAAGTGCTTTTCTTGCCCCACGCATTGTATTAACCGCTGCAATTATTAATAAAAGCAAAAGCAGTGGTCGCCTCAATTTTTGATATCTATATATCGTGTGTGTTTGGTGTTTCTTTCAATCTCGCTCAAATTGAAAATTTTTAACATTATTTTACACTGTCGCCTATATATATATATATATATATATTCCATAAGAATCAGGATGACATTTGAAATGCCTCCAAAGACGTAGTCGAGTTGGTTGGCAGTACAATCTGTCATCCCTCACTTGTGTGGACCCGGATTCGAGTCTTGGGAATGGAGAAGGGATAAAAGTTGATTTGGGCTTACCCACCTCCCTTTCCTTTAAAAAAAAAAAAAAGATGGCATTTGAAATAATCAAAGCTCAAATTCAAATAATTTAACCTTTTCGCTTACCAAAGGGTTCGAGAATTGTATGTCAAAGTAAGGCCCGGTCTATGTTGTAACTGTGACACCATACCACACTATTTGTCATTATTTTATGTAACCATTGGATTTAAAGGCAAGTGGTCCTACATGCAATAGATGGCCACGTTTATCTTAAAGCATATCCAGAAAGTCATTTAAGATCAAGGTAAACTTACTTGTAACAAAACTTATGGTAATTGTTGACTGCCTATGGCCTGCCCTCAAAGTAATTATTTATTAATATTGACTGACAATGCCACAACCTTTTTTATTTTTTCAAACCCCAAAAAGACCTTTGTTTCCGCATAAAAAGACTTTCACAAGCTTTTTTCGGGTAAATTCTTTTAGTGGGTTAATTACAATTATAATGACCTTTCAATATGGCTTCATTTTCGCTTAGAAAACTTTTTGGATCCAATATTTTTTAAATATAGTAAAACAGTCAACGATGTTAAGAATACTCCTGTACGAATTCTTATAATATTTTCAATTCATCTACAGGGGTTGGCGGTGCTAGTAAATATTAAACTTTTGCTTTCTTAAAAGAAACAAGTAAAATGTAAATTACAAAATGGTGCAAAGAGGATGGTGCCACTCGTCGGCAAGTTGTGCAAGTAAAGCAGTGCCGCATAAAACCCTAACTAGATTGCCTTTTGCTCAACAATTCGACTACAAGACATTGGAAACAAACTTATGTAATATCATTTGTTAATTTGTTTACATTAAAATGTTTTCATTCTTGAAGAAGCATTTGTCTTGAAATGAGAATTTAGACCAAGAAATCCGACAAGTGTTGGGTTGTGTAATTAACTTACGGAATGTTTGAGCTGTGAGTTACTAATAGCGGGAGGGGACCATTTCTAAATTTTGATGAATGTTTCGCTTTCCTTTGTGTTTGTGAATTTGGATAAGAAAATCTTCCCTTGAATCAAGAGCTATGACTCTGTCACTTTGGTATGTGATACGTTATGGTTAATTTGATGAAGAAAATAACTCCAACTTCTCCGTATTCTCTTCTGTTTCCATTTAGCATATTTGAAATCCGAAATGGTTAAATTAATTGTTATCAGTAACAGTTACGATGAGGCCAAAGCATCAGTATTTAACAAGATGGATTGAGATAAAGTGAATGCATTGGGGGTTTCAACATAAAACTGTAACTATGATACTTTACGTTAAAGAAATCAGCTTAAGCTAATTAATAAGAACTAAACATTAGTCTTAATGACGAATCTAAACTAATATCAAACAAAAATTAACCAGGATTATCACCAGAAGCCAACAAAGATTGGCTCCATTTTTAATCAAAACGCTCACCAGGTCGCCCCAACTCCTAAAGCAAAGTTTAGGTGCACCAGCTCTATGTGGGCTATTAGCCCAATGCAAGCGACGGGAGGCAACTTCGTATCTTTATTGTGTGCACTAACTCTCCTTTGAATCAATGGTAGTTTTAATTTTACTTTGACCCCTTGAGAAATTAACAAATTTTTTTACAGTTAGAATATGGGATTAATACTCCGTGCGCGATTTAAAAACATAGAAACCAAAACAAGATCTTAACCTCTAAGCCATGTAACATCTTTTTTAAGTGAGAGTATGAAAACTTCCATTAATCCAAGCGAGGATCATCAAATTGGACACTTTTACATCATGCATCATAAATATTTATTGATCAATAAATTCTTTAAGGACGACAGCTATTTTTATAACATCCTAGAAAGGAGTGGGGTTATTTATATTTTAAAAATTACTCTAAATAATTATTCTAATAAAATAATTTATTATAAAAATATTCGTGATGTACACGTGATCAATTATCATCCGTTAAGTTGGAGTTAGAAAATTCTTTTTAGTGAAACTATACGTCGACCAAGGTGATCGAGAAAATTACCATCCATGTTTTATTTATCTTCTATTCTTCTAAGTTGCAATCTTGGCATTAATTAAATAAGTGAAATATTCATTATTAATACCTCCAGAATTACTTTAAAAGAAAACCTGCAGAAATTATACTCTTGCTTATTTACATGAATTATTTTAAATAAACTATTGAAGCATAAACTAATCCATACCAATTTTGAGTGCTTTACCTTTTCCATTTTATGTTATTTAGGTGACTTGAGAGTATTTTTATAAGCTTGCAGAGTAAATAAATATAATTAAATTAAGTAGTTTAAGTAAGGATTTTTTTTTTTCAATATGAAAGAGTGTATGAAGTAAAATTTAATTTTTTAAATTTAATAGATGAATGTTCAAAGAAATAGAGTGTCAAAAATAATTTTTAGAATACAACTATCCTCATCCCCAAAAAAAAGAATTTGAAATGACAAAAAAAGTCACTTGTGCAATTTGTTGGTAGGTATTAAAAAAGATATCCCCTAAATGATTGGTCAATTGCAATAAAGCTTTCTAAATTTGTTATACATAACAGTTACATTTAGTATTTATCTGTAGCGAAAGTTTAATTTTATTTAAATTTAGACGAATAACTCTTTGTACTTGGAGATAATTAAAAGTTGTTAATTACAATATTAAAAAAATGTAAAAATTATTGCAATATCAATCTGACTAATTTCAATATCAATCCGAGTAATATTAAAAGTACAAATACTCGTACTCTTTACTTTTAATAAATAAAATTAATGTGACATAAAATGAGTAATTAAATTAAAACACAAAATAATATTAATGAATCATTTAAGTCAAATTATATTTTCATTCAGTTGATTGTGTTATATTATATTATATCAATTTTATACATAAAAATTTGTACGTTACTTTTTTCAACTTCGAAATGACATTCTCTCGCACAAACGTTTGTACCTCGTTTCCTACACACCACCACTCACCGATTTCGTCAACCAAGCGATGAGAAAAATCACTTGACCACAATTATTGTGGTTGTTGCAGCATGCAGCTTAACATGCACCTTCTAGAAGAACCAAACTAATTAAATATCAATTTCATTTTCAAATCAAATGACACAATTAATAAAATTGTCTTGAAAGATTGTGCCACAAGACTATTGCATATGCAATTTCTGCTCGTAAATGTTGCTATCGTTAATTGCCAATGAAGAATCTCTCTGTGCCATTGTCACATCTTCAAAAATAGGATGCTTACATTTAACTACCGACTTTTTTTTTTTTTCTTCCTCTCTCTCTCTCTCTCTGTGTATGCTTTGGCCTCCATTAAATTTCTTCCACTTTCACCTTCATTGCCAAGAATCCTCAAGGGAACGTCATCTCTCTCTCTCTCTCTCTCTCCTTTAATTTTTGGGAGAGGTATAATTTATCGCTGATATAATCCGTCACTCTCATTAGATTCTCATCCACGCACCATGGCTTTCATATGGGGCATATGAAATGAAAAATTTATGCTAAAAAGTTATACATTCAAGAAAAGAAGGGCAACTTTGCATCGCTTTAAGCCTATCATCATTTATTGGGTGAACAGAAAGATCTGCCCACTTGATCACTTAATTCCTTCCTTGCTGTTCTTTCATGGTTCTACTAACCACTCGTATAACCATCTGTATTTATTTATTTTTTCCTATTTCCCTTTCAGAAAGAATATATCTCAATTATTTAACATGCATGTCCCAAGCGCAAAATTGTTTAATTATAATAAAACGAACTAATAAATGGCCGCATTTTATAAAATTTGTGCCCTAATACGTGGCCTTGTTAATTTTTAATTTGGTATTTAAATTATTAATATCCCCGAATTACAAAAATATATATTTCTTAATTCATCTTTGCTTGCAATTAGGGGTAGGCAAAGTTGACTCGGTTTTGAAAAAATGTATTTGATCATTTTTTTTTTCAGTTCTGGCTCGGTATTTTTCACGAAAAAAATAATTTTGAAAGCAAACTAGAAGTTTTAAATCGATTCTTGGTTCAAATTCTTAGAATTGGAGCTGAATCGAAAAAACCGTAAAGATTTTTTATATTAAAACAGTGCCACGTGGCATAATTTAAGAGGACATAAGAAAATCTTGAATAATGTTAAATTTTGTATGAAAATAAAAAAAAAATATATAAATATGTGAAGAAATGAACCGAACCAAGCAGAAAATTTTAGTTCTAATTTAATTCATTTTCTAATTTCATTCTTATCGGTTGTTAAAAATAAAATTTCAATAGCGAACTGAACCTACCGGGCCCTCGCCCTTCCTTCAAGTTACTTATCTTTCGTAAATTTACGGACAATCCACACGGGAAGAAAATAAAATTTACTTCTTGCAGCCGAAAAAGGTCTTGACCCACTTGGTAGAGTTAGGACGCCGCTGCAAATTGGTTTAAAAAAAATGGAGATAGAATTTAACAATTTGTTCTTTCGAAAAAGGAAAAAAAAAAAAGAAAGAAAGAAAAAGAATAAGAATTAAAGTATTTGTTAATTCAAAAACAACAATCTCCGGGCATGTGGCAAAATCCTAGAGAATACCACCTCCAAAAGAAAAAGAAAAGATTCCAATCAGTCGCTTTTCTTTTCTGTTTATCGGAAGAATACGTACCTTTACCTCTGAATAAAATTCTTTGCAGATTGTAATTTGGATTCGAAAATGTGTTAAAATTATGTACCAATAATGTCTCTCGTGAAGAAACTGAGGATGAATGTGGGTTCAATACAGGATTAATATATTTAAGGCACTTACCACTAAAATTTAATAACCTAGTTGTTGAATGTTGATGCTTATACTTTATGTATAGCTTAACAAAAGCTTGTCACATATTTTAAACTATGTTTCTAAGAATTTAGTATAAGTTCTTTATCTTTCTTTCTTCCCGAATGCAATAATTACAAAACACATGAAACTCGTTTTCCCCTCATTTAAAAAGTAAAAGAATTACTTACGCGTCTAAATTTTTATCTTCTGCATATTATTGTCCGGATTAAATTCAAATACCCATAGCGTTGTATTTTACTAAGACTCAAATTGAATTATGATAATTTTCATGGAAATAAAATCATAAACAGATCATGCTGTTGGCATAGGATTTACCGAATTTTTTTTATTTAAGAAAATAAAGATTTTATTGCTAAGACACCAATAAATATGGTGACGTGGCAAGCTGGTTAACTGTAAAAACTGTAAAAACTAAAAAAACAGGGCTACACTTGGCAAATCAAACAAACATAACATTCCCTTTAAAGACCAAACATGAGGAGTCCACCATAGGATCTTCATTCTTCCAAACTCATTGGAGAATAAAATTTAGTATTTAATAATAATCAAAATTACTATTTTATTATTTATTCACTTTTCTTTTTTAAAGCTTTTGTTGTATTTTTAGAGAGAGAAATACTCTAATAGAGAGGACAAATTGCACTTTCCATTAAAAAAACATACATCAGTCAATCAAAAAAACAGCACATATAAATGACAATAAAGCTGCAAAAAAAAAAAAGTGAGAAGCAATAAAATAAAATTAATGTTGCCTTCCCTTGGCCTCAAGTTAATTAAGTGTTTGCTTTCTTGCGTTTGTTCAATTCAAATTCAATTATTATAGAGTAATGGGTATGTCACTAAATTGACAAAGTTCATTTATTAAATTTCAAAATTTCAACCCCTTTTCTGCTTCTGGGTTTGTCCTGTTTTATGGTTTTGACATGGTTAATGGCCACAAGTTTTGATTTTTTGCTTTTAATTTGTGTAAAGTTTTGATTTTTTTTTGAATTTTTAATTATTGAGTTCAGTTGAAGAGTGAAAGTGGGTTTGGTTTATTTTTTGCAGTAATGGGCAATGCTAGTGGTAGACAAGATGGAGAAGGTAGTTCAGGAGTGGAGAAGAGAGAATATGAAGAGGGTTTTGAGCAATCTTTAACGGAGCTAGGGCATGAAGACCCCATGCTTCATTCTCCTCCTCATCAAAGCCCTAGAGCTTACCAGCCTCCTTCTATTTTTACTTCACAGGTAAGTCTCTTTTGACTGTTTTCATGTTAGTGGTCATTTTGAATTTGGAATTTCAAGGGTAATGTATGTGAGTAATTATAAACCGGAAAATTTCCTCGTCCGTGAAAGATTAGGGAAATTAACTCATCAAGGAACAATGATAAAAGTACAATGAATGTACAATACATGTTTTAAACCTTCAATTGGGGCTAAACTTATTGATGCTGCCTTTTTAAGGGGAATTTCCTTTCATGGCAGTTATTTTTATTTATTAAATAATATGAGTACTGATGAATAATGTGGTAAGTTGTGTATGTTAATGTGATTCATCTTTGACATTGAAGTTCGAAATGTATATTGATGCAGAGTGAGTTCTTAAGCTTTAGAGATATAACCAATATGATGTGGAAAGTTCTCGGTGTAATAAATAAGAAATTTTGATTAATTTTGGGGAAAATATTTACTTGCTCAGGTTAAGTGATGACTAAAGAAGGAAGGTATTTCCACTGGGTGTTAATGCTACTGCGTAATTTTATCAAGAAGGACATAATTTTAGTACTTTTGGAAATGTGAAAGTGCTTCCTCAAAAAGGAAGTCCATGTTTGCAAGATTCTGGCTTGTAGTAGTCACAGATACACATTGGTTTGGAACTCTGAATTTTATCTGCATTTATAATTGCAGGTTCCCATGGATCCCTTGCCAAGATTGGGTGACCTAATACAAGTTCGGAATCATGCAGCTGAGCGTAGTATGGCATATTATGAGGAATTGAGTTATGAGAAACAGATAGCTGCTACAATAACATGGAGTCTTGGTGGCAAGCAAGTGGCTGTTACTGGATCCTGGGACAATTGGGAGAATGTGTATGGCATTTGTTGCGACTTCTCTTTAAGTCTTGACTTTGTAATTTGGCTGCCATTCTCTTGATGTAGAAATCTTTTTTAATACAGTGACCCCTTGTGGCGTCTGGGCAAAGATTTTGTTATTATGAAGATGCTCCCATCAGGTGTTTACCACTACCGATTTATTGTTGATGAACGGTTGAGATATGCTCCAGACGTTCCTTGGGAATGTG
The DNA here is from genome assembly GCA_030449905.1 of Luvunga scandens. Taxonomy (NCBI): domain Eukaryota; kingdom Viridiplantae; phylum Streptophyta; class Magnoliopsida; order Sapindales; family Rutaceae; genus Luvunga; species Luvunga scandens. The sequence continues at coordinate 4,373,100 of JASUUG010000442.1, read as the reverse complement.
ACGACTCAGGGAATGCTTACAATGTTTTGGATTTGCAGGTAATTTTAAACAATCTACTTTCATTATTAGAACTTTTCTGGTTGGAAGGATCTCATGTTTTGCTTATTTTAACCGTCCTCCTTCGGCTGAGCCAAACACATACAAGCAGTATCAGAAGAGAAACATTAGGAGCATTAGCATAGTTCTGATCTCTCTCTTTCTTATTAATATGCCTAAATCAAGTGGCATACTGGAACATCTTGGTTTAGACAGAATATCTGACATCACATAACTCCAGAAAATTCGTCATTCGTAAATATTGTTGAGCCTATCAGTTAGGAATTTTTTTCTCCTGAATACAAAGGAAAGTGGGTGAGGGGCCTAGGGGTAGAGGAAAATCGTTAACATATACTTCCCTTTTATACAGACAGCTATTCTAGACTGCATAGATTAATGCTTGCCATAATGCTTATTCCTCTGGAGTGCGGATTGTTTCATTGCCAGCTGGATGCCTTGGAGAAAAGAGAGAGAGGGGGGGGGGGGGGAACGAATGGGGCAGACAGGGCCACTCCGTATCTCTCAATTACTTTGCTGAAGCCTTCAAGATGCTTGGATGGTGGTTTAACCATCATGCGACCATGAGTAATTAGATGATGACTAATGTGGCATCATGCTTATAAAACGTGTTTTTCTTGGAACGTATTTGACTTTCATTTGAAGCAATTTCCTGTTTCTAATAAACAATTGACTGTCCAAAATTGTAGAGATTAAAGGAATCTGAAATACAATCTCCTAGAAACTCTGTTTACCTAGATATATGTGGGAAGCAAAGCGTGCAGGGGATCTGCATACTCAAATATTTGCAGCATCTTTTATCACTTAAATCTCATGGAATGTAACTTGTCAACTACTGCTGCATTTGTTTTGTAACTTTTATTCGATCTCTTAATAAAAACTTTTCGTGAAGTATAACTGTTGTAGTGATTGGCTATTCAACGCGAATTTAGAACATGGGAGTCACTCCTGGTGATTATAAGCTCTGATGAGCTCATGATGTTGGAACCTTTTATAGTGGAATTAGATCTTGTTTCACCCAAAAGGTTCAATGTTTCACTCTCTGTTGTACTGTACTGGATAATTTTGCAAAAATGTTTGCTCTTGCCATCAGACAGAAACCTAGTGTCCAAGTTATGAATGACTGCTATTCAATAGTGGAACAATTGAATTAAATCCAAATGCCTTTTATTTTCAAGCTCTTATTTGAGCTAGCAATTTAGTCATTGGTACATTATTTATCTGTGCCATGTGTAGTTGCCAAAATTCTCACTCTGTTATCATGTTTTAATTCCATTGCAATAGGTCCTGAATACACACCTAATCATATCACATGTTATAGTTTTTTGGCTTTATTTCTCAAGCTTTTGTGTGCACTTTCTCTTTTTTTATTTTTGCATCCTAAAAACCTTTAATTTCTTTAAAAGACTATGTTTAAACTGAATCTGCAAATAGTTTGTAAATCACATTGCCTAGAAATAAGGCATGGACTCTGGATGTAGTTCTTCAGAGTTCTTGAATACATTGATCTCTTGGCAGTATGGTACAAAATTCTTTCATAGACAATCTATGTCTAGCTAGGCAAAGAGAAGAAATTCTAGAACCTAAGGATAAATAAATATAGCATAAGACCCTTTTTCTTGATACTTTCCCACGCTATTCTGATGCTTGTTCGCTGATACTGGTTATTATCATAATCCATGTGCTGGTTATAGTCATATCTATTTATTATAGTCAATTTCAATTCAACTTGCTCTTCCCAATGCCAGTAAAAATATGTTATTCTCAGTTCTCAACATCCTTGCGGAATAGATTATAGCATCTGCATTTAAATTTTCTTCTTCATCTGGCATGGTTTCACTCAGCTTCATCCATAAATTGTGTTGTACAGGAGTATATTCCAGAAGTTCCTCCAAGCTTGTCTGAATTTGAGCAGCCTCCTTCCCCACCCTCAAGTTATGACAATCAGCCATTAAGTGATAGTGATTTTGCAAAACTACCGCCTGAGCTACCTCCACAACTTCAAATGACATCATTAAATAGGCCATCATCTTCTACTAGCGACCAATCTCTGCTAAGGCCTCAACACACGGTGTTGAACCACCTTTTCATCCAAAACACCGATGGCAGGCAGCCTATGGCGATTGGCTCAACTCATCGCTTTCGCCAAAAATATGTGACCCTGGTATTATACAAGCCTTCAGGGAGGTGAATCAATTGTTTATATAATGTCTAGATGTGGGTTTAGTTGATGTTAGTGGCATTGTCAAGAAAATTTTACTGCTGTTTCAAATGGTAGATTAAGAAAACAGGCAGTTGGATCAAAAGTAGTACTATTTGCTGTAGAAACTTACTGATGGAGTTGCCATATTTAAGAATATGTATTTACTTTTTGTTTCACGTGTAAGCTGCTTCCATTGCATCAAAGGAATTTAACTAGTTTAATATGTGCTCATTGATTGGGTAGCTTGCTCCATTTGTTGGTATTTGAACTTTGGTTTATGTCAAGAAAACAAGTGTTGCGGACTACAAACATATGCTTACATTTGAGAACCCAAATTATTGAATAAAAGATGATACTTTCACATGACGAAAATCAAAAGATAAATGTTATATCATCTCTCTGTGTTTGCTGTACTACTTAGTCATCGAACAGGCATCTTAATCCAGCCGTTGGCAAAAGCAATGGCCAAGATTACAAAAGGAGTTGACATACCAAATATGATTATGTAAGGGAGAGGTGTCTTCATGGGATTCTCCCCTTCCCTTTCTCCTGCTGTTTGCCAAAACCTGCAACCGTCAGCAAGCCCTTCAAATCAATCTCTGAATACACTTGTTTAGTGGGTTAATCCCAATGCTCAAGTTACAGCAGCAAATAATGCAAAATGCTTACTCGTCTGGTTCTTCCTCCCTTGTAACAAACTTCCTTTTCCCTTTAGGCTTGACTTCTCCATCTCTTCCCCCTAGTATCACCAAAACCCCCCCAAGCAATGTCAACAAGAATCAAAGTCCATTGAAGTATTAATGCAAATATACGATGCTAGGCTACCTATCACTTACCTAAGTTCGCATGGACTTTGAACTGGCCGTGTACTCTTGGCTTGAGTGGAGAACTAAGGGAGAATTGTTGAGTCAATGGATTCTGAGACCATGAGTTTGGCCAGGCTGATACTTTGCTACTAAGAGAAGAAGACAAGGCCACTTTGGCTGCCATTTTTACAGAAGTTCTATGTGTGGTAGCTCTCCCTGCCCACCTCTTGACAATCACATAGATTATGTTAGTAGTTTTGGATATGGATGTGGGTGGCGCTCAGCTATTTGCATTTCTGGACTCTAACCTTATCTAGACAGCAAATCACTCGTATGCCAAGTGGCCGTTTGCCTCTCATTCTATGCTATCCACACAAACACAACCACACACCCCCCCGCCCCCCCCTCCCCCCCGGCCCTCCCTTTCCTTTTCCTCTTTGGGCGGCATTTGCCTGTCATTTAATGTGAGGGTGCATCACATCTCAAATGCACCTGAGAGAGTACTGACGTACGTTATACAACACGTGGCTGTCTGTCATCGGTACGCAATCAACAAACATGAGGTTATGTGACACGATATCGCTTTCCTTGTTACCCGTCAAGGGAGTTGTAATTTGTAAAGGCGAAAACTGGCTGACTTTTCAAAATTTATTAAATTGATTATTGAAAACATGTCTATAAAAGCATGCTGTAAAATTCCTAACTCACACCTGGACATACCAAGAAAAAGAACATGAAGTTGACGAAGGTGATCTAATTGATTAAAGTCAAAGCTAGCTCAAGTTTATTATGAACCAAATAGTCCAATACCCCCAGTCAACAAGCTTGTAGGCTCAGACAACTCTCCTCTACACCCCCACCCCCCTAAAAAAAATCTTAAATAAATTATCAAAAGATTTTAGATTTAAAAAAATCTTTCGGGAGACTTTTTTTTTCTCGTATATTTGGGAATCAAGTAAAGCGTTACATAAACAAACTAACATTTATTAATTTCTAGTTACTTACTAAATTCTCCGACAAATTTAGGTATGTAATTGACTGGACTGGTAACAGCTCCTAATTAGAACTCGGGCTCTTCTGATGCAATTATTATTTTCTTATTAACATCACTCAAAACAAAAGTCTTGAACTTTCCGCCTCCAGAGAGATAACAACGTAACTTGCACTCCAAAAACGACCACATTTCAGTCAATTGTTGCCATTTTTCCTCTCCCGAAAGGAAGGAAGCAGATGGGTGTTTCCAAAGATCTGAGCTTTCCTTAGAAACTTTGGTGACTCATTTTCTGATCCTCAATCTTTGATCTTCAGCTCCACCACAAAACCTGAAACCCCTGTGTTTTGATAAGTGGTTTAATGATATTTGGACGGTGAAAGGTTAATCTTCTGTTATTGATTTCGGTTGCAGTGACAGAGAGACGTCGAGTTTCAGTAACCAACTTTGGATGCTCGAATCTCACTGTGGTGGAAACATGTTTTGAGGTTTTGGAGACTGACCCTTTTACTTTTTTGATCTGTTCTCAAATGGGTAGTTGCAGATTTGTGTTGCTTTAGTGTATTTGAGTTTCAAGCTTATGGTATTAATATTTATATGGAGTAATCTGTGGATGATGCTTTAGTGATAATTGTTTAAAGAGGTGTTTGGTGATTTGTGGTGTTTTGTGTTTGTGTGTTCATGGCTGCTAATTGCAAGAAACCCCAGTTGAGAGCTGCGGCTTCACGCCGTTTGTTGTCTATAGTTTCAGTGACGGTGTTAGGGGTTTTGCTATTGATTTTTCTGCTTGGAACCAATTCAGATTTTGTAGAACCACCTTCCGATAAAGTTGACAATACTTTCAATCCAATTTCTGCTGTTCCTCATTTTACAGCAAAGTCAAACCTCCCTAAACAGAACGAATTGTCTATTAAGTTGGAAGAAAGAAACTGGTTGCCCCCAAGAAATGTAGATCTTTTTCCAAATTTAGCCAAGGATCGTATAGTTATTGTTTTGTATGTTCATAATCGGCCTCAATATCTCAAAGTGGTTGTGGAGAGCTTGTCCTGTGTCGTGGGTATAAAAGAAACTTTGTTGATAGTTAGCCATGATGGGTACTTTGAAGAAATGAACAAGATTGTGAATGGTATCAAATTTTGCCAAGTGAAACAGATATTTGCCCCTTACTCACCCCATTTGTTTTCTGACGGATTCCCTGGTGTATCGTCCATTGACTGCAAGGATAAGGATAATGCAACGGAGAAACACTGTACAGGTACTCCAGATCAGTATGGGAACCACCGATCGCCAAAAATAGTGTCCTTGAAGCATCATTGGTGGTGGATGATGAACACAGTGTGGGATGGATTAGAGGAGACAAGGGGGCACACGGGACATATTCTTTTCATAGAGGAGGACCACTTCATTTTACCTAATGCGTATCGCAACTTACAGATACTCACAGAACTCAAGCCTAAGAAATGCCCTGATTGCTATGCTGCAAATTTAGCACCCAGTGATGTCAATTCAAGGGGAGAAGGAGGAAGCATTTTGATTGCAGAGAGAATGGGAAATGTGGGTTACACCTTTAACCGGACTGTTTGGCGAAAGATCCGCAGGAAGGCAAGAGAATTCTGCTTCTTTGATGATTACAATTTATGGGATATAACAATGTGGGCAACAGTTTATCCCTCATTTGGTGCTCCTGTTTACACATTAAGAGGGCCAAGGACTAGTGCAGTTCATTTTGGGAAGTGTGGTTTGCATCAGGGCCAGGGGGACAGTGGTGCTTGCATTGATAATGGTGTAGTAGGCATCAGAGTAGAAGATAGTGATAAGATTGCCAACATCAAATCAGAATGGAATGTCCGTGTCTTTAAGAATCAGCAAGGTTATAAAGCTGGGTTCAGGGGTTGGGGAGGCTGGGGGGATGATAGAGATCGCCAGTTGTGCCTGGCTTTTGCTCAAATGTATCACTTGACAAATACTGCTTCTTCTGGTAGAGTTGAGACGTCTTGATTTTTACAACAGTTGTAACTTATGTGGTCTATGATATTCTTGTCCGAGTATAGAAGAAAGCATTAGTCACTTCTACATTTGTATTGTATTACTGACATTCATATTTTTTTCTTCCCACTTTTGCATAATTCAGATCAGATTTCTCCAATCACTTGGCAAATTCATTGTGGTTTGCTCTTACTCGGTGTTTTAAGTTCTAAACTTCTTGAAGGGCAAATACAAAATATTCATGTTTGATATGGATTTCTTGTCAGTTTATTCCTTATATTTTAATGGACAAAATAGTATATTCCCCTTATATTACATCTATTTCAGTATGTAAAATTGCCTATATAATCTTTCTTTCTTGAAAATTGGTGCATGTAGAACCTCTTGCTAGGGTTTTTGCACTTTTATGTCATGTTCATGTGTATCTGCCTGTTTTTTTATTTATGGAGGCTGAAATTACTTTATTTTCATATTTATTTATTTCTGTTTCTGGGAGTATCTATGCTTGCTTGGTTGTAAGATATAACTCGTTCAACCTACATTCTTATAAATTTTGATTTATGATTTACTTCTGAAAGATGCCGTGTAAAACGGTAAAGATTTGGAAATTGCTATGTCAGCGACAAAAATAGGATTTATGCGCACAAACACAAGCAGAAGATTGAGCAAAGCTAGTTATGGGCATCGGTTATGTGAGATGCAATGTGCATCCAGAGGTGGATTTTTTCATGCAAATAGTGATGAGCATAGAAGTTATTATCCACCGACTTCTCTGATGGCCATGATGATGACAGGGCACATAATCAAAATCAAAGGTCTTAATGTGTTTATTTCACAGCATTTGAAGCTGTTGTGATTCTATCATCTTGAAGGCAGATTTTTTTTCCATTGTTGCTGTAACCAGATACTTGGGTAATTAATTACAAAGAATAACTTTGTGAAATCGGGTGCATTTATGTTAAATTGAGGGGTTTTGAAGCAAGTCTATGAATATTCTTTTTTCCATTCTTTTGTACGGGTCACTGGTACTGCTTTCACCAGCATTCTGGGCCTTGAGTTTTGATTCCATCAGCAGATAGCAGTAACTGCATTCTTTTCATAGCTTAGCTACGGTACATTCTGTCTGCTTGTCCCTTCAATGGAAAATACTGTACAAGTTTTTAGCAGCATGATTTAATGTGACTCTCAGCTTGTACAAGCAGCTGTCTTAACTACTTACTATGATGGTAAGTGTTTTTGACAGCGGTATGTTTGCTGTTGAGGTATCAACCGCCTTAACTATTGCACTTCCTCCTAAGTTGCTCAGGCAAGCAGAGACCACCCCTAAAAGAAAGAATTCAAGTGAGATCGAGTCCCATTCACATCATATGATTGAAGTTAATTAAATGAAAAAAGAAGTTTAGCTGGTGCAAATGCAAGACAAAGGCAAAGTAATCCGTTTTAGTATTGCTTTACTTAAGATTAAGTTTATGAGTTTTCTGTGGACATCATCATTCAAGTCCATAAAGCTTTTTAATGAAAGCACTTCGAAACTCTGATGTAATTAAACATTTAAGACCCATTATAGAGATTTAAGGGAAGTTTGTTTCGGGAAAAAACACAAAAGAAAGTGTTTCATTTTTCACACTTAAACCAAAACCCCTTCTCCAAACATAAAACAAATAAGTACATAAAATTTTTTGGGTGTCATGACCCAGTTTTGCTTTGAGTTGTTATGACTCAGTTTCCTCACTCACCTAGTTAAGTAATAGTTTTCTTTCTCTTTTGACCTTTGGTTCTCAACAGGTTAAAGTGAAGATTAGTAATTTTGAGACTCTAAAATTCAGGAATACATTCATTATTAAGCACTGCAGTTTGTGTGAGGTTGGTGAGAATTTGTGAGGTAGATTGGAATTCCACTGCCCCGGCATTGCTATCTTACTTTGGGTACATTAATCAATGGAAACAGAGGAGTTAATTAAACGATGCCAAGCTATAGCGCTGGAATCAGAGGAAGCAAATAAAATAACTTTTGTGAGCAACATGAGGAAGAAGGGGGGGAAGGTGGTAGCGAGATGTCTGGTGGGAAAAATACTGCACATTAGAGGGGTTAGTAGAGAAGGACTTAGAATTGCTCTCCAACAAGCATGCGTACTATAAAGGGAGTGAAGATTGAGAGTTTGGGTGGCAATATTTTTATGTCAAGTTTGGCTTAGAACATGAAAAACGAAGGGTCATTGCTGGAGGACCTTGGCACTTTGATGGAGTCCTCATTATTTTAAAAAAACTGAGTGGAATTGGAGACATTACCAAGTAAACCTTCTCACAAGTCTCATTTTGGGTACAAATTCTCAACGTGTCCCTGGCGTGTAAAGGCATAAACCGTACGGAAGATAGGGGAAAAAATTGGAAACGTGGAGGAGGTAGCTATTGATGCAAATGGCGTAGCCTTGGGGAAATTGTAAGAATTAGAATTTCAGTAGATGTTACTAAGTGATTAAAGAAGATCCTGTTCTTTCAAGAAGATGGTGAAAAAATCCCGATGACACTGCAATACGAACGGCTACCAGACTTTTGTTTTTGTCGCGGTTATAGTGGACATCAATATAGAGAATGTGCTGCATACAAAGGTCAACCAAAGGAAAAAATGGCTTTTAGGAAATGGTTAAAAGCAACTCCATTAATAGATCGAAACAAGCAAATCAGAAATAGGGAGAGATAGCAAAAGAAACAAGAGGATAATGGAAGAGATAAAAGTTCAGAAAATGCAGAAACCCAGCGACTGCAAGTTTCTCACCCAAACCCGGTTGCAAAAACTGAACAGAGGTCGACACATGATCAACCTGGAATGGTCAACACACAAACAAGAGAGCACCATGTGGACAGAGTAGCTGAAGAACCATTAGTGTCAAAGGGAAAATAATTGAGGCAGCTTCAAGAAAATGGTATAAAGCTGTATAATACAGCTGGATGTGCAGGGGAGAGTGGCAACTTGAACAAATAGGCAGGAAAGGAAAATGATAATGGAAAAATAGCGGGAAATTCAATGTGTTAAGGGAGGTTAATCGGTCCAATTCATCACCAGCAGCCCAAGGTAACCTAAATGAGCTCTGATGAGGAAGCAGTAGTGAATAATTACGGCCAACGGGCCATGCCATGCCAAAATATTTTTTTTCAAGTCCACAGCACGAGCCCACTCGTGCCGTGCCGTGGGTCGTGCTTAAAAAAGACTCATTAACTTTTTTTTTTTCCTTAAACTCATGTGTTTTTTCAAACCCATCAACTTATATAATAATAATAATAAAAAAAAATTAATTAATTAATAATAATAATAATAATAATAATAATAACAACAACAACAACAATAATTTTTATTAACTATTAAGAGAACAATTAATATTTTATTATCAATTTATCATAATTTTATAAATATATATTTAAATATTTAATTTCATAATTAGAATTTATTAAAAACAAATGATAAATGATAAACATAAAACAATCAGAAATTTTTTTTTTAAAACTAAGACTTAAATTAATTTAATAAAATATATTAAAAATTAATTTTAAAATATTTGTAAAATCATAAGTTCATAATATTTTATTTTTTTAATTAAAAAAAATTTACTTTGATATACTTTGGCCCACATGATATTAATGGCCCACGAACCGCGTGCTAGCCTACCAATCAAGCGTGCTTATTACGTACTTTTTCCCGTATTGTGCTTTGGCCCACCGCTAATCGTGCTGTGCTTTTAAGGCTCACGTGCCTAAAATTCTGAGCCCGGCCTAGCCTATGTGTGTGTCGTGTTGTGCCGTGTGTCCTACCAAAACGTGCTTGTGCCATGCCATGCCTCATGTCGTTCGACTCGTTAACCACCTCTAGTAGTGAATAATGAATCAAAATTAAATAAGCTAAGGGCCATGTGGAAAATAAGGAAAAGGCAAACTAGGAATTTAAATAAAAAGGAAAGCAACAAAGTTGGGCCTATAGCATCAAAAGACCAGCTCTGAGCTCCTCGGATCGGAAGAGCACCAAACTGTGAAAGGAGAAGACCTCTTTGGAACTATGCCTTGAGTCAATTATTTTATTTAGAATATATGTCAGAATGAGACGCTGACACTTGGTTGCCAGCATGAAATGTGGTAGACTTCTCGGAAGTGTTAGTAAGGCAGTTATGGCTGCATTTGTCAAATCCGAGGGCATTAATGAGAGGTGCCCCATGGTCTATGGGCTAGCCTCAAATGTGAAAAGGCTAGAATTAGAAGTCTATTAGAGGGTGACCCAAATCAGAATGCAATGAATTTCAAAATGTACTTGGATGAAACAGTGACAACAATAGTAGAAGAAGTAGAACAACAATGCAAGAGTTATTCATGGAGGTTGTTGCGCAGCCTTACAGACATCTATGAAAATCCTTAGTTAGAACATTTGGGGTTTGGGAAATAGCTCAATGTTCTTGGCTTTAAAGGAAATTCTCCATGAACATAGACCTCAAATTAGTTTCCTATATGAAACAAAATTGGAGTCTGGTAAAATGAGTAATAATAACAAAAGTTTAAACTTTGATAGTTTTTTTTTTTTCTATTGGTAGAAATTGTCTTAGAGGAGCGTTAACAATGATGTAGAATGTAGAAGTTGATGTGCAAATTGCTTCTTACAGCAATCATCATATTGATGCTATCATCCATGGTGCAAATGTTAAGAATTTGAGATTCACAAGGGTTTATGGGCATCCTAAATCTGACAAAAAATGACACACATGGACAATACTTAGGAGATTAGTAAGTTTATTCTCTTAACCATGGTTGTGTTTTTGCGATTTCAATAAGATTTTGCATGCAAATGAGAAAACGGAGGGTAATGATAGGAATTTGAATATGGTGGTTGAATTTAGGAATGCTGTGAATGATTGCAAATTATTTAACTTTGGCTGTAAGGGGTACTAATTCACTTGGTCTAATAAAAGGATTGGAGCTCATTTTGTGGAAGAAAGGTTAAATAGATTCTTAGGGAGTCATGATTGGCGAGATGGCCACTATAATATAACTGTCACCAATATGATAACATGGTGCTCTGATCATAGTCCATTGTTGTGGAATTGTAGGATAGACATCAAGTTATGAACTATAGGAGGAAATCAAGCTTTAGAATCCACTATAAGGACATATGGAGTCTTTATAAAGATTGTAAAAGGATTGTCAAAGAAGAATGAACAATAAATAGTTGGTGGGTAAGGGAGAATCCAATACAGGTTTTCAAAAAGTCAGCTATACAATAAATGGCCCAATTAAAGATTTAGAGCAAGTAAAAGTTTAATGATTGAAAAAAAATTTGAAGCAGTTCAAGAAGAAATTATCAGAATCTAACTCCAAGGCTTCGTTAAGGTGTCAAAATAAGTGGCTGCTGCATCTAGAAGCCACAATTGTTGAAGAAAATCATAGCTAAAATTGTTAAAGAAGGAAAATTAAAGCTGCAAGAATTGATTTTGCCAATTTTTTGTTCAACAAAAATTGCAAGAATTTGATTTTCAGAAGCCTATATTTGTGGGCTTTGCATGTTTAGTTTCTCTATAATTAGCAGACAAGAGAAAACATGTGGGTATCTCATTTTAATGAAGAGTGAGCTAAGAGTTATGAGATAAAGTTTAGAGAGTTTGAAATTATAAAGCTCTTAAATGATTAGTGATTTGAGATATTGAGTGTATTGGTTCTGGGAAGTGAGACAAAATATTATAATACTTGCAATCCTCTTTTCACTAGTAAAATATTTTCTTTTATTTTTGCCCGTGAATGTAAGCTAAAGGTCGAACCACGTAAATTCTAATATCCCTGTGTGATTCTTTTGTTTTAATATTTCTTAATTTCACTTTAGTTATGTGTCTGCTTCATTCATTAATTTCTTACTATTCACGTATCTTGTACTGTTTACAAATACAGTTATTGTTCACATAAAATAATGGGAGTGATTTAAGAATTTTACTGTGCAAAGTAAGGAATAGTGGGGTGAGTGGAGTAACCATATGGCTTTGTACATATCTAAGAAATTTCTGTCACAAAGGCAATACAGGCCTAAGGACTTTAGGTTTTAAATAAGATCGTTGTGACTTCTCTAGTCTTTCTTAGAAACTTTCCTAGTGCGCATTTTCACTTGTAACTATTCAAGGTAGTACATTAGTTTGTGCACAGTATTTGTTAACAAAATGGCAATTAAGTTCAAAATTAAGAAGTTCGACGGAAGTAATTTCTCATTGTGGAAAATAAGAATACAAGCAATTTTTTTTAAAAAATAATTACTCAAAAGTAATTGAGGAAAGGCCTGTAGGAATCACTGATAACAAGTAGAATGAGATGGACAGAAATGCAATTGTTGATCTATACTTGGCACTTACGAATAGGGTTTTATCCAATGTAACGGAAGAAAATACAGTAAAAGATGTTTAGAATACTCTTAAAAAATTGTACGAGGCCAAGTTGTTGCACAACAAGATCTTATTGAAAAAGAGATTCTATACTCTTTGAATAGTGAAAGCCACATGGTAACCGACCATATTAACTCTCTGAAAACTTTATTTTCATAACTTACATCGTTGGGTCATAAAATAAAAGAAACTGATGTCCTAAGTTTCTATTTCAAAGTCTATCTAACTTATATGATCAACTCATCATCAATCTAACAAACAATATCCGAACGGAGTACTTAGTCTTTAATGACGTTGTAGCCTCGATTTTAGAAGAAGAAAGTAGGCATAAAAACAAGTAAGACAGGCAAGCAAGTTCATAGTAAGCGGAAGCGATAACGATGATGAGAAGAAAATCAAAAGAATGTGGCCTTAGGGAAAGTCACAATCATGATAGATCAAAGTCAAGAAGTAAAAAGAAAGTCAAATGTTATAAATTTAGAAAGGTAAGGCATATAAAAAAAATGTGTTAGAGTAACCAGAAGAGAAAAGAGAGTAAAGATCGTAAATCATCAAATACTCAAGGGTGTGTAGCAAGTATCTTACATGATGGTGATATTTTATACAGTAAGGCAGAAATTGTTTTAAAAGGCAAAAAATGACTATCTAATGACTAGCTTATAAACTCAGAAGTTACCTAGCATATAACCTCTTGGAGAGATTAGTTTTCACAAATATAAACCTATCTCAGGATAATCTATATACATGAGTAATTATCATGCCTTGGAGATCTATAGTATTGGTACTATCAAAATAAAAATGTTTGATGATACAGTTCGCACAATTAAAGAGGTACTACATGTCGGAAGTTTGAAAAATAATATATTATCTTTAGGACAAATTAATAGTCTTTAGTGCAAAATTCATATGGAAAATGGGATCGTGAAGATTGCTAGAGGGTGTTTGTATTCATAAAAGTAGAAAATGTTGGTGTTAATTTATTCATGCTTAAAAGGGAAATACTACAAGAAGCTGATGCGTGTGTCACGTCAAATAAAGAAGAGTTGGTGATGGTGTGGCATCTCAAACTTGGCCACATGTCAGAATATTCAAATTAGTGGACTTACCATTTTGCAAACATTGTGTTATAAATAAGTTAGTATATCTATTATCAAAAGTAAATACATTTTAGACTTAGTTCATTTTAATGTTTAGAAATTACTAAAAGTGATCATTTCAAAAGATATTAGGTGTATCTAATAAAAAAAAAGTTAGATGTGTTTATAGTATTCAGAGAATTCAAAGTGCGAGTTAAACTTGAAACCGAGAAAATGATCAAGTGTTTGAGAGCAGATAATGGTAGAGAGTATACAGATGACGAGTTTTTTGCATGCTGTAAGAAAGATGGTATCCAAAGACAATTCAAAGTTGTATGTACTACTTAGCAGAATGGAGTGACAAAGCGGATGAACAAGACTTTAACAGAAAGAATAAGAGCTACATTGAGGATTGTTAGTCTACCTAACTTATTCTAGGAAGAAGTAACCAAAATTGCCTATTATATAGTAAATCGGTCGTTATCCACAGTAATTGAGTTGAAAACTCCGATGAAGATGTGGATTGAAAAACCAGTTGATTACTCTTATTTACATTCATTTAGATGTCATGTGTACGTGATCTACAATACTCAAGAAAGAACAAAGCTAAATCCAAAATCCAGGATATGTATATTTTAAAGGCATATTATTGGCCTACCAACTCATTTTGGGCAGAAGCAGCAAAAATCGCCTATTATATAATAAATCGATCGCCATCTATGGTAATTGGGTTGAAGACTCCCATGGAGATGTGGACTGGAAAGCCAACTGATTACTTTCGTGTACATTTATTTGTTTATTTTGTGTACATGATGTACAATGCCTAAGAAAGAAAAAACCTGGATCCAAAATCGAGGAGATGTATTTTTTTAGGGTATGCTAATAGAGTGAAAGACTATTGTTTATGAGATTCCACTACTTACAAGATTATCATCAGTAGAGATGTTATTTTTATAACAAAACAACTATAAAAGAAAAATGAAAATGATAGCACTATGAAGAAAAATTCAAAGACTGTACTAATATTTATGAAAAATAGTCTAAAAAAAGAATATTCATATTCTTTTAAAGAGCATCAGAGCACAAGGAATAAATACTAGTCAAGCCCGAGGGTCTAGAAGCTTGTTGGTTAACTCATGAGAGAAGACTACTAGCATGGCACTCGGAGTATGTTATAGAGATTGATGTTGCATACTGTCTTCTAATAGATAATAGAGAGCTATTAACATTTCATGAAGCTTTGAACAATCCAAATGTTGCTTTGTGGGTGACATTAATGCAGGAAGAAATTGAAGCTCTATACAAGAATAAAACATGCAAACGTATACCACTACTACATGGAAGAAAAGCCATTAGAAACAAATGGGTTTGTAAGATTAAACGTGACAACAATGACCATGTAGAGCGATATTGTGTAAGATTGGTAGTGAAAGGATATACCCAAAGAGAAGATATTGATTTCAATGAGATATTTTCTTTAGTGGTTTGATTCACAACAGTCAGAGTAGTCTTAATCATGTGTGCTACATTTGACCTGCATTTAGAGTAGTTAAATGTGAAAACTATATTTCTTCATAGAGAACTTCAAGAAGAAACTTATATGCTTCAACCATAAGATTTTGCTAATATAAGAAGATGATTTGTTGGTTGAATAAATTTTATACAATCTCAAATAGGCGCTAAAGTTTTGGTATAAAAGATTTGATTCCTTCATCATGAACCTTGGATACAACAGACTCAGTTTAGACCATTGTGCATATTGCAAGAGGTTTGAAGATAATGATTTCATCATTTTACTATTGTATGTAGATAGTATGTTGGTAGCAAATCCTAACAAACATCGAGTCCAAGAATTGAAAGCACAATTGGCTAAAGAGTTTGAAATAAAGGACTTGGACCAGGAAATAAGATTCTAAGGATATAAATTTACTAAAACAGAAATAATAAGAAGATTTGGCTTTTTCAAAAGACTTGAAGAAAATCTTGCGACACTTTAATATGAAAGATTATAAGCCAATATCTACCCTACTTCCTATTAATTTCAAGTTATCCTCAAGTATGCATCATAGAATTGAAACAGAGAGGAAGGAGATATCTCGAGTACCGTATGCATCAGTAATAGGAAATTCGATGTTTGTTATAATTTATACAAGATCAGACATTGAACAAATAGCAGAAATAATCAGTTGATACATGACGAATCTTGGTGGATAGCATTGAAAAATAGTAAAGAGGATTCTAAGGTATATTAAAAGAATATTAGATATTGCATTATGCTATAGAATATCAGAATTTACTGTTAAGGGCTATATGGATTCAGATTTTATAAGAGACCTTAATAAAAGAAAATCCACTACTGGCTGTATGTTTACACTTGCGAGAACAACTATAAGCTGGGTTTCGAAATTGTAGACTGTTGTGGCTTTATATTTTATAGAAATAGAATACATGGTAGCTACATAAATTTGCAAGGAAGCTATTTGGATGCAAAGGTTATTGGAAAAACTCAAACATAAACAAGAGAAAATTCTTGTACTTTATGACAGCTAAAGTGCTTTGCACATTGCAAGAAATCCAACCTTTTATTCCATGACAAAGCACATAGGGGTATAATACCACTTTGTTCGAGAAGTAGAAGAAGATAGAAGTAAGGATTTATGGAAAATCCTTACTAAGGAGAATTTAGCAGATGTTTTGACTAAGCCAATCAATGTCAATAAGTTTGTATAGAATAGATCCTCTTAAGGCCTATAAGAGACATAAGCAATGTGATAATAGCAAAACAAAAGAGATGATGTGGAGATTGATTGATTCTTAATCTAATCTCGAAGTCAGAGAATGTTAAAATAAGTAGTTACTGCATCTAAAAGCCATAATTGTTGAAGAAAATGGCAACTAAAATTGTTAAGGAAGAAAAATTGAAGCCACAAGAATTGATTTTGCTAATTTTTTGTTCAATGAAAGCTATAAGAATTTGATTTTAAGAAGCCTACGTTTATAGACTTTGCATGCTTAGTTTATCTATAAATAGCAGAGAAGAGAAAGAATGTAAGTATCTCATTTTTATGAAGAGTGAGCTGAGAGTTGTGAAAGAAAGTTTACAGAGCTTAAAATTATAAAGCTCTTGAGTAATTAGTTATTTGAGAGATTGGGTGTATTGGGGTTCTGAGTAGTGAGCCAAAATATTACAATATTTGTAATCTTCTTTTAACTAGTAAAATATTTTCTTTTATATTTGGCTGTAGACGTAAGTTAAAAACTGTACCACGTAAATTTTGTTGTTCTTGTGTAATTCTGTTGTTTTAATATTTCTCAATTTTACTTTAGTTGTGTGTCTGCTTCATGCATCAATTTCGTAACACAAGAGAAAAAATAGAATAGAAGGAATCATGCATAGGGAAGATGTTGGGACAGAAGATGAATATGAGATTGAAAATGAGCTTTGTGAATACTTTGCAAACTTATTCACAACTTTTAACCCTACTACAAATCAGATTGAGAAGGCTTTACATGGTATGATACCAAGGCTTTCTAAGGATATGAAAGAGCTTATGGATCGATCAACGCTTTATAGCAGAGGTCTCTACAACACTCTCCCAAATATGCCTAACTAAAGCCCTTGGGCTTGGTGGCCTACTAACTACATTTTTTTAGAAGAATTGGAACTCAGTAAAACAAAGTGTGATGCTCACCTGCCTCCATATGCTCAATGAGAGAGGCACAATTGCTCCATTTAATCATACTTATATTGCTTGATTCCAAAGCTTGAAAAACCTGAAAATGTATCTCAATTTAGGCCTATTAGTTTGTGCAATGTAATCTATAGGATTATAGCTAAAACTATTGTGAATAGGCTAAAACACACACTCCATCAGGTTATATCCCCAACTAAAAGTGCCTTTATATCTAATAGATTGATTGCAGATAATATTATTATTGGGTATGAATGCTCATATAAAATTAGACATAGTATGAGGAAAAAACATGGGCTTGTAGCTCTTAAGCTTAATATAAGCAAAGCTTAAGATAGAATTGAGTGAGAATTTTTAAAGCAAACTAAACTAATGATAATGTTTTCATAAAAATGGGTAGAGTTGATCATGGATTGCATCACAACTTCTACATGCTCTATCATCATCAATGGAGTGGCAAAAGGAATAAGATACCCGAGTACTTACACTAGGGCGCCTTTTATCCCTATACTTATTTATAATATGTGTAAAGGTATTTTCAAATCTTTTGATGCAGACAAAGAATAACAAGTTAATTCATGAGCTAAAATTTGAGAAAGATGTATTTTAATCTCTTTCTTGTTGTTTGTAGATGATAACTTGATCTTTTCAAGAGCAACTATGGAAAATTGAAAGCACTTGAAAGCCATTTTTGAATGCCATAGGAAAGCTTTTGGTCAGCTTTTTAATTTTGACAAATCATCGATATTCTTTAGTCGAAGCATAAAGGATAATAAGGTCTTAGTTATAAAAGATATCTTTCATTTGAATATGGTGTCAAAGCATGAAAGATACTTGGGCCTCTCATCTATGGTTGAAAAGAAGACAAAAAGCTCTTTCAATGATGCAAAATTGAAAGTGCTTGACAAAGTGTTCAATTGGTAGCACAATTTTTTCTCAAGTAGGGGAAAAGAAGTGCTAATTAAAGTAGTAGTGTAAGCCATCCTAGCCAATGCAATGAGCATTTTCTGAATTCCTCTGGGGTTGTGTGATGATATTCAAAACATAGTGGCAGGTTCTGGTGCGAATCAAAAGAAAAAAGAAGAATATACATTGCATTATATGAGATAGAATAAATCAGGCAAAGATGAAAGGTGGACTGCAGTTTAAAGACTTTTCACGCTTTCACCAAGCCTTTGCAGCCAAACAAGGATGGAGAATTATTCAATTTCTAAACTTACTTGTGACAAAAGTTTTAAAGGCCAGATAATTAGATAGGTAGAATATTTTAATGCAAAAATAGGCTCCAAACCTTCTTTCATATGGCTAAGGATTCTATAGGGCGGCAAATGATCCAAATCGTGCTATAGATAAAGAATAGGTAATGGAAAGAAGATTCGCGACAAAGAATAATTAGATCCTAAGACCTACAACTTTTAAGCCAATCTTTACTACCTCAATGCCTAATGAAGTCGTAGTTATTGACCTAATTGATTCTCAAAATCGAGTAGAGCATGCGCTTAATATATCATATGTTCAAAAGGGAAGATATAGATGAAATTATTAAAATTCCTCTGCCTAAAATTGCAAGTGAAGATCAAGTGATGTGGAATTATGATAGTAAAGGCCAATGCTTAGTGAAAAATGGATATCGGTAGCCTTGAAACTAAAATATCCCGACTCTCCATACTCCTCAAGCCACAATCAACCTTTTGGCAAGCAATTTGGAAGCTAGCTTTACTAGCAAAGGTAAAAATTTTCTTATGGAGAGTTGTTCAAGATTTTCTACCAACTGCTGAAAAATTATAAAAGAAAAAAAGTGCTCCAATAACTAAGATGTTGTATTTATGGGGATAACATAAAACCATTTCCCATGCCTTATTAACATGCAAGATGGCTGGGAAAGTCTACAAAAAGTCTCAGTTGGCAAAGAAATCATCAAGATGAGCTAGGACATGACCTTCTTGGTATGCTTCACTTTTGCTTTCTTCAACAATATAAGACAAATAGGGAAGTAATGGTAGCTTTATGTTGGGTAATCTAAATAGTAAGGAATAAGCTTCTATTCAAAGGGAAAAGAGAAGATCCAATCAGTTTGGTGGCTAGAGAGCTGAGTCTATTGTTGAGTTTTTCAAGAGAATAAAGCAACTTGAAATTGATTATGCCATAAGAAAGGAAGAAGTCGACAACAACAATGGTATTCTCCTTCTAAAGGTCAAGGTTAAAAGTAAATGTAGATGATGTTGTGTTCAAGATAAGCGGTTCATAGACTTAGGAGTTATTATTAGAAACTCTACTAGTAATCTAATTGCAGCTGCAACTAGAACCTCTAGATACCATGGTAATGTGGCTTTAGCTGAAGCTACAACAATAGAACAGGGAATACAAGTGGCCAAAGAAAAGGTGGGACTCACTTATATATTAAATCCGATCCACAAGAGGTAAACTTGATAAACAACAAGGTGGGGAGCAAATATGAACTTTTTTGGGTAATAGTTGAAATTCAAGCCAAGAAACATGATTTTCAAGATTTCAAAGTCCAACATGGTAATAGATTTTGTAATACATTAGCACCCTCCTTGGCCAAATTGGCCTTGGAAAAAAATGATGAGGTTTGGTTGGATCACATTCCTCTAGAAATTTTTGTACTTTGTTAATTGTTAAGCAATAAAAGGATTACTTGCAATTTCAAAAAAAAAAAAAATACATAGTTTGATGTTGTAATTTATTCTTGTTACTTAGGGGTAGGCATGCCCAATCTATCCCAATGGATCCGATTCAACATAATCCAACCCAAACTAAATTTGATAGGTTGAGTGGATTATAGGTTAATTAGGTCAATTATTTTGAACCCAATTAATAATTGGGATGGTTTAGGCTAATTCTAATGAACTCGTTTTATCCAACCCAACCTTCGTAAATAATAATAATAATAATAATAATAATAATAATAATAATAATTCTCAATTGTAAAATCCTAAAGAACTAAATAGGTAACTCAATTTTTAATTCTTTTTTTTAGAAGATAAATTTCATTCTCATATCTATTGTTCTAGACTCAGATTCCAAGATTAAAATCATTCTCTCATATAAGTAAATTTATTAGCTTATACGTTTAATTTTAAAAGTAAGTTGCTTTCAAATTTTCAATTTCTCTTTATTTTTTAGTAAACATTTAATAGTATGTAACTATATATCATTTTCATTTTGTTACTTGACACTATGCTAGCTAATTATCTAAAAGATTTGAATTTGTAATTGAAATGAAATATACAAAAAGCGGGGAATAAATTCTAGAAGCTCATTGTCAAAACCTTCTTAATTTTTTAATAGTTGGTTTCTTAGCTCTTTTTTTAATTGAACACTAGATAGTGAATGGAATTTTTATATATAATAGATTAATATTTGATTTTAATAAGTTTCATTTCGCCTCCAAAGGCGTGGTCGGGTTGGTTGGCAGTGATTCTATCGTCTTTTAGGATCCGGGTTCGATTATTGGGGATGATAAGGGGGTAAAAGTTATATTTGAACTTGTCCACCCTCTTTACCTTTTAAAAAGAGAAAAAAAAATTATTTCAATATTCATATCTTTTTCTTTATTTAATTTTTAATTTTGATTTAACATTTAATCCAATCAACCCAACCCAATCCAAGCCGATGATTTAAGGGTTAGGTTGGATTGGGTAACATATTTATTTGATTGGGTTGTGTTGATTTTATCTCAACCCATTTAATAGTGAATTTGGTTAAATTTTTACAAACCCTATTCAATCTAACCGATGCCCACTCTAAGGCACACGTTGATATAATATTTTTTCAATCTCAGTTCTTTCTTTAGTTGTGGAATTAGCTTGTTGCTCAAGGGAAGGATCTACTTAATAATAGTTTAATGAGGATTCAACTCCTCTCCTTAAGGAGAAGCGAATTAACACCTGCTGGAACGGTTCACTCTTGGTCAAATAAATGTTTTAAGGAAAGCCCAAGCCACAGCTGAATCCCTTCTAGTCTTTCTACCGAAGTGTTCTAGTGGATTGGCAGCCAGCTCCTACTTGTTTTCAAGTTTTAGTGTTCGAGCATCTTGGCAGGGCAGGAAAAGCCCACGTTGTCACGGAAAATTGTTGCATCTGCATCTCCAAATTTATTTGTGGGCGAGCAAATGAACGAAGCATCTAAAACTTTTGCACGTGTGTTCTCCCTTCCATCCTGTGATTGTTACTAAAGTCTTGATTTTGTTTTGGTTGAAAAAAAATTAGATATTATTATTTACTTTCTATTTTTTTATGTATTATTTTATCGCTAAATTTTTTCGGTAAATATATTTTCTCACTTAATATTTCAATTACTCTCATTCTATTGTTAAATTGTTAAAATGTTAAGTAGAAAAATAATTACTGTAAAATTTTTGATGGTGAAATAATATGTCAAAAAAATTAACGGAAAAGTCAAGATAATTTCTTCTTTTTCTTTTCTCACATTGGTGACAAGACACCTGCCAACCGCCATAACGTTTCCGCGTATGCGTGCGTGGGAACTTTCTCAAATTCACGTGATGAAGTTCGGTTGTGATTGTGACACGTGTCCATCTTCCCCGTGATTGTGCGCCGCGTATGACGTATCTAGCACTATGTGCTAATGTAAGGATTTGGGAACTACGTTGCTGTTGTTGTTTACGTATTGAAAGCGTTTCTCTGTCTCTAGAAACTCTTAAGTTGAAATACGATGTGATGCGGAACTTGACATTTCAAATTTTCAGTAGATCAGCCTCTAAATAACTTTAATATATTATTTCCCCACCCGTGATTTTATATCAAATACAAATGTGGCGACAAACAAAAAAAAAAAATACCAAATAAGCCTTCTCCGAAATAAAAATAAAAATAAAAAATTATCAAAAAAACAAATACTCACGCATAAATTATTATTGTTTGTTTCTTTGTTTTTTTTTTTTTTAGCGTTTTGGTTAATGCTAGGGACTAGTAAATTAAACTCAAATATTCCCCAAGAAATTATTTGTAAATTTACCCTTATTGCTTACACAAGACTCAGAAATGGAGCCTTATCCATGTCAAAAGTTTTATACAACACGTGAGAAATTAACCCTCAAGCAAAAATATAATAATAATTATAGGCATTGTGAAAACGAAGTATTTGTCTGTCATCCCCATTTTAGTTATTGGATATACTTTTCTTAAATCATCTTGGCCAAGCTGCTTAAGCAATGATTTGGTTTGGTATGATTGAGTTAGAAAGCAAAAAAAAAAATATATATATATTTAGGGGTATATTCACTTTCACTCACACACATGGCACCAACAAAATTTTGGCGGGAATAAAGGTTTTTCCCACGTAGGCCACAGCAACTTGGTCCGTTGTTGTCACATGTTGTTTATCCATACCCTCCTGCAACTTGATGGTCAGTCACCCGTTTAATCTTTCACTCGCACACAAAATTTACTCTTAACAATTACATAATATAATAATATATTAATAATATCTCTTGGATTGGTGAAATTTTGTGCAGTGATTATTATCATTTTGGGATTTGGCTCTCGCACACACAACACAGGGATATATAAATGTCAAGTTGTTGACTACAAGATACAATTAGTTTGGACGTATGTGAAGTGGGTATTTGTATATTTTGTAGTTATCCAATATCTGGCTTGAGTTTGTGGGGATTTGTTCATCTGGGTAGTGAAAATTTTATTAGGGCTCGCCTTTTGTGAAAGCAATTGGGGGTAAACCCTGACAGAAAAGTTAAGAGGAGTATCAATTTTATGGTGACCCCTTTTGTTGGCTTTATTGATTGGAGAATAGAATCGCCTGGTGGATTATCAACTGCGTGACCTTTTGGCAAGCATTTACATGGATTCATGGGATTATTCAATATGAAAAAGAAAAAAAGAGATTGCTTTACTGGTAGTGATTTGCAGATGGGTTTCAACTCTTTTTTCAACTTTCATGGGGATTCCTGGTCCAGAAGATTCTTGGTGGCAATAATTGGATAATTTGATAGGGTTTTTAGCTTTTCTTTATCTAATTATGGTCTATTGTGAGAAAGTTTTTCTTTTTGTGTTAAAAAAACAAACTTTGGATTCCATACTGCGGGGTTTAAATTCTAGGACACTGGTATTGCTCCTCTGGTTTATTTGGGTTGTTTTAGATTGATTGGTTGAAGTTGAAGAGGAAGGAATGTCTTCAAAGTCAACAAACAAGACTAATTATTCTAGGAGTAGTTCTGCTAGATCGAAACAAAATGCTCGTGTGGCTGCCCAGACCTCCATTGATGCAAAGTTAGCTGTAGACTTCGAAGAATCTGATTTTGATTACTCTACTTCAGTCAACATACCAAGTTCAACAAGCAATGTTCATTCTTCGACCGTATCAGCTTACCTCCAACAGGTGTTAAGAGGTAGGTTAATTCAACCCTTTGGTTGTATGATCGCGGTTGATGAGCAGAATTTCACAGTTCTTGGCTACAGTGAAAACGCCCCGGAAATGTTGGACTTGGCTCCACATGCCGTTCCAAACATTGAGCAGCAAGAAGCTCTGACTTTTGGAATTGATGTGAGAACACTCTTTACGTCCTCAGGTGCTGCTGCCTTGCAAAAAGCAGCCAACTTTGGAGAAGTAAATCTTCTTAATCCAATATTGATTCACTGTAAGACTTTGGGTAAACCTTTTTATGCAATTTTGCATAGAATTGATGTGGGGTTAGTTATAGATTTAGAGCCAGTGAATCCAGATGATGTGCCTGTGACAGCTGCTGGGGCATTAAAGTCCTATAAGCTCGCTGCTAAAGCTATATCAAGATTGCAGTCCTTGCCTAGTGGGAATATATCATTATTATGTGATGTTTTAGTCAATGAAGTTAGTAATTTGACAGGTTATGATCGGGTGATGGTGTATAAATTTCATGAAGATGAGCATGGGGAAGTTGTTGCTGAGTGCCGCAGATCTGACTTGGAACCTTATCTTGGCTTGCATTATCCTGCTACTGATATACCACAGGCCTCCAGATTTCTTATCATGAAAAACAAGGTTAGAATGATATGTGACTGTTTAGCCCCACCGGTTAAGGTGATTCAAGACAAGAAGTTGGATCAGCCAATAAGTCTTTGTGGTTCCACACTGAGAGCTCCTCATGGGTGTCACGCACAGTATATGGAAAATATGGGTTCAATTGCATCTCTCGTGATGTCTGTGACAATCAACGAGGCTGAGGATGAGCTGGATAATGACCAGCAGCAAGGAAGAAAATTGTGGGGCTTAGTGGTTTGCCATCACACTAGCCCTAGGTTTGTTCCATTCCCTTTGCGCTATGCTTGTGAGTTCCTGATTCAAGTCTTTGGCGTTCAGGTTAATAAGGAAGTTGAATTGTCTGCCCAACTCAGGGAGAAGCATATTCTGCGAACTCAAACTGTGCTTTGTGACATGCTCCTTAGAGATTCTCCTGTAGGAATTGTTACCCAATTACCTAATGTGATGGATCTTGTTAAGTGTGACGGAGCTGCACTTTATTACAGGGGGAAACTTTCGCTGCTTGGGGTTACCCCTACAGAAGAGCACATCAAAGATATTGCCGAATGGCTTCTTGAGTATCACAGAGGAAGTACGGGCCTAAGTACTGATAGTCTTGTGGAAGCTGGCTATCCAGGTGCTTTAGCTCTTGGTGACGCAGTCTGTGGTATCGCTTCTGTCAAGATTACTTCCAAAGATTTCCTCTTTTGGTTTCGGTCTCATACAGCAAAAGAGATCAAGTGGGGTGGTGCAAAACACGATTCAGGTGGTGAGGATGGTGGAAGAAAAATGCACCCCAGATCATCGTTCAAGGCTTTTCTGGAGGTAGTTAAGCATCGGAGTTTACCTTGGGAGGATGTGGAAATGGATGCCATACATTCCTTACAGCTGATATTAAGAGGATCTTTGCAAGATGAGGTTGCAGAGGATTCCAAAATGATTGTGAATGTGCCTTCAGTTGATGACAGGATTGAGAAGATCGATGAACTGCGCATTATCACAAATGAAATGGTTCGCCTGATTGAAACTGCAGCTGTGCCCATTTTGGCTGTTGATGCATCTGGTAATGTAAATGGGTGGAATTCCAAAGCTGCTGAACTCACAGGTCTGACAGTTGACCAGGCCATTGGCACAGCATTTGTCGATCTTGTTGCTGGTGATTCAGTTGATGTGGTCAAGAACATGTTATCATCAGCATTTCTGGGTGAGACTTTGATTTATATTTCAAAATGCTTTTTGGTTGTGTATGTCTTTATAAACAAAGCATGGATATGCTGAATGGTTTTCATTTTTGTCCATTTCGACAATATATCTGCTAAAGTCTTACGGAAGCTGATTGCTCATGCTTGTATTTGGTCAGTTGCTGCTTCTAATTTAGTCTACCAATTGCATTACGTCATATTCACTATCTTTTACTTCATTATTCAATCAGTAGGTGAAGGAAAAATAGTTGAGGAAATGGAGTCCTGCATATGAAAATCCTCTGCTTGTATTTGGCACTATGTTCTTATTATCTGTGAAACCCAGTAAACTGAGTCAAGGCAGATGCATTATAAATTTAATTAAAACTGTCCATTGTTCCACATTTCTTATTATTTCCAGATAATGTTCACATTTAATTCCATGTTTCATGTTGGGATCTGTTTTCAGTCTTCTGGTACTTTTGTGATGGATCTCCGTTGAATCTTATATTGATATACAACTGATAGGTATAGAAGAAAGAAATGTTGAAATCAAGCTTAAGACATTTGGTCCTCAAGAAACCAGTGGTCCAGTTATTCTGGTAGTTAATGCTTGTAGTACTCAAGATACGAAGAAAAATGTCATTGGTGTTTGCTTTGTTGGGCAAGATATTACAGGGCAGAAGTTGGTTATGGATAAATATACCCGCATCCAAGGTGATTATGTAGGAATCGTGAGTAGTCCATCTGCACTTATTCCTCCAATCTTTATGACTGATGAGGATGGTCGGTGCTTGGAGTGGAATGATGGAATGGAAAAATTATCTGGTTTGAAGAGGGAAGAAGCCATTGAACGGATGCTTATTGGGGAAGTTTTTACGGTTAAGAATTTTGGTTGCGGGTCAAAAATCATGACACCTTAACCAAACTGAGGATAGTAATGAACAAGGTTATTTCTGGACAGGATGCAGATAAAATACTAGTTGGGTTCTTTGATCAGCAGGGTAAATATGTTGAAGCACTACTCTCGGCAAACAAAAGGACTAATGCAGAGGGAAAGATTTCTGGGATTCTGTGCTTTTTGCATGTGGCTAGTCCAGAACTTCAATATGCTTTGCAGGTCCAGAGGATATCAGAACAAGCTGCAGCCAATAGCCTCAATAAGTTGGAGTATATTCGTCAGGAAATCAGAAAGCCTCTAAATGGGATAGCTTTTATGCAGTATCTAATGGGAACTTCTAATTTAAGTGAAGAGCAGAAGCAACTCCTGAAGACGAGTGTATTGTGTCAGGAACAGTTAACCAACATTGTTGATGACACTGACATTGAAAGTATTGAGGAATGGTATGATTGTCAAATTTGATTACAAATCATATCTGCTTGTGAACTATTCCAGATTGTTGAGTGTAGAGTTATAGCATCAGATCTAGTGTTACGTTGTCTGCATGCTTTATGTTTGCGATAAAGTAACTGACTATAGTGTTTATTTGAAGATTTCTTATTTATTGGTTACAACCAACATTGTTGACAACGCTGACATTGGAAGTACTGAGAAATGATATGATTGTCAAATTTGATTACGGTCACGTCTGCTTGTGAACTATTCTAGATTGTTGAGTGTAGAGTTATAGCATGGGATCTAGTGTTATGTTGTCTTCATGCTTTATGTTTGCAATAAAGTAACTGACCTGTGTTTATTTGAAGATTTCTTATTCAATGGTTACACACTAAATTATTGTATGATTACTTTGGTGGGATACTAAAATGCGTGCTCACACCGGACAAATGGCTTCAGCTTTTCCTTATACATGTATCTTGCAATTTATTGAGCAGGCAAATATGAGCATTTAGTTGGCATTTCTTGATTTGATACTTTACTTTTGTCACGTCTTGAGTCCTGCTGAAATGGAATAAGTTTTTCTCCTTTTCTCACCCACATGCAGCTATACGGTTCTGAAATCTGGTGAGTTCAATCTCGGAAAGCTCTTGAGGCAGTTATGGCACAAGTTATGATACCAAGCCAGGAACACCAGGTGCAGATTATCCGTGATTTACCAGCTGAAGTGTCAGCCATGAACTTGTATGGAGACAAGTTGAGGCTTCAGCAGGTCCTTTCAGATTTTTTGACTAATGCACTCATCTTCACCCCTGCATTTGAGGGATCTTCAATTGCATTCAGAGTAATTCCGCAGAAGGAACGTATAGGGAAAAATATGCACATTGTTCACCTTGAATTCCGGTAATCATCTTTTAAACTCGTGCCTGCAAATTTGTTTATTCTTGCTTCTGTGAAGTAGATGCAGCCTAGTGTACAACCATTATGTTTTTCTTTTTCTTTTGCATACCTTTACTAAGGGAAACTTGCAAAGATACTATCTGTTTTACATGATATTTATTATGGCAGGATCACCCATCCGGCACCTGGAATCCCTGAAAAGTTAATTCATGATATGTTTTACCATAGCCAGGGTGTCTCGAGAGAAGGTCTTGGCCTATACATCAGCCAAAAGCTTGTTAAGCTTATGAATGGCACCGTGCAGTACGTTAGAGAGGCAGAAAGATCATCCTTCCTTATTCTCATTGAATTTCCTTTGGGCCACTAAAAAGATGCTGATAAAACCAAATAACCAGCTCAGTTCAATGAGCAAAGGAACAATTTGTGCTGACGCATAACATGATACTGAGAAGTAGCTTGTCATTCTGGTGAATGAACTCCTCTTTGTTCGGTTTTACTCATGGATTTTCTTGAGGCTGGATGATGCTGGAAATTTCCCCGCTCAACTTGGCAAAGTGGGTTGTCTCTGTAAAGCCACTGAAGCAGCAGCGTGGAGTTGTACTTGGAGATTTTGAAAATTAAGAAATCAAGTTTCCAGTGAAGACTTATGCAACTTCCATCTTCAACCCAGATACTATCTTAATCTTGTCTTTTGTAACATCATTTTTCCACGTACATTGTTTCTCATTGAGAACAAAGAAGAAGAAAAATCTAATTTGGCCACAATTTGTAACTCTGGAGTAAGATTCTCCCAGCAAGTGTCTCAACAATATGAAGCACATGGCACTGTACAGTGAGACTTCTTTGATAATCACACCAGAAGTGTATTGTTTTCCAGCCCCGGGACCTGGGGATGGTCTGTTGTAAATTCTCTTCGTATGAATTAAACGAAGTCTGTAGACCAATGTCGCATACAGGGGCGGCCCAGAATTTTTGTCAGTTTGGATTAATTTAGAAATTTGTTGTTTATATTTGTGTGAATATCGATGCGTATGAAGAATTAAAAAATTATTTATATCAAATAACAAAACATCATAATTATTAGTGAAATAAATATATTTACTAAAAGATTGGCAAGCTTGCGACAAATAAGCTTATAATATAAAATATTGAAATTGTATAATAAAAAAAGATATCTTTGAAATCCTTATCAATTTCTTGATAGAGAATGTATAATCTTTGAATAATTAGATATTATGGAGAAAAATGAGCAAATATAGTTAAGGAAATAAACCAAGGAAAATATTAACTATTAGGATTTTAGTTTTGGATTATCCCTTATAAATTGACAATTTTTAAATTAATCTTTTATTTTTGAAAACTTCAAATTGGGAAATTTCAGTGGGTTGATAATTTTCTTTTTTTCTATTATTTTTTTGTCTCTTAATGAAAATGAAGGTAAATTAATGTTTTTAAAAATAAGAAAAGTGATTTGAAGATAATTAATCACCAAGGAGATAATCTAAAATTAACCCTTGTATATTTTGTTTGTAAAAGAAATACTTTTATTACATGCTATAATATATTGACTGACCTTTTGTTTTTTCAATAAGAACATTTTTTAAAATAAATTGTAGGAGTAATAACATTTTAACCCTCCAATGATTTCAATTTGTTCAATAAACAAATAATTTCATTATGTTATAAAATAAGTCACTAATTTCACTTGGAAAAATGTATAATTGAATTAGGAATATTTTTAAAATGAAAAAAAAAAAAAAAACTCCATCATTAGTTGCTTATTAATGGTAGGCACTTATCAAACATTTTAATTAATTATTGTGCTTTTAAAATAAAAGTGAAATTATAACGGTTGCAAATCTTAATCACGACTCTGTTTTAACGTTTCAAGGCAAGAACCATAACTAGAATAACGAACTTTGAAACATTTGAAGGCGCCAAATGCATGAACCGAAGCTGCCACTACTCTCAATCGAAGCATGTTTCGCAGTCACAAGCGAACTCTTACGATATTCACCAACTCTTCTTTAGTGACACAAGATACCAGCAACAACGCTCTTCGCGTTTATCTCCAATATGTTAAACCACGCGTCGCAAGTTCCCCACTCCCAGTAGAGACTTTAATTCATCAGCACAGAATATCACAATCACATCCCAAATCAGCTAGCCTTGATACTTATGAACATTTAGTTGGAAAATATCGTGACTCTTGCAGCTCAAAAGATGCTAAACTGTTCCATTTGCAAATTCTGAAACATGGGTTTGCTTATGATGTGTTTTTATGCAATACCCTTATTAATGTTTTTGTTCGAGTTGGTGATTTGGCATCCGCAAGTAAGTTGTTTGATGAAATGCCTGACAGAAACTCTGTCTCGTGGGCTTGCATTGTCTCTGGGTGTACCCAAAACGGTTTGTCTAATGAGGCTTGCAAGATGTTTAAAGAAATGGTTCGTGCAGGGTTCTTGCTGAATCGTTATGCCCTTGGCAGTGTTCTTCGAGCTTGCCAGGAGTGTGGACCAAGTGGGTTTAAATTTGGGATGCAGATTCATTGTTTGGTTTTGAAATCTAAGCCGATATTTGATGGGCTGGTGAGTAATGTATTGATATCGATGTATGGGAGTTGTTTAGAGTCTGCTGATTGTGCTCGTCGAATTTTTGAGGAGATAGAGACTAGGGATTTGATATCTTGGAATTCTATCATTTCGGTTTATTCACAAAGAGGAGATACAATTTCTGTTTTTAAGCTTTTCTCAAGAATGCAAAGCGAAGGTTTTGGGTATAGTTTAAAACCTAATGAGTATACATTTGGGAGCTTAATAACTGCTGCTTATTCTTCTGTTCTTTCTGGTTCATATTTGCTTCAGCAGATACTAGCTATGGTGAAGAAATCTGGACTTTTATCAGATTTGTATGTAGGTAGTGCTTTAGTAAGTGGTTTTGCAAGGTTGGGAAATTTTGATTATGCTCGGAAGATC